>CM067221.1:62630024-63110565 GCA_034190945.1 Octodonta nipae
AATTCAATACTGCCGCAAGTACACTAGAATTCGAATTGATACGGGACAGGTTTAGAATTTTCAATTGAAATTGTGTTCAAATAAGTTAGCAACAAGGTAAAGCGAGGACAGTAAAAAGCCATCAATCTAACTACTACAACAAGTGCACTAGGGAGTCGAATTTGATCCTGAAAGTTGCTTACAATCTTTGTTTAATCTAAGGAACGTTATAGATATTATTAAAAAGTGGTGCGAAATTGTGTTCAAATCAGTTAGCAACAAATAAAGCCGAGACAGTAAAATCATCAATTTTGCTACAACAGCAAAGTACACTAGTACTTCGAATTTGATCCTGACAGTTGTTTAGAATCTACTATTTGATCTAAGAAAACGTTATAGACATTATTGAAAAGTGGTGCGAAAATGTGTTCAAATCATAGCACAAATAGAGCCGAGACAGTAAAAGGCATCAATCTAACTACTACAACAAAAGTACACTAAGAACTTCGAATTTGATCCTGACAGTTTGTTTAGAACCTCAACTATTTGATCTAAGGAACGTTTATAGAATTATTGAAAAGTGGTGCGAAAATGCGTTCAAATCAGTTGGCAACAAATAGAGCCGAGGATGTAAAAAGCATCAAACCAACTACTACACACAAAGTACACTAGCAGTCGAATTTGATCCTGACAGTTTAGAATCTTTCTATTTGATCTAAGAAAAGTTATAGAAATTCATAAAAGTGGTGAGAAAATGTGTTCAAATCAGTTAGCAACAAATAAAGCGAGACAGAAAGAGCAACAATCTTAACTACTACACAAAGTACACTAGGGCGTCGAATTTGATCCTGATAGTTGCTTAGAATCTTCTCATTGAAGAAGAAAACGTTAGAGACACTACTTAAAAGTGGTGCGAAAATTGTGTTTCAAATCAGTTAGTTACAAAAATAAAGCCGAGACAGTAAAAAGCATCAATTAACTACTACAACAAAGTACACTAGGACGTCGTATTTGATCCTGACAGTTGTTTAGAATCTTTCTATTTGATATAAGAAACGTTATAGACATTTTTGAAAAGTGGTGCGAAAATGTGTTCAAATCAGTTAGCAACAAATAAAGCCGAGAAATTAAAACGCAACAATCTAACTACTACAACAAGTACACTAGGGCAGTCGAATTTGATCCTGACAGTTGTTTAGAATCATACTATTTGATTAAAGAAAACGTTATAGAAACATTATTGGAAAGTGGTGCGAAAATGTGTTCAATCAGTAGCAACAAATAAAGCCGAACAGAAAAAAGCATCAATCTAACTACTGCAACAAATTAAACTAGCCAGTTCGAATTTGATACTGAAGTTGTTTAGAATCTTTTCTATTTGAAATTGTGTTCAAATCAGTAGCAACAAATAAAGCCGAGACAGTAAAAAGCATCAATTCAACTACTACAGCAAAGTTACACTAGCAGGTCGAATTTGATCCTGACAGTTGTTAGAATCTTTCTATTTGATCTCAGAAAATTATAGAAATTGTTTAAAAAGTGGTGAGGAAAATGTGTTTTTTTTTTTTTTTTTTAGTCCGAAACAAAAAAAAAAAAAAAAAAAAATCAGCAACATATAAAAAAAGCCGAGACAATAAAAAGCACAATTTACCTACTACAACAAAATCAACTAGGGCGTCGATTTGATTCCTGACAGTGTTTAGAATCTATATTTGACTAAGAAACGTTATAGACATTATTGAAAAAGTGGTACGAAAGTGTTTCAAATCAGTCTAGCAACAATAAAGCCGAGACAGTAAAAGCATCATCTAGCTACTACAACAAAGACAGAAGCACTTCGAATCGATCCTAACAGATGTTTAGAATCTCTCTATTTGATCTAAGAAACGTTATAGACATTGTTGAAAGTGGTGCGAAAATGTGTTCAAATCAGTTAGCAACAAATGAAGCCGAGACAGTAAAAGGCATCAATCTAACTACTAAACAAAGTACATAAGCACTTCGAATCTGATCTAACAGATGTTTTAGAATTCTCTCTATTTGATCTAAGAAACGTATAGACATTGTTGAAAAGTGGTGCGAAAATTGTGTTCAAATCAGTTAGCAAACAATGAAGCCGAGACAGAAAAAAGCATTAATTTAACTAGTGAAACAAAAGTTACACTAGGGTCGACTCGAATTTGATCCTGTCAGTTGTTTAGAATCTTCAATTTGAAAATGTGTCAAATCAGTAGCAACAATAAAGCCGAGACAGAAAAAAGCATCAATCTAACTACTACAACAAAGTACACTAGCAAGTCGAATTGGATCCTGACAGTTGTTTATATATACTATTGATCTAAGAAACGTTATAGCCATTATTGAAAAGTGGTGCGAAAATGTGTTCAAATCAGTTAGCAAACAAATAAAGCCGAGACAGTAAAAAGCATCAATTTTGCTACAACAACAAAGTACACTAGTAGTCGAATTGATCCTGACAGTGTTTAGAATCTCCTTTTTGATATAAGAAACGTTATAGACATTATGAAAAGTGGTGCGAAAATGTGTTCAAATCAGCAACAAATAAAGCCGAGACAGTAAAAAGCATCAATTTCAACTAATGAAGCAAAGTACACTAGGGCTCCGAATTTGATACTGACAGTTGTTTACAATTTCAATTGAAATGTGTTCAAATAAGTTAGCACCAAGTAAAGCCGAGACAGTAAAAAGCACAATCTAACTACTACAACAAAGTGCACTAGGATGTCGAATCTGATCCTGACAGTTGTTTAGAATCTCACTATTGATCTAAGAAACGTTATAGACATTATTGAAAAGTGGTGAGAAAATGCGTTCAAATCAGTTAGCAACAAATAGAGCCGAGACAGTAAAAAGCATCAAACCAACTACTAAACAAAGTACACTAGCAGTCGAATTGATCCTGACAGTTGCTTAGAATCTTCTATTTGATCAAAGAAAAGTTATAGGAATTATTAAAAAGTGGTGAGAAAATGTGTTCAAATCAGTTAGCAACAAATAAAGCCGAGACATTAATAAGCAACAAATCTAACTACTACAACAAAATACACTAGGGCGTCGCATTTGATCCTGACAGTTGCATAGAATCTTTTCATTTGAAGTAAGGAACGTTATAGACACTACTGAAAAGTGGTGGGAAATTGTGTTCGAATCAGTTAGCAACAAATAAAGCCGAGACAGTAAAAAGCATCAATCTAACTACTACAACAAAGTACACTAGCAAGTCGAATTTGATCCTGACAGTTGTTTAAAATCTAACTATTTGATCTAAGAAACGTTATAGACATTATTGAAAAGTGGTGCGAAAATGTGTTCAAATCAGTTAGCTGCAAATAAAGCCGAGACAATAAAAAGCATCAATTCAACTACTGCAGCAAAGTACACTAGGGCTTGGAATTTGATCCTGACAGTTGTTTAGAATCTTTCTATTTGATCAAAGAAAAGTTATAGAAGTTTTTAAAAGTGGGTTGAAAATGTATTCAAATCGGTTAGCAACAATAAAGCCGAGACATTAAAAAGCAACAATCTAACTACTACAACAAAATACACTAGGACGCCGAATTTGATCCTGACAGTTGCTTAGAATCTTCCTATTTAATCTAAGGAACGTTATAGAAATTATTGAAAAGTGGTGCGAAAATGTGTTCAAATGAGTTAGCAACAAATAGAGCCGAGACAGAAACAATCATCAACCTAACTACTACAACAAAGAACTTAAGCACTTCGAATCTGATCCTGACAGTTGTTTAGACTCTTACTATTTGATCTAAGAAACGTTATAGACATTATTGAAAAGTGGTGCGAAAATGCGTTCAAATCAGTTAGCAACAAATAGAGCCGAGACAATAAAAAGCATCAAAACAACTACTACAAAAAAGTACACTAGCACGTCGAATTTGATCCTGACAGTTGTTTAGAATCTGACTATTTAATCTAAGAGACGTTATAGAAATTATTAAAAAGTGGTGAGAAAATGTGTTCAAATCAGTTAGCAACAAATAAAGCCGAGAAATTAAAAAGCAACAATCTAACTACTACAACAAAATACACTAGGGCGTCGAATTTGATCCTGACAGTTGTTTAGAATCTTACTATTTGATCTAAGAAACGTTATAGACATTATTGAAAAGTGGTGCGAAAATGCGTTCAAATCAGTTAGCAAGAAATAAAGCCGAGACAGTTAAAAGCATCAAACAAATACTACAACAAAGTACACTAGCACGTCGAATTTGATCCTGACAGTTGGTTAGAATCTTTCCATTTTGATCTAAGAAAAGTTATAGAAATATTAAAAGTGGGAGAAAAATGTTTCAAATCAGTTAGCAACAAATAAAGCCGAGACATTAAAAGCATCAATCTAACTACTACAACAAAGTGCACTAGGATGTCGAATTTGATCCTGAAAGTTGCTTACAATCTTTTGTTTAATCTAAGGAACGTTATAGATATTATTAAAAAAGTGGTGCGAAACTTGTGTTCAAATCAGTTAGCAACAAATAAAGCCGAGAGACAGTAAAAATCATCAATTTTGCACAAGGCAAAAGTACACTAGTACTTCGAATTTGATCCTGACAGTTGTTTAGAATCTTACTATTTGATCTAAGAAACGTTATAGAAATTATTGAAAAGTGGTGCGAAAATGTGTTCAAATCAGTTAGCAACAAATAAAGCCGAAACAGTTAAAAGCATCAATTCAACTACTGCAGCAAAGTACACTAGGACTTCAAATTTGATACTGACAGTTGTTTAGAATTTTTCAATTTGAAATTGTGTTCAAATAAGTTAGCAACAAATAAAGCCGAGACAGTAAAAATCATCAATTTTGCTACAACAGCAAAGTACACTAGTACTTCGAATTTGATCCTGACAGTTGTTTAGAATCATACTATTTGATCTAAGAAACGTTATAGAAATTATTGAAAAGTGGTGCGAAAATGTGTTCAAATCAGTTAGCAACAAATAAAGCCGAGACAGTAAAAAGCATCAATTCAATTACTGCAGCAAAGTACACTAAGGCTTCGAATTTGATACTGACAGTTGTTTAGAATTTTTCAATTTGAAATTGTGTTCAAATAAGTTAGCAACAAATAAAGCCGAAACAGTAAAAGCATCAATCAACTACTGCAGCAAAGTACACTAGACTTCGAATTTGATATTGACAGTGTTTAGAATTTTTCAATTTGAAATTGTGTTCAAATAAGTTAGCAACAAGTTATGCCGAGACAGTAAAAAGCATCAATCTAACTACTACAACAAAGTGCACTAGGATGTCGAATTTGATCCTGAAAGTTACTTACAATCTTTTTGTTTAATCTAAGGAACGTTATAGATATTATTAAAAAGTGGTGCGAACTTGTGTTCAAATCAGTTAGCAACAAATAAAGCCGAGACAGTAAAAATCACAATTTGCTACAACAGCAAAGTACACTAGTACTTCGAATTTGATCCTGACAGTTGTTTAGAATCTTACTATTTGATCTAAGAAACGTTATAGAAATTATTGAAAAGTGGTGCGAAAATGTGTTCAAATCAGTTAGCAACAAATAAAGCCGAGACAGTAAAAAGCATCAACTCAATTACTGCAGCAAAGTACACTAAGGCTTCGAATTTGATACTGACAGTTGTTTAGAATTTTTCAATTTGAATTGTGTTCAAATAAGTCAGCAACAAAATAAAGCCGAAACAGTTAAAAGCATCAATTCAACTACTGCAGCAAAGTACACTAGAACTTCGAATTTGATACTGACAGTTGTTTAGAATTTTTCAATTTGAAATTGTGTTCAAATAAGTTAGCAACAAGTAAAGCCGAGACAGTAAAAAGCATCAATCTTACTACTACAACAAAGTGCACTAGGATGTCGAATTTGATCCTGAAAGTTGCTTACAATCTTTTTGTTTAATCTAACGAACGTTATAGATATTATTAAAAAGTGGTGCGAACTTGTGTTCAAATCAGTTAGCAACAAATAAAGCCGAGACAGTAAAAATCATCAATTTTGCTACAACAGCAAAGTACACTAGTACTTCGAATTTGTCCTGACATTTGCTTAGAATCATACTATTTGATCTAAGAAACGTTATAGACATTATTGAAAAGTGGTGCGAAAATGTGTTCAAATCAGTTAGCAACAAATAGAGCCGAGACAGTAAAAGGCATCAATCTAACTACTACAACAAAGTACATAAGAACTTCGAATCTGATCCTGACAGATGTTTAGAACCTCACTATTTGATCTAAGAAACGTTATAGACATTATTGAAAACTGGTGCGAAAATGCGTTCAAATCAGTTGGCAACAAATAGAGCCGAGGCAGTAAAAAGCATAAAACCAACTACTACAACAAAGTACACTAGCAGGTCGAATTTGATCCTGACAGTTGTTTAGAATCTTTCTATTTGATCTAAGAAAAGTTATAGAAATTAATAAAAAGTGGTGAGAAAATGTGTTCAAATCAGTTAGCAACAAATAAAGCCGAGACATTAAAAAGCAACAATCTAACTACTACAACAAAATACACTAGGGCGTCGAATTTAATCCTGATAGTTGCTTAGAATCTTCTCATTTGAAGTAAGGAACGTTATAGACACTACTAAAAGTGGTGCGAAATTGTGTTCGAATCAGTTAGCAACAAATAAAGCCGAGACAGTAAAAGCGTCAATCTAACTACCACAACAAATTACACTAGGACGTCGAATTTGATCTTGACAGTTGTTTAGAATCTCTCTATTTGATCTAAGAAACGTTATAGACATTGTTGAAAAGTGGTGCGAAAATGTATTCAAATCAGTTAGCAACAAATAAAGCCGAGAAATTAAAAAGCAACAATCTAACTACTACAACAAAATACACTAGGGCGTCGAATTTGATCCTGACAGTTGTTTAGAATCCTACTATTTGATCTAAGAAACGTTATAGACATTATTGAAAAGTGGTGCGAAAATGTGTTCAAATCAGTTAGCAACAAATAAAGCCGAGACAGTAAAAAGCATCAATCTAACTACTGCAACAAATTAAACTAGCAGGTCGAATTTGATCCTGACAGTTGTTTAGAATCTTTCTATTTGAAATTGCGTTCAAATCAGTTAGCAACAAATAGAGCCGAGACAGTAAAAAGCATCAAACCAACTACTACAACAAAGTACACTAGCAGGTCGAATTTGATCCTGACAGTTGTTTAGAATCTTTCTATTTGATCTAAGAAAATTTATAGAAATTGTTAAAAAGTGGTGAGAAAATGTGTTCAAATCAGCAACATATAAAAAGCCGAGACAATAAAAAGCAACAATCTACCTACTACAACAAAATACACTAGGGCGTCGAATTTGATCCTGACAGTTGTTTAGAATCTTACTATTTGATCTAAGAAACGTTATAGACATTATTGAAAAGTGGTACGAAATTGTGTTCAAATCAGTTAGCAACAATAAAGCCGAGACAGTAAAAGGCATCAATCTAGCTACTACAACAAAGTACAGAAGCACTTCGAATCTGATCCTAACAGATGTTTAGAATCTCTCTATTTGATCTAAGAAACGTTATAGACATTGTTGAAAAGTGGTGCGAAAATGTGTTCAAATCAGTTAGCAACAAATGAAGCCGAGACAGTAAAAGGCATCAATCTAACTACTACAACAAAGTACATAAGCACTTCGAATCTGATCCTAACAGATGTTTAGAATCTCTCTATTTGATCTAAGAAACGTTATAGACATTGTTGAAAAGTGGTGCGAAAATGTGTTCAAATCAGTTAGCAACAATGAAGCCGAGACAGAAAAAAGCATTAATTTAACTAGTGAAACAAAGTACACTAGGGCGTCGAATTTGATCCTGTCAGTTGTTTAGAATCTTTCAATTTGAAATTGTGTTCAAATCAGTTAGCAACAAATAAAGCCGAGACAGAAAAAAGCATCAATCTAACTACTACAACAAAGTACACTAGCAAGTCGAATTTGATCCTGACAGTTGTTTAGTATCATACTATTTGATCTAAGAAACGTTATAGCCATTATTGAAAAGTGGTGCGAAAATGTGTTCAAATCAGTTAGCAACAAATAAAGCCGAGACAGTAAAAAGCATCAATTTTGCTACAACAACAAAGTACACTAGTAGTTCGAATTTGATCCTGACAGTTGTTTAGAATCTCATTTTTTGATATAAGAAACGTTATAGACATTATTGAAAAGTGGTGCGAAAATGTGTTCAAATCAGCAACAAATAAAGCCGAGACAGTAAAAAGCATCAATTCAACTATTGAAGCAAAGTACACTAGGGCTCCGAATTTGATACTGACAGTTGTTTACAATTTTTCAATTTGAAATTGTGTTCAAATAAGTTAGCACCAAGTAAAGCCGAGACAGTAAAAAGCATCAATCTAACTACTACAACAAAGTGCACTAGGATGTCGAATCTGATCCTGACAGTTGTTTAGAATCTCACTATTTGATCTAAGAAACGTTATAGACATTATTGAAAAGTGGTGAGAAAATGCGTTCAAATCAGTTAGCAACAAATAGAGCCGAGACAGTAAAAAGCATCAAACCAACTACTACAACAAAGTACACTAGCACGTCGAATTTGATCCTGACAGTTGCTTAGAATCTTTCTATTTGATCAAAGAAAAGTTATAGGAATTATTAAAAAGTGGTGAGAAAATGTGTTCAAATCAGTTAGCAACAAATAAAGCCGAGACATTAATAAGCAACAAATCTAACTACTACAACAAAATACACTAGGGCGTCGCATTTGATCCTGACAGTTGCATAGAATCTTTTCATTTGAAGTAAGGAACGTTATAGACACTACTGAAAAGTGGTGGGAAATTGTGTTCGAATCAGTTAGCAACAAATAAAGCCGAGACAGTAAAAAGCATCAATCTAACTACTACAACAAAGTACACTAGCAAGTCGAATTTGATCCTGACAGTTGTTTAAAATCTAACTATTTGATCTAAGAAACGTTATAGACATTATTGAAAAGTGGTGCGAAAATGTGTTCAAATCAGTTAGCTGCAAATAAAGCCGAGACAATAAAAATAAAACTGCAGCAGGGCTTCTGATCCTGAATTCAAAGAAAGTTATAGAATTTTTAAAAAGTGGTGAGAAAAACTACTGCAGCAAAGTACACTAGGGCTTCGAATTTGATCCTGACAGTAGCAACAAATAGAGCCGAGACAGTTTAGAATCTTTCTATTTGTTCAAATCATCAAAAAAAACAGAAAAGTTATAGAAGTTTTTACGTTATAGAATTATTAAAAAGTGGTGAGAAAATGTGTTCAAATCAGTTAGCAACAAATAAAGCCGAGACATTAAAAAGCAACAATCTAACTACTACAACAAAATACACTAGGGCGTCGAATTTGATCCTGACAGTTGCTTAGAATCTTCCTATTTAATCTAAGAAACGTTATAGACATTATTGAAAAGTGGTGCGAAAATGCGTTCAAATCAGTTAGCAAGAAATAAAGCCGAGACAGTTAAAAGCATCAAACCAACTACTACAACAAAGTACACTAGCACGTCGAATTTGATCCTGACAGTTGGTTAGAATCTTTCCATTTTGATCTAAGAAAAGTTATAGAAATTATTAAAAAGTGGTGAGAAAATGTGTTCAAATCAGTTAGCAACAAATAAAGCCGAGAAATTAAAAAGCAACAATCTAACTACTACAACAAAGTACACTAGCACGTCGAATTTGATCCTGACAGTTGGTTAGAATCATACTATTTGATCTAAGAAACGTTATAGACATTATTGAAAAGTGGTGCGAAAATGTGTTCAAATCAGTTAGCAAAAAATAGAGCCGAGACAGTAAAAGGCATCAATCTAACTACTACAACAAAGTACATAAGAACTTCGAATCCGATCCTGACAGATGTTTAGAACCTCACTATTTGATCTAAGAAACGTTATAGACATTATTGAAAAGTGGTGCGAAAATGCGTTCAAATCAGTTGGCAACAAATAGAGCCGAGACAGTAAAAAGCATCAAACCAACTACTACAACAAAGTACACTAGCAGGTCGAATTTGATCCTGACAGTTGTTTAGAATCTTTCTATTTGATCTAAGAAAAGTTATAGAAATTAATAAAAAGTGGTGAGAAAATGTGTTCAAATCAGTTAGCAACAAATAAAGCCGAGACATTAAAAAGCAACAATCTAACTACTACAACAAAATACACTAGGGCGTCGAATTTAATCCTGATAGATGCTTAGAATCTTCTCATTTGAAGTAAGGAACGTTATAGACACTACTGAAAAGTGGTGCGAAATTGTGTTCGAATCAGTTAGCAACAAATAAAGCCGAGACAGTAAAAGCGTCAATCTAACTACCACAACAAATTACACTAGGACGTCGAATTTGATCTTGACAGTTGTTTAGAATCTCTCTATTTGATCTAAGAAACGTTATAGACATTGTTGAAAAGTGGTGCGAAAATGTGTTCAAATCAGTTAGCAACAAATAAAGCCGAGAAATTAAAAAGCAACAATCTAACTACTACAACAAAATACACTAGGGCGTCGAATTTGATCCTGACAGTTGTTTAGAATACTACTATTTGATCTAAGAAACGTTATAGACATTATTGAAAAGTGGTGCGAAAATGTGTTCAAATCAGTTAGCAACAAATAAAGCCGAGACGGTAAAAAGCATCAATCTAACTACTGCATCAAATTACACTAGCAGGTCGAATTTGATCCTGACAGTTGTTTAGAATCTTTCTATTTGAAATTGCGTTCAAATCAGTTAGCAACAAATAGAGCCGAGACAGTAAAAAGCATCAAACCAACTACTACAACAAAGTACACTAGCAGGTCGAATTTGATCCTGACAGTTGTGTAGAATCTTTCTATTTGATCTAAGAAAATTTATAGAAATTATTAAAAAGTGGTGAGAAAATGTTTTCAATTCAGTTAGCAACATATAAAGCCGAGACATTAAAAAGCAACAATCTACCTACTACAACAAAATACACTAGGGCGTCGAATTTGATCCTGACAGTTGTTTAGAATCTTACTATTTGATCTAAGAAACGTTATAGACATTATTGAAAAGTGGTGCGAAATTGTGTTCAAATCAGTTAGCAACAATAAAGCCGAGACAGTAAAAGGCATCAATCTAACTAC
This sequence comes from Octodonta nipae, assembly GCA_034190945.1. Taxonomy (NCBI): domain Eukaryota; kingdom Metazoa; phylum Arthropoda; class Insecta; order Coleoptera; family Chrysomelidae; genus Octodonta; species Octodonta nipae. The sequence continues at coordinate 62,641,147 of CM067221.1, forward strand.
TACAACAAAGTACATAAGCACTTCGAATCTGATCCTAACAGATGTTTAGAATCTCTCTATTTGATCTAAGAAACGTTATAGACATTGTTGAAAAGTGGTGCGAAAATGTGTTCAAATCAGTTAGCAACAAATGAAGCCGAGACAGTAAAAGGCATCAATCTAACTACTACAACAAAGTACATAAGCACTTCGAATCTGATCCTAACAGATGTTTAGAATCTCTCTATTTGATCTAAGAAACGTTATAGACATTGTTGAAAAGTGGTGCGAAAATGTGTTTAAATCAGTTAGCAACAAATGAAGCCGAGACAGAAAAAAGCATTAATTTAACTAGTGAAACAAAGTACACTAGGGCGTCGAATTTGATCCTGTCAGTTGTTTAGAATCTTTCAATTTGAAATTGTGTTCAAATCAGTTAGCAACAAATAAAGCCGAGACAGAAAAAAGCATCAATCTAACTACTACAACAAAGTACACTAGCACTTCGAATTTGATCCTGACAGTTGTGTAGAATCCCACTATTTGATCTAAGAAACGTTATAGACATTATTGAAAAGTGGTGCGAAATTGTGTTCAAATCAGTTAGCTGCAAATAAAGCCGAGGCAGTAAAAAGCATCAATCCAACTACTGCAGCAAAGTACACTAGGGCTTCGAATTTGATCCTGACAGTTGCTTACAATCTTTTTGTTTGATCTTAGGAACGTTATAGGTATTATTAAAAAGTGGTGCGAAATTGTGTTCAAATCAGTTAGCAACAAATTAAGCCGAGACAGTAAAAAGCATCAATCTAACTACTGCAACAAATTACACTAAGGCTTCGAATTTGATCCTGACAGTTGTTTAGAATCTTTCAATTTGAAATTGCGTTCAAATCAGTTAGCAAGAAATAAAGCCAAGACAGTAAAATGCATCAATCTAACTACTAGAACTATGTACACTAGCACGTCGAATTTGATCCTGACAGTTGTTTAGAATCTTTCAATTTGAAATTGTGTTCAAATCAGTTAGCAACAAATAAAGCCGAGACAGAAAAAAGCATCAATCTAACTACAACAACAAAGTACACTAGCAAGTCGAATTTGATCCTGACAGTTGTTTAGTATCATACTATTTGATCTAAGAAACGTTATAGCCATTATTGAGAAGTGGTGCGAAAATGTGTTCAAACAAGTTAGCAACAAATAAAGCCGAGACAGTAAAAAGCATCAATTTTACGGTAACAACAAAGTATACTAGCACTTCGAATTTGATCCTGGCAGTTGTTTAGAATCCTATTATTTGATCTAAGAATTGTTATAGACATTATTGGAAAGCGGTGCCAAATTGTGTTCAAATCAGTTAGCTGCAAATAAAGCCGAGACAGTAAAAAGCATCAATTCAACTACTCCAGCAAAGTACACTAGGGCTTCGAATTTGATCCTGACAGTTGCTTACAATCTTTTTGTTTGATCTAAGGAACGTTATAGATATTATTAAAAAGTGGTGCGAAATTGTGTTCAAATCAGTTAGCAACAAATTAAGCCGAGACAGTAAAAAGCATCAATCTAACTACTGCAACAAATTACACTAGGGCTTAGAATTTGATCCTGACAGTTGTTTAGAATCTTTCAATTTGAAATTGCGTTCAAATCAGTTAGCAAGAAATAAAGTCAAGACAGTAAAATGCATCAATCTAACTACTAGAACAATGTACACTAGCACGTCGAATTTGATCCTGACAGTTGTTTAGAATATTTCTATTTGATCTATGAAGAGTTATAGAAATTATTAAAAAGTGGTGAGAAAATGTGTTCAAATCAGTTAGCAACAAATAAAGCCGAGACATTAAAAAGCAACAATCTAACTACTACAACAGAATACACTTGGGCGTCGAATTTGATCCTGACAGATGTTTAGAATCTTACTATTTGATCTAAGAAAAGTTATAGGCATTATTGAAAAGTGGTGCGAAAATGCGTTCAAATCAGCAACAAATAGAGCCGAGACAGTAAAAAGCATCAAACCAACTACTACAACAAAGTACACTAGCAGGTCGAATTTGATCCTGACAGTTGTTTAGTATCATACTATTTGATCTAAGAAACGTTATAGCCATTATTGAAAAGTGGTGCGAAAATGTGTTCAAACAAGTTAGCAACAAATAAAGCCGAGACAGTAAAAAGAATCAATTTTACGGTAACAACAAAGTATACTAGCACTTCGAATTTGATCCTGGCAGTTGTTTAGAATCCTATTATTTGATCTAAGAATTGTTATAGACATTATTGGAAAGTGGTGCCAAATTGTGTTCAAATCAGTTAGCTGCAAATAAAGCCGAGACAGTAAAAAGCATCAATTCAACTACTGCAGCAAAGTACACTAGGGCTTCGAATTTGATCCTGACAGTTGCTTACAATCTTTTTGTTTGATCTAAGGAACGTTATAGATATTATTAAAAAGTGGTGCGAAATTGTGTTCAAATCAGTTAGCAACAAATTAAGCCGAGACAGTAAAAAGCATCAATCTAACTACTGCAACAAATTACACTAGGGCTTAGAATTTGATCCTGACAGTTGTTTAGAATCTTTCAATTTGAAATTGCGTTCAAATCAGTTAGCAAGAAATAAAGCCAAGACAGTAAAATGCATCAATCTAACTACTAGAACAATGTACACTAGCACGTCGAATTTGATCCTGACAGTTGTTTAGAATATTTCTATTTGATCTATAAAGAGTTATAGAAATTATTAAAAAGTGGTGAGAAAATGTGTTCAAATCAGTTAGCAACAAATAAAGCCGAGACATTAAAAAGCAACAATCTAACTACTACAACAAAATACACTTGGGCGTCGAATTTGATCCTGACAGATGTTTAGAATCTTACTATTTGATCTAAGAAACGTTATAGGCATTATTGAAAAGTGGTGCGAAAATGCGTTCAAATCAGCAACAAATAGAGCCGAGACAGTAAAAAGCATCAAACCAACTACTACAACAAAGTACACCTAGCAGGTCGAATTTGATCCTGACAGTTGTTTAGAATCTTTCTATTTGATCTAAGAAAAGTTATAGAAATTATTAAAAAGTGGTGAGAAAATGTGTTCAAATCAGTTAGCAACATATAAAGCCGAGAAATTAAAAAGCAACAATCTAACTACTACAACAAAATACACTAGGGCGTCGAATTTGATCCTTACAGTTGTTTAGAATCTTACTATTTGATCTAAGAAACGTTATAGACATTATTGAAAAGTGGTGCGAAAATGTGTTCATATCAGTTAGCAATAAATAAAGCCGAGACAGTAAAAAGCATCAATCTAACTACTGCAACAAATTACACTAGGGCTTCGAATTTGATCCTGACAGTTGTTTAGAATCTTTCAATTTGAAATTGCGCTCAAATCAGTTAGCAAGAAATAAAGCCGAGACAGTAAAAGGCATCAATCTAACCACTAGAACAATGTACACTAGCACGTCGAATTTGATTCTGACAGTATTTTAGAATCTTTCTATTTGATCTAAGAAAACTTATAGAAATTATTAAAAAGTGGTGACAAAATGTGTTCAAATCAGTTAGCAACAAATAAAGCCGAGACCTTAAAAAGCAACAATCTAACTATTACAACAAAATACACTAGGACGCCGAACTTGAACCTGACAGTTGCTTAGAATCTTTCTATTTAATATAAGGAACGTTATAGAAATTATTGAAAAGTGGTTCGAAAATGTGTTCAAATCAGTTAGCAACAAATAAAGCCGAGACATTAAAAAGCAACAATCTAACTACTACAACAAAATACACTAGGGCGTCGAATTTGATCCTGACAGTTGTTTAGAATCTTTTCATTTGAAGTAAGGAACGTTATAGACACTACTGAAAAGTGGTGCGAAATTGTGTTCGAATCAGTTGGCAACAAATAAAGCCGAGACAGTAAAAAGCATCAATCTAACTACTGCAACAAATTACACTAGGGCTTCGAATTTGATCCTGACAGTTGTTTAGAATCTTTCAATTTGAAATTGCGTTCAAATCAGTTAGCAAAAAATAAAGCCGAGACAGTAAAAGGCATCAATCTAACTACTAGAACAATGTACACTAGCACGTCGAATTTGATCCTGACAGTTGTTTAGAATCTTTTTATTTGATCTAAGAAAACTTCATTAAAAAGTGGTGAGAAAATGTGTTCAAATCAGTTAGCAACAAATAAATCCGAGACATTTAAAAGCAACAATCTAACTACTACAACAAAATACACTAGAACGCCGAAATTGATCCTGACAGTTGCTTATAATCTTCCTATTTAATCTAAGGAACGTTATAGAAATTATTGAAAAGTGGTGCCAAAATGTGTTCAAAACAGTTATCAACAAATAGAGACAGTAAAAAGCATCAATCTAAATACTACAACAAAGTACATAAGCACTTCGAATCTGATCCTGACAGTTGTTTAGAATCCTACAATTTGATCTAAGAAACGTTATGGACATTATTGAAAATTGGTGCGAAAATGCGTTGAAATCAGTTAGTGGAATGTCTTCGATGCACATTCCATAGAGAATATTCAAAAAAATGTATGAGTTAGATGTTGCGGTTTTAATTCCATGCTGGTTCAATGCAATTATATAATTGACGAAGGACCTTTAGCGGAACAATCAATAAACACGTAAATTAATTCACCAAATAAAAGTTAGTCAATGACCTTTTACGTCGAATCTCTGCAAAGGGTGTTTTCTTGGTTTTTTTTTCTTCAGAGGCTAGCCCCGTGAACAGTTTTTTACAGCTTCTTCTGGACAACACGTCTACACAAAAAATAGCGACGTAATGTTCATTGATTGAGCAAACAAAAAATGCGGGTTTAACAACAAATGATGGGCTTTTGTAAACACAAAAGAAACAAAATGAAGGCGGTTTAGCGGTCGTTACGAACGAAGCTACTAACTCGCGAAATCGTAACGCAAACAACAACAATAAGCGCCGTCTCTGCAGACGGGATCAAAGCCACCGAAAAGTTCGGAGTACATACACGAATCTCCCAAGCGTCTTAACAGCTAGGGATCCGAACCACGAAAGACCATACTGTCTATATTTTACACGCAAAAACACACTTACAATTAGCATTAGCGCGACGGAATGTTTTAGAAAAGGTGCAGAAGTTTAAAAATCAATGAAGTAATTCAATCAAATTGAACACAATACACTAAACAAATTGCGGGAACGCACCATTCCGCCAGCCTTGAATTACTTATTTCAAAACTAAGGGTCCACTGGCAGTGGACAAAGCTTTACAAGAGGTCGCTTCAAAGTACCACTTGCAGTTCTAACTGTAGCAACACGTACAACACCATCACCTCCAGGATGTACGTCAATAATGCGCCCTAATGGTCAATTCAAAGGAGGTGAAGTGTCTTGCTTCAAAATAACAAGAGTAACTGGCTTAACAACCTCCGAGGGATCAGTCCATTTACTCCGTTGATGAAGAGTATGTAAATATTCTTGCGACCAACGTTTCCAGAATGCCTGATGTAAACGACTCAGTAACTGCCATCTGTTGAGACGATTAGATGGGACAGATAAGAAATCAGATTCAGGATGTGCTGTTAAAGGTTCCATGGTAAGAAACATTCCAGGACTCAAGGCGGTAAGATCCGATGGATCGTTGCTACAAGGGGTTAAAGGTCGCGAGTTTAAAACTGCTTCGACCTGTGCAAATACAGTAGAAAGTTCTTCGTAGGTTAGGATTTGATCTCCAACGACACGTCTTAAGTGAGCTTTAACACTACGAAGTACTTTCTTTGCGGATAGAATCCAAAATCGTTGCTGCAAAAGAAATTGAACGGTTTGGATTCCTGCGTGAAGATTGGTGACATGACAATCCTCGAGAATTAGATTAGTCAAACGACTTTTACTTGGTAGTAGTGCGGGAAATTTAGTGTCAAACGGCAATGGAGCATTAGCCAATCTACTACCAACTCTAAGAGTTCCCTGTTTATCAAGAAACGGCGAAAGTTTAAGAAGCGATTTGGGCAAACGTTTTCGTTCTCGAAGAAGGGAAATCTCTTTAGAAAAATATTGATCTTGAACATATCGAACAATGCGAAGCTGAGCCTGATATAACTCAGCAGCCAAAAATGATCCAGAGCCCCTACGGTCTGGATTGCGGGAGTTATCAACAAAGCGACAAATATGAGCTATAATGCGGGTAATGCGATTAATAGAAGAATGTTCTTCTAACAAAGTACCAAATAAATTTGGTGAAGCTGTGACTTGAAGCGCCACTATACGGGCTTCAGTCATAACTAGCGGTGACATGCTTGAGTCTGAGCAAGCATGTGGCAAACAAGCGGTAATCAACAATTGTGGGCCTTTCCACCAAAGTGTATTGCCTAATAACTCTGATGGCAAAGTGCCGCGGGAACCCAAGTCAGCGGGGTTATCACAAGATTGGATGTAAAACCAATGCGAAGAAGGACATTTTTCCTGAATGTAAGCAACTCGATTACTGACAAATGTCTAACGGTGCGGGGAAGAACTAAGCCAAGAAAGGAAAGGAATCTGACCAGCAACGAATCACCTTGAACGACAAACGAAGCACAAAGTTCCAATCTGGGAAGTGACAAAGTTTTCAAAGGGGCAACTTTCGATTTAGACAACACAAAAAAACTTTGACGAAATCCAGATGCGGTTTCGAACACAAAATAAACAACAGCAGCATAACCTTTCTCAGAAGCATCACCAAATGTGTGAAGTTCACAACTAGAAAAGTGGTCTATAGCAAGCAGGCGAGGCAAAACTAAATTCTGCAAGGTCAACACAATAGCGATAATGTCTTGCTGCAACTTGGGACCGATAAATAAACAATCATTCAAAGATAACCGATGAGGTATGTTAGCGGATGCATTAAACACTATACGAAGTTTGGTTGTGCTACTATCAGGTTTCAAAACATAATGATGCGATATGTAGTAACAATCAGAAGCAGTAGATGGATCAGGCACCAACTCCATATGATCCAGCTCCAAATACTATTTGAGAAAATCACAATAGTGTTTGTAGAGATCTGGTTGCTATAGAAGACGTCTTTCTAAAGAGCAGAAACGTTGTACGGCGAGAACATACATTCCATCAAAAGCAGGAAGTGTATTTCGAAAAGGAAGAGGCACAACTAATCTACCTGAATCCAATCTCTTGCATCCCTCGGAAAATATGTTTTCGCAGATAAGATCATCAGGGGACTGAACCAGTGCGGTAGGAACATCTTCAATTGTCCAGAACCTTTGGAGTGAATCATCTAATGATACTACATCTTCAATTTGACAAAAAAGCGAAGTTGGGTTTATGACTGACAGAGTGAGAGTTAACAGAACTCGAAGACACTCTACCCATAAGGATGTAACCAAACACAGTGTTAATAGCATCAGGAACACCTTCCTTTCCCAGAAGGCGTCCATCCAACAAAATTTGAGAAAATATATCGGCACCTAACAAAAGGTCAATAGCGCCTGGGCTATTGAAACCAGGATCAGCAAGTTTCAAATTGGTTAGATATGCCATATTAGCCATGTTAATGGGCGCAACAGGCATATCATTGCAAATGCGGGGTAAAACAATAGTATCAACAACAAAATTGCACTCACGCTTTACTATAGAGCGAAGAGAAAGGGTAAGAGAGCCCTCAGCAGAGGGACTCTGCATAGAACCTAGCCCGTTGAGTTGAATCGAAGCGGGCATAGGTCGGAAGCCAAGGCGTTTCACAGCCTTGCTCGCAATGAATGATCTCATGCTACCAGAATCTAGCAGACATCGCAAAGTTTGATAAGAACCGTGCTTATCTAATACCTCAACTAAAGCGGTAGATAACAACACATTTGAATTGTATGACAAAAGTGAACTATGACAAGAAGTCTGCGGTAGAGAAGTTTCGGGACTTTCATCAGTATTAATGGTACTGGATCCTCCAGTTGTGGAAGCCAGGTTTGCGAAGGGAGCACTAGATTCAGACCGAATGCCTGAATCACCACGATTTACAAAATGAAGCAATGTCTGATGGCGTTGTTTGCAGTTGCGGCAAGTGGAGAAAGATTTACAGCGATTCGACTGATGAGAATCGCTCAACCGGGAAGAATGTTGCTTTGAATTCAATGGTAACTTTTTGTCAACACTTCGCTTTGCCTTGCGGGATAATTCAACATGTTCAAAGGCATCGCAATGCTTCGACAAATAATCAACAACTTCCGAGCGGATCGGAAAGTCATCGTGAGCGGTCACAGTACCTATGGTAAAGTTCAAATTTAGCAGCTAAATTCTTTGGAACTCGTTTCAACATCATCTGAACGATATAAAAATCCCACTGATTTACTGGTAAACCCAAATTCTTCAGTGCTTCCAAATTATCACTGAAGTCATCCAATAACTTCGGAACCTCTGAAAAGCTATCTGAAGTTAGTTGGGGGAATTGTTCTAAAGCTGACCAATGAGACTCCGCGATTAAACGAGTTCGCTTGAATTTTTTCAAAAGTGTTTCATAAGCACCCACGTAATTGTTTTGTGTTAGTTTAAAATTCTTAATAACCTCAAAAGCAGGCCCTTTTAAAGCTAACTGCAAAGATTTGAACTTCTGCATAGCACTGAGTTTTTCATTATTGTGAATTAATGAATCAAACAAATCAATAAAAGTACCAAATTCCAATATGTCTCCACTAAATGAAGGCAAATCAATTCGCGGCAAAGCAACACTTTCCTGTTCCCGAGCTATATTTTGTGGCGTAGAATTCTGAACAGATTTCAGTTTAGCAAAAATAGACCTAATTGAATAAAACAATTTTTCAAATTTATTGCGAATGTCCTCCTCAAAGTCAAAATCATCCTTTGCTTCTGAAATTAATCCAACAATCGAATTGTGCTGTTTAAAAAATTCTAAATGAATTGAATCAACCATATCAATCATGCTAAAAAACAATTCAACATCGTCACCTCTTAAGGCTTTCTCGGCAGCAAAATAAATATCTTCTAATCTTCTAAACTCCAATTGTCGATGATTTTTAAATTTACGTAAATTTTCAGCGGTTTTTGACATCTTAACAATAAATCAAAATCACTGTAACGCCACTGAACAAATCTAACACGATAGAACGAAACAAAATACTATTCCAAAAATGTACAATTTTTTACTGTTGAAGTAGAAAATATCTGACCAAATGTCAAATAAATTCAAAACAATTTAGCAAAATAACCAAACAAACAAAACGAGCTCTTGTAAGTTTTTAAGGCGGCAAAAAATTGCGTTTTATTTCCAACGGAATGAGTGTATATCCCGAACTTGTTTTCTCTTTTAACAAATAAAGAAACGAAAATTCAATGCGGTTTTCAACAATAATTACAACGAAAAATCAATGTTTTGATCATTAAACTTTGCACGAAATTAATTCAAATGTATCTGGCCCGGAGTTGGACCAAATTATGTAATTTTTCGATAATCTTTGCACTAAATTAACTCAAATTGCATCCGGCTCGAAGTTGGACCAAATTATGAATGTCTTCGATGCACAATCCATAGAGAATATTCAAAAAAATGTATGAGTTAGATGTTGCGGTTTTAGTTCAATGCTGGTTCAATGCGATTATATAATTGACGAAGGACCTTTAGCGGAACAATCAATAAACACGTAAATTAATTCACCAAATAAAAGTTAGTCACTGACCTTTTACGTCGAATCTCTGCAAAGGGTGTTTTCTTGGTTCTTCTTTCTTTAGAGGCTAGCCCCGTAATCAGTTTTTTAGAGCTTCTTCTGGACAACACGTTACACAAAAAATAGCGACGTAATGTTCATTGATTGAGCAAACAAAAAATGCGGGTTTAACAACAAATGATGCGCTTTTGTAAACACAAAAGAAACAAAATGAAGGCGGTTTAGCGGTCGTTACGAACGAAGCTACTAACTCGCGAAATCGTAACGCAAACAACAACAATAAGCGCCGTCTCTGCAGACGGGATCAAAGCCACCGAAAAGTTCGGAGTACATACACGAATCTCCCAAGCGTCTTAACAGCTAGGGATCCGAACCACGAAAGACCATACTGTCTATATTTTACACGCAAAAACACACTTACAATTAGCATTAGCGCGACGGAATGTTTTAGAAAAGGTGCAGAAGTTTAAAAATCAATGAAGTAATTCAAACAAATTGAACACAATACACTAAACAAATTGCGGGAACGCACCAGTTAGCAACAAATAGAGCCGAGACAGTAAAAAGCATCAAACCAACTACTACAACAAAGTATCCTGACAGTTGTTTAGAATCTTTCTATTTGATCTAAGAAAAGTTATAGAAATTATTAAAAAGTGGTGAGAAAATGTGTTCAAATCAGTTAGCAACAGAATAAAGCCGAGACATTAAACAGCAACAATCTAACTACTACAACAAAATAGACTAGGGCGTCGAATTTGACCCTGACAGTTATTTAGAATCTCTTCATTTGAAGTAAGGAGCGTTATAGACACTACTCAAAAGTGGTGCGAAATTGTGTTCGAATCAGTTAGCAACAAATAAAGCCGAGACAGTAAAAAGCATCAAACCAACTACTACAACAAAGTATCCTGACAGTTGTTTAGAATCTTTCTATTTGATCTAAGAAAAGTTATAGAAATTATTAAAAAGTGGTGAGAAAATGTGTTCAAATCAGTTAGCAACAAATAAAGCCGAGACAGTAAAAAGCATCAATCTAACTACTACAACAAAGTACACTAGCACGTCGAATTTGATCCTGACAGTTGTTTAGAATCTCACTATTTGATCTAAGAAACGTTATAGTCATTATTGAAAAGTGGTGCGAAAATGTGTTCAAATCAGTTAGCTGCAAATAAAGCCGAGACAGTAAAAAGCATCAATTCAACTACTGCAGCATAGTACACTAGGGCTTCGAATTTGATCCAGACAGTTGTTTATAATCTTTCAATTTGAAATTGTGTTCAAATCAGTTAGCAACAACTAAAACCGAGATAGTAAGAAGCATCAATCTTACTACTACAACAAAGTGCACTAGGATGTCGAATTTGATCCTGACAGTTGCTTACAATCTTTTTGTTTGATCTATGGAACGTTATAGACGTTGGTGCGTTCCCGCAATTTGTTTAGTGTATTGTTTTCAATTTCATTGAATTACTTCATTGATTTTTAAACTTCTGCACCTTTTCTAAAACTTTCCGTCGCGCTAATGTTAATTTTAAGTGTTTTTGCGTGTAAAATATAGACAGTATTTGACATTCGTGTTTCGCATCCCGAGCTGTTTGGACGCTTGGGAGGTTCGTGTATTGTGCTCCGAACTATTCGATCACGCTTTGATCCCGTCTGAAGAGACGGCGCTTATTGTTGTTTTTTGGGTTACGATTCCGCGAGTTAGTAGCTCCGTTCGAAACGACCGCTAAACCGCTTTCATTTTGTTTCTTTTGTGTTTACAAAGGCGCATCATTTGTTGTTAAACCCGCATTTTTGTTTGCTCAATCAATGAACATTACGTCGCTATTTTTTGTGTAACGTGTTGTCCAGACGATGCTCTAAGAAACTGTTCCTGCTATTACGGGGCTAGCCTCTGAAGAAAGAAGACCCAAGAAAACACCAGAGCTTCCGAGCATAAAAGGTTAGTGATAACTTTTATTTGGTGATTCGTTTATGTGACGGCACGTGTTTATTGATTGTTCCGCTAAAGGTCCTTCGTCAATTATATACTTGCATTGAACCAGCATTGAACTAAAACCGCAACATCTAATTCATACATTTTTTTGGATATTCTCTATGGAATGTGCCATCGAAGACATTCCAGACATTATTAAAAAGTGGTGCGAAATTGCAACAAATAAAGCCGAGACAGTAAAAAGCATCAATTTTGCTGCAACAAAAAAGTATAATAGCACTTCAGTAGTATCGCTAGCGGGCTAACATGACACCTCGATGGCAGATCCATCAAAGTGCCCACCGTAATAGGGGGGTCCCCAGTTCTTGCAGAAGACATCATCAATGCCTAGAGGGTTGTTTGTCACTTTATCACCAAAAATTTTTCGCAAACAATGGTTAGGGTGAGAAAGAGACATCTTAGGTGTGACAAAGTTGATAAAATGTGACAATTTGGCTAGACGCAGATGGTGAAGAGATCGCCAATAACCAGAAGGATTTGCTGGGAAAAGCCTATCGCTTATCAGTAGTTTTGATCTCTTCTTCTTCGCTAGCTGTTTGTCTATCCTTGTTTAGCCAAGGCTGTCCTTGTCTGGCTTGCACGAGGGGTGGGCTAACCCAGCGTATCGCTTATCAGTAGTTTTGATCGCTTCTGTAAAATGTATGTTTTGCTGTCTTTGTGTAACATATATATCAAGCTATTTTGTTATTTCTAGTCTCATTTTTTTAAATAAATTTTTATTACTAACATCAATGGATTACTTATTTTATGTTTGGAACTATTATTTCTTATCCAAAATGACATCATGCATATTTTTTGACTATTATTTATCTAAAATTATAGGAAAAACTTTTACAAAAAAAGATCCATGAGATATTTGAACCCTCAACCTTCACATTATCAGCATGATGATCTAACCAATAGATCTAATGGACCAGATATATATTTTTTGTTTTTAAATAAAATAAGTACTAAATGTTCAACTTGTTATTCATTTATTCAATATACAAATATTGGTTAACCAAATTTTCTACATCAGAAAATGATACGAGTCCTTCTTCTATTTTATCAAATCGTCGGCCATCGTGTAAGCGGTATGGAACTGATTTCTTAAGGATCAGTATTGGTAATGTTACCTCATGATGTTGCTTCAGATAGTGGTGGAAATTTCCATCACATTCATGGTAAAAAGCATCATGTCTAGTGTCACCTGGCAAAAAATCCGGATCTGTTATAATGTCTTCAGTTTTCTGTTTTGGCAAAATAAGAGTAAAAATAGTTGAAAACTTTTTGCATTCTGATGCTCATTTTCAAAACACCAAATAAATTGTGAGTTGCAATCACACTTTTGACAATGAATAAGAAGACTAGCATAATTCATAGTTAGGTCGGTTTTTTTGTAGTATTAAATTTATTTGCTATTTTTTCCTAAAACTTGTTGATGATATCCATTTACCATATATGTCTCTGATTTCATGAATATCATATTACATTGTAGTGCAATATGTTTTCCAAAAGGGTAGTATTCATCTTTTATGGTCTCTTTCTCGTAATAAGACTTACACTTTAAACACGTAATTAATACTGTTACTTTGTATGGCATTTTATAAACTAATTTTTGTTGTGAACTGTTTCATTTGTTTTCTTCTGTTTCTGTTTATCACGGTGAACAACAGCAGCAAATCAGTCGGATGAGAGTGGTGGTATTTAGCCTTCTGAAATTAGAAATATTCAATAAAACTTTTACTTTTAGTTTTTATAATAAATATATATACCTTAGTTTTTTCGAAAGACAGTCCTGTTGTTAGTTTCGAGATAACTTTTTTCGTAGGTTAACATTTACAGTGTCAACGAAGTGCTATTTCATCATCATCCCGAATGTGTTTGAACCAAACAGATCCATTGATGACTGAGTGCTGATTACAACATTCGTTTATCAGCGAATCCCACTCAATCATCACATCACATTCGTAGCAGACAAACAGGTATATTATTGTAGTGTCGGGCTATTACAAATGGAACCTTTTCTTTATTTTTAAAATTTCTGAACTGTAAAAATTTTTCATTATCAGTTGGTAATGTAATTTTAGTCTTATTTACATTTTTACAGTCAATTAAATGTTTACTAAGATTTTCCTGCGTTTTGAACCGAAGCAATCAGCGATTACTAAATATGTTTTATTACTACTGTTAGGTAATTGCTTATTTAATAATCCTGATAAATTTTTGATTAAAGCGTAATGATACTTTGGCTCAATTACAGTATCACTCACATCCATTTTATCATCATCATCATCATCATGACAAGGTAAAATTAGTAAATTGATGTGAGTGAGGGAATCATTTTTGCTTAAGTAAACTGGTGAAATAATTTTTTTACTGAAAAAATAAACGTTTATACATAAATCATTAAATTTTTCAAACCGATATTTTAATACTGTACTGAAATGAGGGTAAGAAGTGACACCTTTAGGGTTTTTAGGTTCAAATGGAGGATGAAGGGCAGCTTCTACAGACCATAAAAAGCAATATTCATCATGGTTTTCAATGTTTAAAACGCTATGAGTATTTCGAATGAAAGGAGGAACTTTAACAAATGTAGAATAACCTCCATTTAGAGGTGTGTAGTTATTGATATTAACTTTTAGCTGTAAAATTTCATAAAGCCTGAATCTCTTTTCAGAAATGATTCCAATTTCGATAGAATTTTGTCAACTACATATTCTTGATACCATTCTTTTAAGTTTGTTTGTTTATCAATTACATTGTTACGAGTATTGAAATGTTTTCGAACAATTTCAGCATTTTGAGGCTTTACAAAATTAGCTGTAAAAATAAAATTCACCTTTACAAGAGATGTCTCTAGAGCTACATTAATTTTTTGTGAAAAAATTCTGAAAGCCTTTTTCAGAAATAAATTTGGATCCTTAAATTTTACATTAAAAATAGCACCAGTTCTAATACGGTTATTGAAACAAGAAGCTACATCCTGCCAAAATAGATTTCGCTTTCCTTTCCTTTGACATCTATCAAATTTAATTTTATACTGAGTTTTAAAAGAATTGAGATAATTTTGAATTAATGAAAGATTTGATTCTAAAGCGCTAATTTTTTTAAAATATGGGTCTCTGTTTTTAATAAGTTTTCTAACAAGGCTAACAATAGATTTCAAAAACTTAATCCATTTCAAATAATCATTTTTGGTTTTTATCAATCTACTTACTTGTTCGATTTTTCACAACTGATGCCGCACACTTGTCCATTATCTAAATTTCTTGCTTGCTTCAATTTAATGATTTGTTTCTAAAGTAACAGCAGTCTGATAACTGATAACAAATTAAGATGGCTGTGGTCTTTTATTTTCTTTGACTGCCTCTCTATGGTCCTGATCACTCTCATGAAAAGTGATTCGTTCACAGTAGAAACAGTAAACATTTCCACTGTGAATACCGCTACGTAGGTTGTTTAGGTTAAAACAAATTGTGCAGTACAACATCTTTCAGGAACTGAATGATTCACCTGATGACGATAGCAGATACACAGCTATTGAAACGTTGTGAGATCAACCACTTCAAGACGATGGAAGTCCAAGGAAACTTCGATGAACGAGTTACATTGTCTACCAAGTTCAAACTAACACCACCTTTAATGTCATGATTATTTTCATCAACCAGAAAATATGTTGTTGGATTTGTAAGCTGAACTTTCCTTATCTTGAATATCTCTGTAGACCAATTTGGTTGATATTTTTTATCAAAAACACCTCTTAATTTTGATATACGAACATAATCACCAACTAGAAATTTTCGTTTCTTTGATGCTACTTTTATTCTGCTATACACTGTTTTTAATAAATGTTTTTCATCTTTTTTTGTAACCTCAAATGGTTTTATTCCTGTGGTTCGATGTTTGGTATTATTATATTTCCTCGCGATATCTGGTAAAATATGCAACCATTTGTAATGACCTTGTAAACTGAATTCTTTCTACACCATGTTTTTCAAAGTTCGATTTACTCGTTCCACAACTGACGCTTTTTTCTCGCTAAACACCTTATAATGAGTCACCTTATATTTGTTCATTAACTTCTTAAAATCCTTATTAAAAAATTCTGTACCGGCATCAATCTGCAGATTCTTAGGTGTTTGCTGTTTTAAAACTTTCTCCATGGCTGAGCAAACCTCAGACTTATTTTTTGACTTTATGGGATAGGCCCAAACAAATTTTGAAAAACAATTGATTACAACCAAGATGTATTCATTTCCACTAAATCAGCTTGAAAGAGATCATCTAAAGATTTAATTACGACTTTTCGTCTTTTAAAATTTATCCTGGCTGCTTTATGGATTTCTTCAACAATTTGCCTCTTCACAGTACTATTAGAGTTAATTTTTTTTAATAATTATACCGGCCTCTCTCAATTCCTCAATAATTGATGTTATTTCGTTTGCGTGGCCTGTATATCCTGCTGTTTGTGAAGCTAGTAGTAATCGTAATCTGTCAACAAGTTCATTTGGATCATCATAATGAACGTAATCGATTTTATTGTTATCCACTTCCATAAAAATTCCTTTCCGTGCTACCATAGGAGCAATAATTGTTTTATATTTTTTCATTTTGCTACCATCTATTTGTTTGTTAGGTTTATAATAACGTCTATGGGCATTAGTTTTTTCAACAATTTGTTTATAATTATCTTCATCTTCTTTAGAGTAAGTAGACTTTCGGTCGTTTTTTGAACAATAATTCATATAACCCCATTGAGTCACCAATCATTAGTTTCTCAGTATCAGTATCTAATCTGATACCATACTTATGATCAAATTCTTTATTATCATCATCATAATACATGTCATTTATATATTTTCTTGGTAATGGATCATACTGGTTTAAATAGTCAACATAGGATTTTTCAGCAATATCAGCAAACCGTCCAGATGTTGCAGGAGAATGTAATGATCCTATCTCATCATCTGATGTGATTTCCTGAAGAATTGTCATTTTATTTTCACTCGGATCTTCATTTTCATCTTGCACTAATCGTAACTGACCTGTAGGTGTGGATAAACTCGTTGAAAGTTTACGAGGAATCTTCGGTGTTGCCTGATACAGTGATTCAGCTTGATGTGATAGTGTTGATGGCTATAGTTCATCGTTAAAAATAAAATCTTTTCCCTCATCAACATGACTAGGATCCTCAGTTTTAAAAAAAGTTTTCTCTTCTTCCATCTTATTAGCTCCATCCATATTATGTTCCTTTTGACTGAGTTTACTTTCAATGTCCTTTAGATTTTGTCATTGGAGAAAATAACTTTTCCTTAACAATTTCAATCCGCTTTCGATCCGCTTTTGATCCGCTTTTATCTGGTTCAGTCAGTTTCTGATATATCTTACACTTATGATGTTAATGATTATACTGAAATTAATTGTCTTATTCGAAACATATATAGTGATCAAAACCTTTTTTGTAACGTCCCTCATTGATGTTGCTGTCTTTAGAGATACATAAAAATTCATATGGTCTGTACCAACACATAGCGCATAAGCTTTTAAGCTGTTCAAACGACATATTACTACCAATATGATCATTATAAACATGTTTCAAATTTAAATCATCTTGTCTGAAAAGAACTAAAAAATGTGCGTTATCTCGAATGAGATGTTTGGGTACCTTCGCATACGTTTGTGACAGACAAAAAGAGTCCACTAGACTGTGCCTTCCCATAGAGAAATATTGACCTATGACATCTTGATTGTCACAAGCCACATCATCAAATATAAAGATTGATTTTTTTTGCTTCTGAAGGATGTAGAATATTTTCGCTAGCTTTGAACGGGTAATAACCGATGCCTATTGGTTTTCGTAACTTCTCCAGATAAATATATTTCGGTTGATACAAGGACATTCTCAAATCTCAGTCCGTTCAAGTGTTCAATTAGATTAACCATAACATTGGTTTTACCGCAATTGCTTGGCCCCACCAGAATACACCTCACAGTTCACGGAAACAATGGACCATGCTTTTTAGTATCCGGTATAGTATTGAAATTATCATTCTGTGACACATTACTATAAAATGAGATAAATATTCACAAAACAAATAACATATGTTAGTTTTAAGTTGGTATTTAATGAAATAACATCATGAAGTAATATTCAGGTCAAGGTTTATTAAATTCAGCTATAAATAATTTACCGTTTGAAATGCATATACCAGGTTATAATTATTGTGGACCTGGAACAAAACTCAAACAACGTCTATTGCAAGGAAGTCTGTTTAAAACATGTCAAATTTTATGAAAGTGAAAGTGATACAAAGTTACGTCATAAGGCAGATAAGATATTAGCTGATGAAGCTCTTCAGAGATTTCATTCTAAAGACGCGTCTGTAGGTGAACGAATATTAGCTCTCGGTATTGCAGGGGTAATGAAAACTAAAGTGAAATTAGGTATGGGCTTGAAAAGACCTGCTAATAAACAAACGATTAATTAAAGTTAATGGAAAAAACTAAACTTATGATTGAAAATACTCTCAAGAATATACAAGATGGCATAACAATTTTGAATGGCAATGATGTGGAATTGATTAAAAAAATACCATCACAAAGGACAAGAACAAAACCAAAGGTTCAAATAAAAAAAATAAACAAAAAAGAAAAACCTGTTAATGAACCTCAAGAAATTGATATGAATATAGAAATTGAATATAACCGAAAACGTAAAAGGGATACCAGTGATGATGACATTTATATTCTGAAAATATAAAACGTCGTCTAATATCTCCTCAAACTCGTAAATTTCGAGTGGGTAAAAGAAAATTACAACAACTTAATAATGAAGAAACAATTCCCAAAAAGTTAAAACTTGATTTAGACAACCTCTTATCTTTGCCAATAACAAAATCGAAAAAAAAACTAGATGATAGTGATGATAGTGGTTTTGAACATGACACTACACCAGTGGCAAAAGTGAACAGAATCAACTAGTATAAAAAATGGTTTCAGTTAAAATTTTATCAGTATTTAGTGAACATTCATACAAAACGTACTATAATTAAGAGATAATTATGGTTAAAATTAAGTCAAGATGTAAAACAAAAAAGTTAAGAAAAAGGGGAGTGTTGAATAAAAAACCTAGAAGAAAATTTCTAGGATTTACATAAGCTATAAGTCAAATAAGGAAACATGTGCTTAAACATAAACCTCGTACTTTAAGTGCTGCCATAAAAGTTGCATTGAAATCTGCTAAATCAATTAAGAAACATATCAAGTCTACTCCACCTCGTGTCATACAAGTACCTAAGAAGGGTGGTATTTTACCCCTTATTCCCATTTTGCAGGACTTTCTGCTTTGGGATCGATCGCTGCCAGAGGATCAGCTGTTGCAAAGGTAATAAATGATGCTAAGATGGCAAAACAAAAATTAGAGGAAGCTAAACGACATAATAGACAAATGGAGTCTATTGCTGTAGGTGGAAAAGGACTATACTTACGTTCTTACAAAAAGGCTTCGGTCTTTTTTACACCCTCCAAAAAACTACTTTATTGATATAGATAAATATGCAAAAATCTGGAAAATTCCAAATTTCCGAGGAGTGTTCATGAGAGACAATTTACCTAAAAAAATTCATAAAATTGAAAGAGGAATTATCAACTTAGATTCTACAATTGGTCCAGGAACTCACTGGACAGCATATAAGAAAAGCGGTTCAACATTAACCTATTTTGATAGCTTTGGAAACCTTAGGCCTCCATTTGAAGTTATAAAATATTTTAATTCCACTGAACTATGTAAAATTGTATATAACTATAATAAGTTTCAGAACTATAATTGTTTAATTGTGGACACTTATGTTTATATTTTTTATCACAAAAAAGGTGTAAACAAATCAAATTTGCCTCATTACTTTGAAAACCTTTGAATAATATACATTCATATTTTTTGTAAATGCCTGTTCCTACCGATGAACATTATCAGTGTACTGAATAACGTAGCTCTAGCTCTACTGTTTATTGTCTATATTGTGGAACACCCATGCAAAGAAAATTACTAAATTCAAGCTGCTCCGTCTGTTGTGCTTCAAGAGGTAATTAGAAAAAAAAAGGCAGACAATAGAAAAGGTATAATACTAACTTAACATTAGTATTAATGCGAGTTGAAACTTGTTAATAACTATGTAATATTAATTTAGTTGAAAACTGTAAATAGTAAAAACTAATTAAGTGAATATATTTGATAAAACTATACAAATAGTTTTAGTTATTTGAAAACCTTTGACAGATTAAGATGTCTTCATATACATTTACGTTCTCTGAACGTGCTTCTATTCTCAGTAACAAGATTTACCCACCAATCATTCTAGAAGATGATGCTACGTATGTCATGGGGTTAATTGATTTTATGACCTTTAATACCATCTCAAATATCGATGAAACCAACAACAAGTTTTATATTAACGGTACGAAATTAGAATTACCGGTAGGCACCTATGAAATACAGGATATTGAAAAAACCCTTCACACTTTGCTAGCTGATCATGAAGAACAACAAAAGGAGACAGCTGTACCACCTGCATCACACAATCTATACAGAAGAATTTGAAACCTGTGGAAAAAGATGATAATAAGAAAAATAAAAAAAACAGAAAAACCTGTACTAATATGGAGAGCTAATCATAACACATTAAATGTGAAATAAAATGTAACAAAGAAATTGATTTTGAGAAATCTAACACCATTGGCCCTTTACTAGGATTTATAAATAGAAAATCAAAACCTAAAAAATGGCAATATTCAGATTATCCAATCAGCATTTCAAAAGTAAATGCTATTTGTATTGAATGCAATTTTATTCAGAATTCTTTCAATAATGATATGAGGGTTCATATAATACATATGTTTTACCCAAATATGCCGCCTGTTTACAAAATTGTTGAAAACCCCACCAATGTCATTTATCTACCAATCAATACAAGATATATAAATGAGATTATTATTAAAATAACAGTTGGTCTGTTATTTCATGGAAATTTGGTTAATTTTAAAAGTGAATTTGTCACGATAAGATTACATTTAAAACGACTTAATTAACATGGTTTTCATATATGATAATCCATCTAATTATTTAACGCAACAGGAAAAACCTATAAAACATCTACAGCCAAATTATAAAAACCTCAGTATCAAGCAACAAGTGAAACAGTTAACACCTATCAATAAGCAATTTTTAGTATCATTAGGATTCAGGGTACGAACTTAACAACGGCTAAACATAAAGAAGAAAAAAAAAAGAAGAAACAGAAGAAAACTACAGAGAGAGGACAATTCAAAGCATTCATTTGCAGAATAAAATTAAATATAAGTGTAAAACTTAAAAAAACTTTTCTCTTTGTTCCGATGTGTGTTTAAACAAAAAAATGACGCTTAACATACTACGAGTGGCTGATAATGTGTTTGTGGATAAAGCTATAACCAATTTTGAATATCATTCCTACACACCTTATGCAAATACCAAATTTTTCAATAATGATGAGATAAGAATGCCTATACAAACTCAAGACGTGTACACTCTACTTTCTCAAAGTTTCCTGTACCTGGAAGGAAAACTTTTAAACTCAGAAAATAAGTACAGTCCAACATTAAGATTCATTAATAATGGTTTTGCATTCCTCTTCGTTATGAACTTGGTGGAACAGTAGTCGATCGAACCAGAAATCCTGGAATCACATCAACGATTAAGACCTATCTATCATATTCCAAAAACGAAATAATTCTTTGTATAATGCAGGATGGAATCTTGAAAGCAGTCCAAATTTGTGTGACGTCAACGGATATTTTGCAGTATGCATTCCTCTAAAATTACTGCTTGGCTTTTGTGAGGATTTTCGTCATCTGCTGTCAGTTCTGTAGTTACAGAAAAACCAAAAGTTCAACTAAATAAAATTGTTTGGAAAGTACCTCATGTGTCATTATCTGATGGTCATAAAATTCAATTTTTGCAATATATAGAACGTGGAAAAGACTTGCCTATCGGCTTTCGTTGTTATAGTATCCACTTTTAAAACAAAGTCAAAAACATACATGGGCAGTGAAAACGACAAGTCAATTGGAAAAACTTCGTTTTGTTATTGTAGCATTCCATACGGATCGAAAAAACAATATTCACAAGACTATGTCAGAATTTGATCACTGTAACATCACAAATATAAAATTGTATTTAAATTCTGAAGTTTACCCATATGATAATTTAAATCTCAATTTTGATCAAAAGAATTTTGCAACACTTTATAAATTTTTCCCAACTTCCAAGCCGTATATTATAACAGAGAGTTCATTCAAGTTTCTCCAGAAGGCTTTTCTAAACAAACCACATTATTTGTAATTGACTGTAGCCGACAAATAAATACCATTAAAGGCGGAGCTGTTGATGTCAGATTAAAATTCGAAACAAACAAGTTTTTTTTATGTTTTTTTGTGCAATAACTCCACAATAGAAAAAATAAAAGTAATCAAGAATATGCCACAAACAACGTTTAGAAGACAAGCAAGAATATACCAGAAAAAACTACTGCATATTGTCTCATTCTTCATGATCGCCTTGTAAAATATAATCCTTTAACCAATGTTGTAAGAACAATGTAAAATATTATGTAATATAAATAAAAAATATTTAGAACAATTATTGTTTATTTGGAACCACTACAATTTTTTTTAACAGCGCAACTCTCAAATACAGTCTATTAAATTAACAGTATGAACGTTCCATTTCTTATACTTGTACAAATTGTTTCAAAAACACTGAAAGTTTACTCTTTACTATTGCAACTTTACAGTGTGCAAGAAATACAACAAGAAGTTTCACTGAAAATAAACCATGAGGATCAAAATACAAATATTGTAGTACTTGTCTACAGTGCACGTTGTGGTTATTAAACGAAGAATAAATAATAAAGAAAAATGTTGATAAACATTATTCTTAATTTATGTTCACTGTGTATTGTTATTAGAAATGAAGTGTATTTCTCTGAATGGAAGCTTATAAATAACACATAAATTGGCAAACCAGTCTTCTTTACAAATCAGTTTTAGTAAACTGTTATCAAAGTATCGTGAATTTAAGCTATATTCTACAAGACAAGGAATCATAACTGAATTAAGAAATAAAAGTAGTAATTTTGTAACTGCAGTATCTGAATCATTAATTGAAAACGAGAACACAACCCTTAATATGATGAAAATGAAACAGAGTATCAGGCAACCATTAAACAGTTGGAAGAAACACATATGGCTACTTTAAATGAATTAATTGCTCTAAAAAATTCGCTAAATGAATCAAAAACAAATCTACTTGAAGTTCGATCAGATTTGGCAGCATGCCTCTCACTCAGTGCAGGATTTAAGGCAGACAGTGACATATGTGCATCTAAGTATGCGGAACTAAGATTTAGAGTTTCACCATGTACAACAACCTCATCTAATGATTTTACTAAAACTATATCACATCATTATGTTGCTTTATTACAGTGGAACTATACATGTTGTATACAAGAATTAAATAGATGTAATAAAAAAATCTTATTGAATTAGAAATATTTTAATAATAAATAGTATATATTTACTTACATGTTGTTTTGTTATTTCCGTACCTTTTTACACTGAAACTCACTTGTTTTTCACTGCAAGTTCTGTACCTTTTAAAGGCAGTAAGTTATTATTTCCTAGAGATTTTTTTCAATTGTATCAACGTCTTAGGTTTACAAAATTTTATCTAAGCACTAATTATAAATGAAAAAATCACATAATTTCGAAAGAGAAATTCAAATTGCAACATTTTATTAATGCAGAGATACACACAAATAAACAAAAAAATCAGATGTTTGTAAATAAAATTTCACATGTTTGGTCTTCTTTCATGATAATGAATTAATGCAGCGATACACACTTGTAAATAATTAGATGTTTGTAAATAAAATTTCACATGTTTGGCCTCCTTTCACGATAATGAATAATGATTCAAATTATCAATCATTCCTAACTTTGTTATTGGAATTAATAATGCAGCTGTTTTTAATTGAAATTTTATGTTATATTTAGAATCAAATATTTTTTAGCAAGATTTCTCAATATAAAAAGTTTAACTTTTTATATTTATACATGTATTACGTTCACTAATTAATAAAACGGTAACTATAAAACAAAGAGAGTAAGTGGTTCATTTTTTCTTTATCGTAATGAAATTTGTTTTGTTATAGAAAGCATGCAAAAAAATTTGTCAATACAAAAAAATTAAGTTTTCATATTTATACATATTTTTGGTACATTAATTAATAAAACAGTAACTATGTATTAAACAGAGAGAGTAAGTGGCTCATTTTTTTATCCTAATGAAACTCATTGTGTTAGACAAAGACAGCAAATATTTACATTCTACCGAAGAAGAAGCGATCAAAACTACTGATAAGCGATACGCTGGGTTAGCCCACCCCTCGTGCAAGCCAGACAAGGACAGCCATGGCTAAACAAGGATAGACAAACAGCTAGCGAAGAAGAAGAGATCAAAACTACTGATAAGCGATAGGCTTTTCCCAGCAAACCCTTCTGGTTATTGGCGATCTCTTCACCATCTGTTTCTACCACATTGTCACTTTTCGTCAACTTTGCCACACCTAAGATGTCTCTTTACCACCCTAACCATTGTTTGCGACAATGTTTTGGTGATAAAGTGACAAACAACCCTCTAGGCATTGATGATGTCTTCTGCAAGAACTGGAGACCCCCCTATTACGGTGGGCACTTTGATGGACCTGCCACCAAGGTGTCATGTTAGCCCGCTAGCTGTACTACTCACTTCGAGTTTGATCCTGACAGTTGTTTAGAATCTTTCAATTTGAAATTGTATTCAAATTAGTTAGCAAGAAATAAAGCCGAGACAGTAAAAGGCATCATTCTAACTACTAGAACAATGTACACTAGCACGTCGAATTTGATCCAGACAGTTGTTTAGAATCTTTATATTTGATCTAAGAAACGTTATTCAAAAATGGTGCGAAAATGTTTTCAAATAAGTTAGCAACAAATAAAGCCGACACAGTAAAAAGCATCAATCTAACTACTACAACAAAGTACACTAGGACGTCGAATTTGATCCTGACAGTTGTTTTGAATCTTTCAATATGATCTAAAGAACATTATAAACATTATTGAAAAGTGGTGCGAAAATGTGTTCAAATCAGTTAGCAACAAATAAAGCAGAGACAGTAAAAAACATCATTCTAACTACTACTACAAAGTACATTAGGACGTCGAATTTTATCCTGACAGTTGTTTAGAATATTTCTACTTGATCTAAAGAACGTTATGGAGATTATTGTCATGGTGAGAAATTGTGTTCAAATCAGTTAGTCCTAGTGTACTTTGTTCTAGTAGTTAGATTGATGCTTTTTACTGTCTCGGCTTTATTTGTTGCTAACTCTTCCACCATTCCGTAATGTCTAGAACGTTCATTAGATCAAATAGAAAGATTATAAACAACTATCAGGATCAAATTCGATGTCATAGTGTTCTTTGTTGCAGTAGTTAGATTGATGCTTTTTACTATCTCCGCATTATTTGTTGCTAACTGATTTGAACACATTTTCGCACCATTTTTTAATATTGTGTATAACGTTACTTAGGTCAAATAGAACGATTCTAAACAACTGTCGACGTCCTAGTGTACTTTGTTGTAGTAGTTAAATTGATGTTTTTTACTGTCTCGGCTTTATTTCATGGTAACTTACATGAACAAATTTTCGCACCACTTTTCAATAATAAAGAAACGTTATTTCTTAGAACAAATAGGAAGATTCTAAACAACTGTCAGGATCAAATTCTACGTCCTAGTGTACTTTGTTGTAGTAGTTCGACTGATGCTTTTTACTGTCTCGGCTTTATTTGTTGCTAACTGATATGAACACATTTTTGCACCACTTTTCAATAAAGTCTATAACGTTCCTTAGTTCTAATAGAAAGATTCTAGACAACTGTCAGGATCAAATTAGATGTGCTAGTGTAATTTGTTGTAGTAGTTAGTTTGATGCTTTCTCCTGTCTCGGCTTTATTTGTTGCTAATTGATTTGTACACAATCTCGCACAACTTTTCAATAATGTCTATAACGTTCCTTAGATCTAATAGAAATATTATAAACAACTGTCATGATTAAATTCTATGTCCTAGTGTACTTTGTTTTAGTAGTTAGATTGATGCATTTGACGGTCTCCGCTTTATTTCTTGATAACTTATATGAACACATTTTCGCACCACTTTTTAGTAATGTGTATAAATTTCCCTATATCAAATATAAAAATTCTAAACAACTGTCAGAATCAAGTTCGAGTTCCTAGTGCACTTTGTTCTAGTAGTTAGATTGATGCTTTTTACTGTCTCGGGTTTATTTGTTGCCAACTGATTTGAACACATTTTCGCACCACGTTTACACTTTTCAGTAATGTCTAAAACGTTTCTTAGATCAAATAGAAAATTTCTAAACAACTATCAGGATCAAATTCGACGTTCTAGTGTACTTTGTTGTAGTAGTTAAATTGATGCTTTTTACTGTCTCTGCTTTATTTGTTGCTAACTGATTTGAAAACATTTTCTCACTACTTTTCCACTTTTCAATAATGTCTATAACGTTCCTTAGATCAAATAGAATTATTCTAAACAACTGTCAGCATCAGATTCAACGTCAAAGTGTACTTTGTTGTAGTAGTTAAATTGATGTTTTTTACTGTCTCTGCTTCATTTGTTGCTAACTGATTTGAACAAATTTCCCACCACATTTCAATGCCTATAACGTTCCATAGATCAAATAAAAAGATTCTAAATAACTGTCAGGACCAAATTCGACGTCCTAGTGTACTTTGTTGTTATTGTCAGGATCAAATTCGATTTCCTAGTGTACTATGTTTTTTACTGTCTCTGCTTTATTTGTTGCTAACTGATTTGAAAACATTTTCTCACCACTTTTCCACTTTTCAATAGTGCTATAACGTTCCTTAGATCAAATAGAATTATTCTAAACAACTGTCAGGATCAGATTCAACGTCAAAGTGTACTTTGTTCTAGAAGTTAGATTGATGCTTTTACTGTCTCGGTTTTATTTGTTGCTAACTGATTTGAACACAATTTTCCACCACTTTTCAATAATGTAATAACGGTCCTAAGTTCAAATAGAAAGATTCTAAACAACTGTCAGGATCAAATTCGACGTCATAGTGTACTTTGTTGTAGTAGATAGATTGATGCTTTCTACTGTCTCGGCTTTATTTGTTGCTAACTGATTTGAACAAATTTTCGCTCCACTTTTCAATAATGTCTATAAAGTTTCTTAGATCAAATAAAAAGATTCTAAACAACTGTCAGGATCAAATTCGACGTCCTAGTGTACTTTGTTGTTGTTGTCAGGATCAAATTCGATTTCCTAGTGTACTCTGTTGTAGTTAGATTGATGTTTTTTACGACCTCGACATTATTTCTTGCAAACATATTTGAACACATTTTCACACCACTTTTCAATAATGTCTATAACATTTCTTAGAACAAATATAAAGATTATAAACAACTGTCAGGATCAAATTCGACGTCCGAGTGTTCATTGTTGTAGTAGTTAGATTGATGCATTTTACTGTCTCTGCTTTATTTGTTGCTAACTGATTTGAACACATTTTCGCACCACTTTTTAATATTGTGTATAACGTTCCTTAGATCAAATATAACGATTCTAAACAACTGTAAGGAACAAATTCGACGTCCTAGTGTACTTTGTTGTAGTAGTTAGATTGTTCCTTATACCTATCTCGGCTTAATTTGTTGCTAACTGATATGAACACATTTTCTCACCACTTTTCCACTTTTCAATAATGTCTATACGTTTCTTAGAGAAAATATAAAGATTCTAAACAACAGTCAGGATCAGATTCGACGTTCTTCTGTACTTTGTTCTAGTAGTTACATCGATGCCATTTACTGTCTCGGCTTTATTTGTTGCTAACTGATTTGAATAAATTTTCCCTCCACTTTTCAATAATATCATAAAAGTTCCTTAGATCAAATAAAAAGATTCTAAACAACTGTCAGGATCAAATTCGACGTCCTAGTGTAGTTTGTTGTTGTTGTCAGGATCAAATTCGATTTCCAAGTGTACTATGTTGTAGTTAGATTGATGTTTTTTACGACCTCGACTTTCTTTCTTGCAAACATATTTGAACACATTTTCACACCACTTTTCAATAATGTCTATAATATTTCTTAGAACAAATATAAAGATTATAAACAACTGTCAGGATCAAATTCGACGTCCAAGTGTACATTGTTGTAGTAGTTAGATTGATGCTTTTTACTGTCTCGGCTTTATTTGTTGCTAACTGATTTGAACTCAATTTCTCACCACGTTTCATTGATGTCTATAATGTTCTTTAGATGAAATAGAATGATTCGAAACAACTGTCAGGATCAAATTCGACGTCCTGGCGTACTTTGTTGAATTATTTAGATTGATGCTTTTTACTGTCTCGGTTTTATTTGTTGCTAACTGATTTGAACACAATTTCTCACCACGTTTTCAATGATGTCTATAATGTTCTTTAGATGAAATAGAATGATTCGAAACAACTGTCAGGATCAAACTCGAAGTCCTAGTGTACGTTGTTCTAGTAGTTAGATTGATGCTTTTTACTGTCTCGACTTTATTTGTTGCTAACTGATGTGAGCACATTTTCGCACCACTTTTCAATAATGTCTATAAAGTTCCTTAGATCAAATAAAAAGATTCTAAACAACTGTCAGGATAAGTTCGACGTCCTAGTGTACTTTGTTGAGGTAGTTATATTGACGCTTTTTACTGTATCTGCTTTACTTGTTGCTAACTGATTTGAATCAATTTCGCACCACATTTCAATGTCTATAACGTTCCATAGATCAAGTAGAAAGATTCTAAATAACTGTGAGGATCAAATTCGACGTCATAGTGTACTTTGTTCTAGTAGTTAGATTGATGTTTTTTACTGTCTCTGCTTTAATTGTTGCTAACTGATTTGAACACATTTTCGCACCACTTTTTAATATTGTGTATAACGTTCCTTAGATCAAATAGAACGATTATAAACAACTGTCAGGGTCAAATTCGACTTCCTAGTGTACTTTGTTGTAGTAGTTAGATTGATCCTTTTACCTGTCTCGACTTTATTTGTTGCTAACTGATATGAACACTTTTTCGCAACACTTTTCAATAATGTCTATAACGTTCCTTAGATCAAATAGAAAGATTCTAAACAACTGTCAGGATCAAATTCGACGTCATAGTGTACTTTGTTGCAGTAGTTAGATCGATGCTTTTTACTGTCTCTGCTTTATTTGTTGCTAACTGATTTGAACACATTTTCGCACCACTTTTCCACCATTCAGTAATGTCTAGAACGTTCATTAGATCAAATAGAAAGATTCTAAATAACTGTCAGGATCAAATTCTACGTCATAGTGTACTTTGTTGCAGTAGTTAGATTGATTTTTTTTACTGTCTCTGCTTTATTTGTTGCTAACTGATTTGAACACATTTTCGCATCACTTTTTAATATTGTGTATAACGTTCCTTAGATCAAATAGAACGATTCTAAACAACTGTGAGGATCAAATTCGACGTCCTAGTGTACTTTGTTGTAGTAGTTAGATTGATCCTTTTACCTGAGTAATGATTGTTTGTTTGGGAAGTTAGTTTTTAAAAAAATAAAAATTAACAACTCAAAATCTACCAATTTTGTATTTGAGAACGTGTTGACAGTAAGAAGACAACTTTTACAATGACAATTAAAACAATTAAAATAATATAATCAGTTTTGTACAATCATCAAGATGCAGATTAATAATAACAGGATGTGCAAGATAAACAATAATTTATTTCTACAGTGTGGAATTTACTAACATAATTCCTCCCTGGCGAAATGGAACTTGAGGGGTGGCATGAAGTTCTGACGACTCCTGGCGTTTTGGCTTGGGTTTTCTTGACCATGGCTTGAACTTCTTGTATAATTTGAATGCAATGATTACAAGTACTGCAATGATTATTAGTATTATTGTAATACTAATTGGGTGGCTAGTCTTCTCCAAGGGGTTGATTTCCAAGGGTTGAATTTCATGAGACAATTTGTGTAGCTCTGAAATTTCGTCTAGCTTGATTTGGCGAAGCTGTATGTGATTGAGGGTTGAACTTTCATAATCTTCCGGTATTTGTATTTCTGGGAGTGAAAATTTGGTTGTTTTCGGAAATTCTTGGCTATGGGCGAACATTTGACCATTTATGGTTATTTGGCATCCTTCAGGAATATTGATTATACTCGGTTCTGTGATTAACTGAATTCCATTTCCATTTTTGCAGTTAAAAGGGGTTTTAATTGGATTTGCTGGAACGGCAATAATTTCGTTTTGGGCAACTTGTTCGATTATATTTGCTGAAAGCCTGGTAGTTCGTACGATGCATTGAGATGAGTCACCTTTGGAAATTATTGAAATTTCGCAACTATCATCTATAGGCTGTGGCTGTCCTCGGCATATATATGTGTCTTCAATTTTTGGGCAATTTTCGGCTGGTATTAGATAAGAAGTAAGACTCATGAGGATATATGGATGTGGAATTATAAGGGTTCGGTTTTTCCATGGAATAGGGAATGAATGGAAATAATTATATTGTGTAGCATCAAATAATGGTACATACATTATAAAATAAATCAAATTTTCTTCAGTGTGAATATTTACTGAAAACATTTTATAATAATTCCGTAGGTCTTTAAGGTGAAGTATTTGGTTTTGGGAGAAAATTGTATTTAATTCTTTTAATATTAAAAGTAAATCTGATTTCGGTAAA
The DNA here is from genome assembly GCA_034190945.1 of Octodonta nipae. Taxonomy (NCBI): domain Eukaryota; kingdom Metazoa; phylum Arthropoda; class Insecta; order Coleoptera; family Chrysomelidae; genus Octodonta; species Octodonta nipae. Next base: position 62,671,694 of record CM067221.1, read on the forward strand.
ATTCCTGGGTGTAATTCTTTGAGTGAGCAAAACTTACTGCGTTTTCAATAGTCATTATAAATTCTTTTATTCTATCTAAATTCATATAAAGCTGTGAAAATGTGTTTTGGATTTTTGTTATAATTTTATGATCTCTAGTTGTCATTTGGAGTTTATTCAAAGCATTTTCTAATTGTTTCATTAAAATATTTTGATTTAAAGCTAATGTTGAAACTGTTTTGTTATAATGTTCGAGAAGTTTAGTTGTAATTGATGTTTGGACTTCAATTATTTTTGCTATCTTATACTGATTTTCTTCTAGTGTCGATAGGGCTTCGTTGTCCATTGTTCCAAATAATATTTTTTGAATATTTCCAATGGGGTTAATTAATCCTCTTCGTACGCGATTTGAAGCAAAAGCGGCTATTCTATTTTTTATCTCTAATATTTGATTAAGATTATGGGTTACCAATTGATTAAATCCCATATGGTTAAGTGATATATTTAAGTTAATAGAATTATTTTTTAATTTCTTATTTTCTATAATATTCTTTAAGGATAATAATATATTTTCATTATTTCCTAATTCTACGTTTAAGTCAGTGAGGTTAATATAGTGAATAAACTTATGATATGTTGAGGGTATTCTAGCTGAACCTAATTCTTGAGTATATATATAATTGTTAATAGGGGTTATAGTTATTTGGGTATTTATTAAAGGGATTGTCAAAATACAGTTAAGTATTACTAGTAGTTGGTTGTTCTTCATCTTTGTCGCGACTGGGTGTTCCTGTAGGTGTTCCTGGAATAAATCGTTTTTTCTTTACTCTACTTTTATGTACGAGTCCTAGTTTTGTTTTGGCAATAATGTTTTTATCTTTGATTACCTGAGTTTTAATGAATTTTGGTCTAGTTTTAGTTCTACCTTGGTTGGTTTTTATATAAACGTTTTGGTCAGTTTCTACCGTTTCAGGGTTGGATTTCTTTTCATTTATTTTAGAAATTGTTTTGTTTTTGTTAAGTTCGATCGAGTTTCTAACTCTGTCGTATATTTTATCTGCTAGAGATTTGTGATTTTGGGCATATTCTGAAGTAATAGCTTTTTCAGAAAGATCAAAAGGATTTATGTCGGTATGTCCAAGTATAATATTAAAAGGAGTTTGTTGAGTAACGCTGTGTATAGAATTGTTATAACTAATGATTGCAAATTTTATAAAAGTTTCAATGTCTTTCGTTGGGTTATCTTTTCTTAAGCATCTAAGTTCATCGAGTAGGGTTGAATGAAATCGTTCGACCGGGGAATTAGAATTTGAGTTTCCAGGGGTAGTAAAGTGTAAGGTTATTTTGTGAAGGTTACAAAAATCAACAACTAAATGATTTTTAAATTCGGTTCCATTATCACAAATAATAATTCTGGGAATTCCATAAAATGAAATAAAAGTTAGAAGATTATCGTATATCTGAATTGAGTTTTTATCTTTTAAGGGTAGTGCTTGTCCAAATTTCGAAAAGGGATCCATTATTGTTAAGAATGTTTTATTTTCACAGAAAAATGTGTCAATGTGAATTATTTCTAAAGGTCGTTTAGGAGTATGTGTTAATTGAAATTTTATATTTTGAGGGTGTCTTTCGTATTTACAAGTTTGGCAAGTTTGGCAAGTATTTATGTAAAGTTTTATGTCGTTTTCCATAGAGGGCCAATAGTATTTTTTAAGAGAATTTTTAACTTCGTGAATTCCTTTATGGGAAACTTTTCCTTCATGGTGGTATTTTATTAAAGTTTGTTGTTCTTCTTTATCTGTTATGTCTTGAAGTAGTTTTGACGATGTGACAAGATTAAGGGAAGTAAAGTTTTTCTGTAAGGTAGTTATGATTTTGGCTTTATCGTGTTCATTAAAAAAGTAAAGGCAATATAATTTATCAGGGGCAATAGTTTGTTTAAACATATTCGTTATTTCTTGTTCGTCTGCGGATCTGGCTAAAGTTAAAGTGTATCTAAAATTTTCAAAAATTCTTTTGGCTGATATGCTAGACATCAAGGCGTTTGGATTATGAGAAATTATTATTTGTCGTTTGTAAGAGTTAGTGGGTCTTTCCGTTGGTCGTATTTCTAAAATAGGGTTTTCGCGAGAAGTATGTTGGGTTGCAAGTTCATCATCTTGATTATTTAAAATATGTGGAATATTTGGAGTAGGAGGGGATGACGTGTATAAATCTAGGGGTTTATTTTCGTCATTTTTGTTTAATGTTTCTTTGTTCATTTGTTGATTCTCCTGTTCAGCGATTTCTTCTGCTAAATCTAAAATTTGTCGATAGGTATCTTCATCTCCATCATTCGCTATCATCGATTGATTTTCATCTCCAATGGCATTCATATTAGGGTTGTTTTCTAATTTTATTCTTGAAAGAGCGTCTGCGGCTTGATTTTCTTTTCCTTTCTTGTATTTTATCTTGAAATCGAATTCTTCCAATTCTAGTTTCCATCTGTGAAGTTTTGAGTTTGGAGTTTTTAGGAAAAATAACCATTCTAAGGGTTTGTGGTCACAAAAGGCTGTAAACTTCTGATTATATAAATATGGTCTAAAATAACGGCATGCCCAAACAATAGCAAGTAATTCCTTTTCTATTGTTGAGTACTTTATTTCTGCAGGGTTTAAAGTTCTTGAAGCGTAGCTGATAGGGTGTCCATTTTGTGATAAAATTGCTCCTAATGCAAAATTTGAACTATCCGTCGTTAGTTGAAATTCCTTCGAAAAATCTGGGTATGATAAAATTGGTTCATTACATAAAAGTGTTTTGCAATAATTAAAAGTTTTCACGAATTCATCATCAATGATTATCTTTTCACCTTTCTTTAGTTTTTGTGTAAGGGGTTTTACTATTTTGGCAAAGTTTTTTATAAATTTCCGATAATAACCTATAAGTCCTAAAAAGCTTTTAATTTCACGGTGATTTTTGGGAAGTGGAAATCTTTTAATTGCATCAATTTTCTTTGGATTTGGCTTTATTCCGTTTGGTGTAACAATATGTCCTAAAAATTCTACTTCTTTTCTTAAAAATTCGCTTTTATCTAATTGTACTTTTAGGTTGGCATTTCTGAGAGTTTGAAAAATTTGTTTCAGGTTTTTTATATGTTCTGTAAGGAATGTCGAAAATACTATTATATCGTCCATATATACAAAACAGATTTTATTTTGAAAATTTCTGAGAACATTATCCATTACTCTTTGGAATGTAGCTGGTGCGTTTTTTAGACCAAAGGGCATACGTAAATATTCATAGTGTCCATTTTCTGTATTAAATGCGGTTTTTTCTATGCTGTCTGGGTCCATCTCTATCTGATGGAAGCCAGAAGCTAAATCCAGAGTTGTGAAATATCTACATCGTCCAAATTTATCCAAAATGTCATTAATATTTGGAATAGGATAGCGGTCGTCGATTGTCTTTTCGTTGACTTTTCTATAATCTATTACGATTCTCCATTTTCTTCTTCCTGATGCGTCAAGTTTCTTCGGTACTATCCACACAGGGGATGACCAAGGTGAGATACTAGGTCGTATAATTCCATCATTCAACATTTGTTGTATTTGTTTGTGAATTTCATCTTTATGTACTTGAGGGAATCTGTAACTTTTTGAATGACAGGGTTCTTCATCCTTAGTTCTAATTTGGTGTTTAACAATATTTGTGAAACTAAGTTGATCTTTGGGTTTTTGAAAAATGTCGTTGAATTCTTCGCATAAGTTTAATAGAACATTTTTTTCTTCGTGGTTTAAGTGATTTGTTCTGATAAGGGATGAAATATCTACTTTATCAGATTCAGGTGGAATTAAATTGAAATTATAAATTTCGTGTTCGTCGGTAATTGGGGTACAAGGATAAGGGTTGGTAAATGTTATTAAATTTTGGTTTGAACAAGTATTATGGATTTAGATTTTTGCAAAACCATTTTTAGCATATGTAAGAATTTTTCGTATATAAATTCCATTTTTATTGTAACAATGAATAAGTATTTGTCCTTCTCTTATATTTACTGGTATTCGTTTGGTTACGATTTCTAAGGGGTTAAGATCAAATGTATAGGTTGAAAAGTCTTCACGGAAATACAGGGGAATGACAGTGTATTTATTTACGAGTCGATTGTTTTCTACATCAATTGAGAGATTTAATTTTTGAAGATCTCGAAAACCTATTAGTCCGTCAAAATAGTCATGAAAGTCATATAAAATAAATTCTATGTTTTGGTCTGTATTAAATTCAGCAAAGGGTGGTACTGATGCTTTGTACTCAGCAATGGCTTTTCCAGTACAAGTTTTTAGTTCAGTTCTGTTTATATAAATACATTCAGGGTGATATTCGTAAATTATATAGGGTCTTATAATTGAAAATGAGCATCCGGTGTCAATTAGTAGTTTATAGATTTTATTTTTAATTTGGATTTTTATGTAAGGTAATGAGTTTGCGGTTATTTGGTTTAATTCATAAGCTAAGTTAGATTGTTTGAATTGTGATCGATTGGGAAATCCTGGTTAAAATTTGGGGATTCTTCTAAATAATCTGTGTTTTGTTGGTGGGAATGTCTGTTTTTTTCAAAATATTGTTCAGGATTGATATTTTCAACATTAAAATTTTCTACACCAGACATAGGGGTAGATAAGTTTTGTTTCGAGGGTCCTGGGAAATTATTAGTATTTCTCTGAGCATAGTTTTCAACACCAGACATAGGGGTAGGAGGTTGAGGTTTAAAATGTCTGTTTGGGGTAAAAACATTTCTGTTTGGGTTTGATCCTTGTTGATTATTAAAGTTGGGCCTTTTTGTAAATTGAGGGATGAAAGATCTTTGTTGAGGTTGATTGTGTTGATTCGGAAAAGATTTTCCTCTAAAATTTCTAGAAAAGTTTTGGTGATAATATTTAGGATTAGAGTTTTGGGAATTAAAATTATGATTTTGTTGAGAAGTTCTGTTGTTTTGAAATTGGGGTTTAGAGTTTGTCTGTCTCTGTTGTGGATTTCCTAGATTTCTTTGAGCGATACGGTTTTCATATTCCTGTTCAAGTCCAGAAAATAAATCGATGGCTTGTTCAAGGGCAACAGGGTTAGATAATTTTAAGTCAGTTTGGTATCTTTCGGGGATGAAAGTTATGAAGCGGTTTTTTGCATTGCTTTCACAAAATTCAATTTTTAATATTTGTCTATTAGGGTCTGTTTCAGTTAGGTGTATCTTATCAATTATTTGGGATCTCATATGTTGCAAACGAGAACCAAAGGCTAGAAGAGATTCATTGGGTTTAGGAAAAGCTTGATTCATTTTCATTTCGAGGGTTTCTAACGTATCATTACATGAATAAAGGGAAATTAAACGATTTTTTAAAGCGTCCCATGTATTAAGTTCAATTCTTCCTGCACAAGTTATTTTTGCGGCACCTTTTAATTTTTGTCGCGCATGAGCAAAAACAAATTTGTGAGTAGGTTGGGGAAATTCTGCAAACATATTTTCTACCTGGGCAATATATTGTCTTAATTCCAAAGTGTTACCGTCAAATTCAGGAATGAATTCAGCAAAATATTTAATTAAATTTACATCAATTGCTACCTGTGAACTTTGGGAAGTGTTCGCAGATGGTAATTGCGTTGGTTGACTCATGATGATGGCTAATTTATTTTTAAAATAAGAAAGATTTAATTCGGTTTCAGAGTCACTGGAATCAGTTTCAAAACTGCTTTTGGGATTTCTAAATTCGTTCATATAATTTTATATAACAGGAAGTAAAAATAAAAATTTGTTAACACATAAAACAATAATAATATATAAGAAATTGTCTCGAATAATAAAATTTAATTGTGAACTGATTGATTTTTCAAAAATAAATCAATTCAATAACATATCATCAAATAAATAAATAATGTCAAGTTCAAGTCTATATAATATTTGTTAACTTTCGCTTTTGTTTGTATTGAAAGTAAATCTTATCATTCGTGAATTAAAACACAAGATTGCAGTTTCGTCTAAATGAAAAATATCAGTTAGTAATCTGCTATAGCGATTTAAAACAAAGTCAAGGTATATAATACAAAGAGCTATTATATTCTCATCTAAATATAACTTATCTCTTACCTTTTCTCTTCAATTGAAAATGCAGTTGTAAATATAAATTGTAATTTCAATAATAATTCGCTTTCAATTAGTGAATTATGGAATATTATAAAATTAAAGATTTCAAAAATTCGAAAAACTTAGTCTATGTGTAATATAACACTCTTGATACTACCAATGATAACTGTGAGAGGAAATATCGGTTTGATTGGAAAAGAGTCTCACTTACCTCGAGTTTTCTTTGGGTGTAGGCTATGTTCAATTTGGCTCAAAAACCTCAGTTTTTCGTCCCTTTTTCAAAAACTGCTGAACTTTGCTGCTGACTGCGCCAGTAATGGTTGTTTGTTTGGGAAAATAGTTTTTAAAAAAATAAAAATTAACAACTCAAAATCTACCAATTTTGTATTTGAGAACGTGTTGACAGTAAGAAGACAACTTTTACAATGACAATTAAAACAATTAAAATAATATAATCAGTTTTGTACAATCATCAAGATGCAGATTAATAATAACAGGATGTGCAAGATAAACAATAATTTATATCTACAGTGTGGAATTTACTAACATAATTCCTGTCTCGACTGTATTTGTTGCTAACTGATATGAACACTTTTTCGCACCACTTTTCAATAATGTCTATAACGTTCCTTAGATCAAATAGAAAGTTTCTAAACAACTGTCAGGATCAAATTCAATGTCCTAGTGTACTTTGTTGTAGTAGTAAGATTGATGTTTTTACTGTCTCGGCTTTATTTGTTGCTAACTGATTTGAACACATTATCGCAACACTTTTCCACCATTCAGTAATGTCTAGAACGTTCATTAGATCAAATAGAAAGATTCTAAACAACTGTCAGGATCAAATTCGACGTCATAGTGTACTTTGTTGCAGTAGTTAGATCGATGCTTTTTACTGTCTCTGCTTTATTTGTTGCTAACTGATTTGAACACATTTTCGCACCACTTTTTCACTTTTCAATAATGTCTATAACGTTTCTTAGATCAAATATAAGGATTCTAAACAACAGTCAGGATCAGATTCGACGTTCTACTGTACTTTGTTCTAGTAGTTACATCGATGCCATTTACTGTCTCGGTTTTATCTGTTGCTAACTGATTTGAACACATTTTCGCATCACTTTTTAATATTGTGTATAACGTTCTTTAGATGAAATTGAGCCCTTCTAAACAACTGCCAGGATCAAATTCGACGTCCTAGTGTACTTTGTTGTAGTAGTTAGATTTATGCTTTTTACTGTCTCTGCTTTATTTGTTGCTAACTGATTTGAACACATTTTCGCACCACTTTTTAATATTGTGTATAACTTCCTTAGATCAAATAGAACGATTCTAAGCAACTGCCAGGTTCAAATTCGACGTCCTAGTTTACTTTGTTGTAGTAGTTAGACTGATGCTTTTTACTGTTTCGACTTTATTTGTTGCTAACTGATGTGAGCACATTTTCGCACCACTTTTCAATAATGTCTATAACGTTCCTTAGCTCAAATAGAAAGTTTTTAAACAACTGTCAGGATCAAATTCAATTTCCTAGTGTACTTTGTTGTAGTAGTTAGTTTGATGCTTTCTCCTGTCTCGGCTTTATTTGTTGCTAACGGATTTGAACACATTCTCGCACCACTTTTCAATAATGTCTATAATGTTCCTGAGATCAAATAGAATGATTCTAAACAACTGTCAGGATCAAAGTCGACGTCCTAGTGTAGTTTGTTGTGGTAGTCAGATTGAAGCTTTCTACTGTCTCGGCTTTATTCGTTGCTAACTGATTTGAATACATTTTTGCACCACTTTTCCACTTTTCAGTAATGTCTACAATGATCCTGAGATCAAATAGAAAGATTATAAATAACTGTCAGGATCAAATTCGACGTCTTAATGTACTTTGATGTAACAGTTAGATTGATGCTTTTTACTATATCGGCATTTTTCTTGCTAACTTATTTGAATACATTTTCGCACCACTTTTCAAGTGTACTTTGTTGTAGTAGTTAGATAAATGTTTTTACTGTCTCGGCTTTATTTGTTGCTAACTAATTAGAACAAATTTTCGCACCACTTTTCCACTTTTCAGTAATGTCTATAACGTTGCTTAGATCAAATAGAAAGATTCTAAACAACTGTCAGGATCAAATTCGACGTCCTAGTGTACTTTGTTGTAGTAGTTAGTTTGATGCTTTCTCCTGTCTCGGCTTTATTTGTTGCTAATTGATTTGAACACAATCTCTGACCACGTTTCAATAATGTCTATAATGTTCTTTAGATCAAATAGAATGATTCTAAACAACAGTCAGGATCAAACTCGACGTCCTAGTGTACGTTGTTCTAGCAGTTAGATTGATGCTTTTTACTGTCTCGGCTTTATTTGTTGCTAACTGATTTGAACACAATCTCTGACCACGTTTCAATAATGTCTATAATGTTCTTTAGATCAAATAGAATGATTCTAAACAACTGTCAGGATCAAACTCGACGTCCTAGTGTACGTTGTTCTAGCAGTTAAATTGATGCTTTTTACTGTCTCGGCTTTATTTGTTGCTAACTGATTTGAACACAATTTTGCACCACTTTTCAATAATGTCTATAACGTTCCTGAGATCAAATAGAGTGATTCTAAACAACTGTGAGGATCAAATTCCACGTGCTGGTGTACTTTGTTGTAGTAGTTAGTTTGATGCTCTCTCCTGTATTGGCTTTATTTGTTGCTAACTGATTTGAACACAATCTCTGACCACGTTTCAATAATGTCTATAATGTTCTTTAGATCAAATAGAATGATTCTAAACAACTGTCAGGATCAAACTCGACGTCCTAGTGTACGTTGTTCTAGCAGTTAAATTGATGCTTTTTACTGTCTCGGCTTTATTTGTTGCTAACTGATTTGAACACAATTTTGCACCACTTTTCAATAATGTCTATAACGTTCCTTAGATCAAATAGAAAGTTTTGAAACAACTGTCAGGATCAAATTCAATGTCCTAGTGTACTTTGTTGTAGTAGTTAGTTTGATGCTTTCTCCTGTCTCGGCTTTATTTGTTGCTAACGGATTTGAACACAATCTCGCACCACTTTTCAATAATGTCTATAACGTTCCTGAGATCAAATAGAATGATTCTAAACAACTGTCAGGATCAAATTCGACGTTCTAGTGTAGTTTGTTGTGGTATTCAGATTGAAGTTTTCTACTGTCTTGGCTTTATTCGTTGCTAACTGATTCGAACACATTTTTGCACCACTTTTCCACTTTTCAGTAATGTCTACAATAATCCTGAGATCAAATAGAAAGATTATAAACAACTGTCAGGATCAAATTCGACGTCTTACTGTACTTTGATGTAACAGTTAGATTGATGCTTTTTACTATCTCGGCATTTTTCTTGCTAACTTATTTGAATACATTTTCGCACCACTTTTCAAGTGTACTTTGTTGTAGTAGTTAGATAGATGCTTTTTACTGTCTCGGCTTTATTTGTTGCTAACTAATTAGAACAAATTTTCGCACCACTTTTCCAGTTTTCAGTAATGTCTATAACGTTCCTTAGATCAAATAGATAGTTTTCAAATCAACTGCCAGGATCAAAATCGACGTCCTAGTGTACTTTGTTGTAACAGTTAGATTGATGCTTTTTACTATCTCGGCTTTTTTTCTTGCTAACTTATTTGAACACATTTTCGCACCACTTTTCAATAATGTCTATAACGTTGCTTAGATCAAATAGAAAAATTCTAAACAACTGTCAGGATCAAATTCCACGTCCTAGTGTACGTTGTTCTAGCAGTTAGATTGATGCTTTTTACTGTCCCGGCTTTATTTGTTGCTAACTGATTTGAACACAATTTTGCACCACTTTTCAATAATGTCTATAACGTTCCTTAGATCAAATAGAATGATTCTAAACAACTGTGAGAATCAAATTCCACGTGCTGGTGTACTTTGTTGTAGTAGTTAGATTGATGCTTTTTACTGTCTCGGCTTTATTCGTTGCTAACTGATTTGAACACATTTTCGAACCACTTTTCCACTTTTCAGTAATGTCTATAATGCTCCTCAGATCAAATAGAAAGATTCTAAACAACTGCCAGGATCAAATTCGACGTCCTAGTGTAGTTTGTTGTGGTAGTCAGATTGAAGCTTTTTACTGTTTCGGTTTTATTTGTTGCTAACTGATTTGAACACAATTTTGCACCACTTTTCAATAATGTAATAACGGTCCTAAGAGCAAATAGAAAGATTCTAAACAACTGTCAGGATCAAATTCGACGTCATAGTGTACTTTGTTGTAGTAGTTAAATTGATGTTTTTTACTGTCTCTGCTTCATTTGTTGCTAACTGATTTGAACACATTTTCGCACCACTTTTCCACTTTTCAATAATGTCGATAACGGTCCTAAGATCAAATAGAAAGATTCTATACAACTGTCAGGATCAAATTCTATGTCCTATTGTACTTTGTTATAGTAGATAGATTGATGCTTTCTACTGTCTCGGCTTTATTTGTTGCTAACTGATTTGAACAAATTTTCGCTCCACTTTTCAATGTCTATAAAGTTCCTTAGATCAAATTAAAAAAATTCTAAACAACTGTCAGGATCAAATTCGACGTCCTAGTGTACTTTGTTGTTGTTGTCAGGATCAAATTCGATTTCCTAGTGTACTATGTTGTAGTTAGATTGATGTTTTTTATGAGCTCGACTTTAGTTCTTGCAAACATATTTGAACACATTTTCACACCACTTTTCAATAATGTCTATAACATTTCTTAGAACAAATATAAAGATTATAAACAACTGTCAGGATTAAATTCGACGTCCGAGTGTACATTGTTGTAGTAGTTAGATTGATGCTTTTTACTGTCTCTGCTTTATTTGTTGCTAACTGATTTGAACACAATTTCTCAACATGTTTCAATAATGTCTATAATGTTCTATAGATCAAATAGAATGATTCTAAACAACTGTCAGAATCAAATTCGACGTTCTAGTGTACTTTGTTGTAGTAGTTAGATTGATGCTTTTTACTGTCTCTGCTTTATTTGTTGCTAACTGATTTGAACACATTTTCTCACCACTTTTGCACTTTTCAATAATGTCTATAACGTTTCTTAGATCAAATAGAAAGATTCTAAACAACTGTCAGGATCAAATTCGACGTCCTAGTGTACTTTGTTGAAGTAGTTATATTGATGTTTTTACAGTCTCGGCTTTATTTTTTGCCAACTGATTTGAACACATTTTCGCACCACTTTTACACTTTTCAGTAATGTCTATAACGCTCCTTAGATCAAATAGAAAGATTCTAAACAACTGATTTAAACACATTTTCGCACCACTTTTAAAAAATGTCTGTAATGTTCCTTAGATCAAATAGAAAGATGCTAAACAACTGCAGGATCAAATTCGAGGTCCTAGTGTACTTTGTTCTAGTAGTTAGATTGATGCTTTTTACTGTCTCGGCTTAATTTGTTGCTAACTGATTTGAACACAATTGCATACCACGTTTCAATAATGTCTATAACGTTCTTTAGATCAAATAGGATGATTCTAAACCCTAGTGTACTTTGTTGTAGAAGTTAGAATGATGCTTTTTACTATCTCGACTTTATTTGACTCATTTGAACACATTGTCGCACCACTTTTTAACAATGTCTATAATGTTCCTTAGATCAAATAGAAAGATTCTAAACAACAGTCAGGATCAATTTAGTTTTTATTTTCCACTATTTCAAATTAGGCAGTTTCGTGTTTACCGACTATTTTACTTTCACGAAATATCAGAGAGTATTTATATTTAATGAATTTTGACTCTTTTCCGGCTATGTGATCGGTCATCCTATTAGGAAGAAAAACCATTACATGGTCCAGGTGAACTAGCACACACTTTCCGTATTTGCCCTTGACAATTTTCACTCATATTATGGGAAATGACTTGTCTTTTTCGAAGTCCTTGAGCTTCTAATAAAGCTTTTGCTCCAGTAATGCGGTTTTGTTCCGTTCTGTAAGATCCATCTAAAATTACAAGTTTGTTCTTTTCAAAACCAACAAATATAAATAAAAATAAAAACACTGCTAAACATATATTTAAGAGAAATTACTTTAGTTAATAATTGTAAATGATAACTTAGTTTTTTGCTTTGAATAAACATAATATTGGACTTTAAAAGACTCCAACAAATATATGTGCAAGAAAAACATTCTGTTTCCAGGAAAAATAATAGCTAACCATTAAGTTTTTTAATCAGAACTATGCATTTAAAAAAAATTATCTTCAAACAAAAATAATTTTAAAAAAAGATAACTGTAATTGTTACTTACTTTTTAGGGTTGTGAATCATAACAACACCGGAACTTTTAAAAACCGATAACAATATTAGAGTATATGTTAATATATTTTCTTTTCTGTCAATCGTTGTTCGTTCGTTCGACTATGGAAGCAGTGGAATCGACATCATCTATTTAAATGAGACCATGGTTTACGTCACGTCATCGTATTTGTATGCATCCAAGAATAAGCTGTATTAGCTCGGTTTCCCTAACCAAAAATAGGCATATCCAGCTAGATTTTCTGAATGACGCGTCTTCTCAGCTTACATATTCACAAAAATATGTGGAAGATATGATTCACTATAATTCCGATCCTTGCTACTAGGCTCTGAACTTACCTTATTTGTATGCGTCATGAGATTAATTATATCAGCTCAACTTCACGTCCGAAAATATGCAATGTTTAATCGGTTGTATGAATGATGCTTTTTCATAAATACACAATGAAAATTTGTTAACATTAGTTTCATTATATTATTCAGTTTATTTTATTGTTATATTAAATAATAACAAATTTCAGTAACCACCAGATGGTTTTGTCTTTCAGTATTTAGATTCCTTAAAGTTTTAGATAATAAACATATGCATTTCATATTAAAACTGACCAATTAATTAATTAAAAACAATGTATTATAATTTGGTTTATTTAGAAATTATAATTTTACAATTTTTACATTCTTAAGCTCTGATATGGTATTTTTAATCACCAAAATAAACTACATTTCTTCATCATTTTCTTGATCTAAATGTTGCATCATCTTCCTCACTATCCAACAGTAGTTCCTTCATCTTTTAGGGTTTTTTCGATATCGGAAGAAATGGTATTGGTTCAGTCAACTATCCTCGAAGTCCTAGTGCAATTATTTTTTTGCAGAACTGATATCTGGTTCCTCGAAGTTTCCTTAACCGGTCATGCGTCGCCGATCATGGTCATTGGGTCTTATCCGGTTCCAATCAGCGTCCTCGTACCTAGAGGTTGGTTGCGGGTGATGCGTAGCGGCAGAGGCCGAAAAAGAGCTCCTCAAATATTTTTAATTTGGACGCTGGGCTCGCTAATTATATTTTCGTTCGAGATTATATATGCTGTCTTTATGAATTTTCTTTTGTACCAGTGCTATTCCTTGTTCTCTGGCGTGATCCCAGTTGATATTATGGTATTCGGGCCATGCGTGATTAGCTAGCCCTATGAGTAGCTGTGCGGTGTTCCTTAACCATGGTGCCCAGCGGTCGCTTTGTCTCTCCAATGTAAAGATTGCCACATTCACACGCTATTCTGTATATACAGTTATTTGGTATTGCTGCTGCGTCGGGCCTAGTTCTTGTTATCATGCTCCTCAAGGTGTTGTTTCCTTTGAAGATCATTCTGATTCCATAGCTGTGAGCAATTCTTCTGTTTCTCCGACAAGCCTTTAGTATATGATAATAGTAGAGTTGCTTCCGTGGTCTCTGATTCCTGTCTAGCTGGTTTGTCCAGCTCTTCAAACGCTTTGGTAATGATCGTTTCCGGATATCCAGTCGCCAGGCTAGAGTACCTCTCAGACAACAGCAGCACTATCGAAATTTCTTCTACCAATCATCCAACCTTTGGAGGGCAAAACATCATTGCACGACAAGGACTCAAAGCACTTTGTTGAAATCATCGGATCCATGGAACTTGTGCCAGAACAGAGCTTAGTAAGTTTCGACCTTGAAGACGAAACAATGATGGAGAGAACGGAGCTACCAATAGACTCAATCATGGACTTACTTGAATATTGCCTCAAGAACTGCTACTTTCAGGAGAAGGACCGGTATTTCAAGCAAGAAGATGGATTGCCTCGTTATCACCAACCATCGCCAACATCTATATGGAATGGTTCAAAGAACATGCACTGAGGAGGTACGCCGCCTAAGCTATGGTTGAGGTATTTAGATGACCCCTTTATTATTTGTCAACACGGAGAGACAGAACTACAGGCATTCCTGGATCACCTGAACTAATCCCAACCATCCATTAGATTCACCATGGAGATGGAAGAGAGTGGGTGCCTACCTTTCCTTAATGTAAAGTGGCAAAGGACTAGGACCGGAATACATACAATAGTCTACATGAAGGCTACGCATACAGGATTAAACCTTCACTACAATTCAAATCACCCATCAGCAACGAAAACTGGCATCACCAAAACACTAATCCTTAGAGCCAAAAATATCTTCAGCACACCAGAAGCCCTCAAAGAAGAACACGTGAAACTTAGAGAAGCCCTTTTAGCGAATGGATATCCGGAAACGATCATTACCAAGGCGTTTGAAGAGCTGAACAAATTACCTAGACAGGAAGAGGAGACCATAGTAGCCTTGTGAATGTGGTAATCTTTATATTGGAGAGAAAAAGCGACCTCCGGACACCAGGGTTAAGGAACACCGCGCAGCTACTCAAAGGGCGGAGGTAACGAAGTCTGGGCTAGCTAATCACCCATGGACCGAACACCATAATGTTGTAACGAAATTTACCTAACCGGCGCTGGTTTCATTCCAGTACGACATCGATCGCTGTTAGGACAAAAAAATTAATCTCGAAATAGCTCGGCAACTGTAGAATTGATAATGGACTGTACGAGAGGTTTCGGTGCGGGTTTTAAAAGGAGCGGCCCATCATCGCGGCAGTGAGTTAGTGTGGCGAAGAGCTTATGTTGTATTATATTTGTGATATTCTAATCAGCTGATCTGTATATTTCATGTAAATAAAGGTTTCTAGAAAGTGAGAGTAAATATTAGTTTTGAAATTTTAATTGAACCCACGGAGTATATAACAAAATCAACTGGGACCAGGCCAGAGCAATTAACAAGGAAGAGCACTGGTAGAAAAGAAAATTCATAGAGACAGCATGTATGTATAATCTGGAACGAAAATATAATTAGCGTGTCCACCATCCAAATTAAAAATATTTGGGGGCTACGCATCACCGGTAACTAACCGCCAGGTCCGACGAGGCTGACTGGACCGGATAAGACCCAATGACAATGACTGGCGACGCATGACCGGTTAAACCTATAATATAAATACAAGGGATAATCTGAATTTACTATCATTCACTTCATGACGATAGCACATACACAGCTATTGAAACGTTGTGAGATCAACCACTTCAAGACGATGGAAGTTCAAGGAAAATTCGAGGAACTAGTTACATTGTCTACCAACTTCAGACTAACATTGATTTCTGGTTATTGTACCCTTGAGACAGCTTTTACACAGTTTTCTGGCTGCTTTGTACTTTGATACTAATGCATAGCAATTCTCAACACTTTCAAAACGTCCGAGACCTTAAACGGCCTCATGATCTGCTTCAAATTCCAAATCAGGGAATTTTGAACACACAGACTTCAACCCAGTTGTAAAATCAATAGTTTTGGATAAATTTTGCATGTCATCCACATGTTTACGTCTCACAAATAAAAAAGGCCACTGCTACTCAACACGATTTCAATAACTTCTAAAATATATTCAGTAACCTCCCTACATTATATATTTTGCACCACGACACATATTTTATTATTAAGGTTTCCAAATAGCTTTCCAAATACCCTTGAACCGTAATTGTTCAAATATCCAAGTCACAGCTATTAAATTCCATCACTCCAAAAACAGACTCACACTCTCTGCCTCCCCCTGCCACTCCAGCCCCCCCAAAAACCACTGTCTCATTGATTTTTCGTAAGATTTTCTAGACCAATTTGCTGGTACAGAAAGCCCATTGGACAGGATAGGTGGTTGGTGGTCTAGGAACAACGCAGGTGTTCTACTATCAGCGTAATCGTAAGCGTTGTTATCATTTTTATAATAGCTGTACTATGAACAATTAAAGTAATCAACATATTGCTGTTGATTGAAATGATGGGTGCTTTTAGGACGGTTATTAGGATTGTTCTGAATTATAGATGGGCGAAAATAGTTAGGATTTATTTGAGACCTAAAAGGGTCTCTCTGAAAGATTGATGGAAGAAACTGTTGTACTTGTTGAACCGGGCGATTATTTGAGGAGCAATTTGACCTTGATTGTTGGTTAGGCCCGACAGAATTTGGTCAATGGATTTGATTAAATGTTTGAGAACTATTTCAAACGGCAATTTACGGGTATGTGGCCTAATCTACCACAACGAAGACACTTAGGAGGTTGTGTCCGCTTTCGAGCTTGGAAATTGGGTTTGAGAGGGATTAATTAATTCGTTTTCTGATCCTCTAAATAAGATCGCTGAAGCTCTTTTCTAATTCAGGAATGTGCCTCTACCGGATCTTTTGGATTACTGGCAAGAATTTTCTGAACTAAACGGGATTCTAAAGAAAAAGAAGAAAATAAGGGTATTCATTGTCATTTTCTACACTAGAGTCTTTTTGTTCTGGAGTTAGCCCAGCCGTTTTGTGAATGCAAGAGTGCATTTTCGCACTTAAGACTTGGAGACGATTGTAAAACCTTAGTGGTGACTCGTTCGAATGTTTCAGACGTTGTAGGTCATGAATCAATGACAAGAGATCACTGGAATTTCCAAAATTTAGTGACAAGAGTTCTTTGATACGACTCGGGATTCCTTAAATTTATTAACTGCACTAGTATCCTGTTGATTTTGACGTTTATCCACTCACTAATAGAGGGAGTCAGCGCGAATTTGGCGCTTTGGCGCAAAAAAAACACCAACTCTTTATTGGTTAGTTATGACGTCACACGGTTTTTAAGTTATTGTCATCTGATGTCATTGTTCTGTGGAACAGGACTATTAAATTTTATTTGTACGTAGGCTTATCTAAACGAATCGTCCGTCATATTCGGCAGGTACGTAATAAGTTAAGTTGGTGCTCTTCTCTAGTTTTCTTCGTTGAGAGGCTAGCAAGCAAACATTAAAAATTGGATTTTATGGAAGGGTTTTAAGATAGAAAAAAAGTCAACATGGTTGCCTTCCTAGAAAAAAATGGAAGTACAACTAAGACCCATTATGTATGTTTGCCTTGCAGAAATCACCTCATCTCTTTCGGGATGACAGAGAGTGCGTACCCGATATCCATACAATCAATAATGTAATAAATATACTGTATGCTACTATAAGTTAACGAAACATTGTCGATAAACAATAAGACATATCCAAGTTTTACGACTGTAGAATTAAAATTTGTAATTGTTTTCACTTCCAAATAATTTAAACTATATCAACAATATTAATTTTTAAAATTATGGTTAATCTGTTCAAAGAAATATAACAATACCAATAATATTGTCAACTAAAGTTATTATGTCAAAATAAAATTGACTACAAATGGTATAAATAAGATTTCACAACTTCTGCACTTTATTTGAATACTCGTTTATAAGCTGTACCTAACAACTACATAAGGAAAGTGTGTAATTAAAATATTTTCGTTTTTGGTGCTGTAGTTCTCTCATTCCATAATCAATATACTCTGGTCTTTTCTGATATTTTAAAATTTCATCTTCACTGCAACTGCCATTAAGCTGTAGGATAATCTCACACCCTATAAATCACAAAAAATATTAATATACATACACCCTGTATTTTTTCTACATTATGTTTCTGGGACATATTTTCCAAGACACCCTGTATCTGTTTTATCACTCTGCATAAATACATTTACATACATACACACACACACACACACACACACACATATATATATATATATATATATATATATATATATATATATATATATATATATATGCCGTATGTATATTTTCACGACGTATATTTTTACGACTATTCAAATATTATTCTATGCAATTAGTAAGGACATATAATCGGCAACCATGTACAGTCCTCACTAAGAGTGCAGGTTGGTATAACATTCTATTTATTAATATACATGTTATTTCCATTGACATTTAAGTAAGTAGTAAATTTCTTTGGTCAATGTTTACGGTTAAACTGAAAATTCTAATTTCCGTTTATTCTTTGACAATCTTCAGGAATAATATATTTGAGGCTAGATATTGTTACAAAATCCGAGGGTTCAATTAATTAAAAACTAATATTCACTAAGTATCACTTTCTAGAAACTTTTATTTACATCAAATATTCACAAGAGCTGATTCGAATATCACAATACGAGTAATAACACGAAATAAGCTTTTCGCAATAAATAACTAACTCCCCGATGCTGGGCCGCTCCTTTTAAAATCCGCATCGAATTCTTCTAGCAAAACCGAGTGTCAATTTTAGAGTTGTCGAGTTATTTTGAGATTAATTTTTTTGTCCTCCCAGCGATTGATGTATTGAAATGAAATGCTTTAAGTTACTCGCCAAGGACGGAATAGATAATTTATAATACTGCCCTCCTTTTAATTCTGATCGTCCCGGTCAGGAACATCCTCTCCATGGTAAGAAGCGAGTCGATCTAAATGGACTACCTTCAACTTAGCCCTGAGGTATCGACGGATACGGTAGACGACATCATTAATCCTCTTGACCACCTCGTATGGACCATCCTAGGCGGGCGTAAGCTTTAGAGATTTACCCTTGCTCCGTTGGGGGTTGTATAGCCAGACTTTGTCCCTCTCTTGCAACACGACTCAATTGGCTTTGAGGTCATATCATGTCTTCATCTGTTCACTGGTGGCCAACATCTGCGTTCGGGCATAATTCGTGAATTGCCAGTATGTTATGTCTGAGTCGATCGGCATAATCGTTGATGGCTTGGGAAGGTTCTTCGGGGGAGCGAAAAGCCAAATCACAGGGTAATTGCAGCTCTGGCTGGACCCTGGCTGTTATGGACGGCCAAGCGATATGCCAACAGGATTAGAAGAATATGCTCATCCCAATCAGGTCTTGCTCCAAGGTCCTGTTGAATCTTTCCACCATTCCGTCTGACTGTTGGTGCAATGGTGTTTCCGTTTTCCTGATCCCCAACATCGTACAGTCCTTCTGGAATACATTCGATTCGAAGTTACGCCAAAGGTCTGAATGTAGTTCCAACGGGACACAAAATCTGCTGAATAGCTGTTCTCCCAGCACCGTCGCTACCGTGGCTGCCTCTTCATTGAGAATCGTCTATGCCTCAGGCCATTAACTGAAGTAATCCATTGCGACCAAAATGGAAATGCGGGAAATGGACCGGCGACATCGATGGCAATTCTCTCAAAGGGGACGCCCACATTGTACTGTTGCATTCTGTCCTTGGTCCGGGTCTTCGGGCCCTTACTGGCTGCACAGGTGTCACATTTCCGGCACCAAACTCTGACGTCTTCGAAGTAATTTACCCAGTAGTACTAGTACCGCTGGCGAACTTTGTCTAGGATTTTATTCATACCCAGATGATCCCCGATAATCCCATCATGTACTTCGGTCAGGATAGCTGGTACCATTTTTTTGGAACTATCAGCTGGGACTTAGATTCTCGACCGTCAGTGCTTTCTCAAATTCGCTTGAGCTTACCATTCTTTACTCTTAGAGAGTCCCATTGGGCCCATAACGATTTCAGGACGCCCGAGTATCTAGCTACTTCGTCCCGTCGTAGTCTGGGTGCCCCTCTCATTTTGAGCGACAAGATGCACTGTTCCGTTGTCCAGTCTTCATTGGCCTGCACTAAGATCTGTCTGATGGAGATACCTTCTCGCTGTTCGTTCTTCAGACAATGTCCGCATTCTACTCTAGAGGGTCTTCTTGATAGGGCATCGGCATTATTGTGCAAACGGCCGGAACGATGTTCCACCTTGAAATCGTATTGTTATAATTTCTCCATCCACCTGGCCAGGTGTCCTTCCGGTGTCTTCATGTCCAATAGACATTTGAGGGCGGCATGATGTGTTCGGATTAAGAAATGACGACCATAGGGGTATTAATGGAAATAGTCTACAGCCCCTATTATTGCAAGAAGTTCTTTTGTGGTGACGCAATAATTTCTTTCCGGTTTCGAGAATTCACGGCTGTAGTACTCGATCACCCTCTCTTCACCATCTTGCCCCTGGGATAGGACGGCCCCCAAACCTGTGTTGGTAGCGTCGGTGTCTAAAATGAACTTGCCAGAGTGTGTAGGAAAGGCTAGGATTGGGCTGGAACATAGTGCTGCCTTCAGTCTCTGAATGATATTTCGCAATCATGATTCCAACGGAAGGTCTCTTTCTCAGTGGTCTGCCGATGTAGAGGCGCGGCAATGGTGGCAAATCCCTCAACAAATCGCCTGTAGTAGGAACATGGGAAGCTTCGGAGTTCATGCTTGTCTCTTGGGACTGGCCAATCACGGATGGCTTCTATCTTGTCCTCGTTGGTGCGGATTCCTGACTCGGAAAGAACGTGGACCAAAAACTCAACTTTTTTGGAAAATGGAACACTTTTTCGGGTTGAGTGTCAGGTTGGCGTTATTAATTCTGGACTTCTGGTTTTACCCACGACCAGAATGTCGTCGAGGTATAATAAGCACGTTCTCCATGTTAACCCTCTCAGGACATACTCCATTAGCCTCTCGAATGTTGCGGGAGCATTACATAACCCAAAGGGCATGATCGTGAACTGAAACAGCCCTTTACTGGTGGAGAACACTGTCTTCTCTCTGTCGTTTTCGTGTACACCAACCTGCCAATATCCACTCTTTAGGTCTAGTGTGAAGAACTAACGGGAGCCTGCTAGTGTGGTCAGAGTGTCATCAATTCGGGGTAGTGGATAGCTGTCTTTCTTCGTGACGTCATTCAGCTTGCTGTAATCCACGCAAAATCGGGTGGTTCCATCCTTCTTTTTAACTAGCACGACGGGAGCAGACCATGGGGTTATGGATGGCTCAATAACTCCGTTTTGTAAAATGGACTCGATGTTTTCCTCGACTGTTTGTTGTTGCCCTAATGGTAGTCGTCTAGGTGGTATTCTGATGGGTTGAGCCTTTCCGATGTCTAATCGGTGCTGAATGATCTTGGTGCGACCGGTGGTTCTATCTTACCTGTTGAAAATTTGCCAATACTTTGCGATAAATTGCTTCGCTTTCTACTGTTCCTCTGGTGTAAGGTGTGTCAAATTGTCAGCAAACTGTTGTAGGAACTCTTTACTGGGACCTGTCTTCTTCACTGATGTCTGGTACACCTCTTTGCCATTGATGATGGTCTCTACTAGCTCGAAACAAGCTATATCTTGACCATTGGCAATTCTAATGTCATTGTTGGGCAAATTCAGGACTCTAATTGGTATATCTCGTCCGGTTTTAACTATAGGCCGTCCAACTATGTGGTCATGAGCCGAGTGTACGGGCTCCACCATTCCAACGCAGCTCCCAGGATTGCTTTCTAGCTGCCAATGAATTATCTGTTCCGTTCGACCGGGAATTCTGGCTGAAAAGTTTGTCTCAATTTTTATGGAGGTGGGTAAACTGTTGACGGGCCGTGTCAATACAAATTCCTCAGTTAGGAACCGAAGAACATCATATCTCGGGTCGAACATAAATCCATGCTGGCTGATTAAGTCCATACCCAGTATGAAATCGTCCTCAATATTCGCTACGAGGACCCTATGCCGGATTCGGTTGTCCCCTAACTGTAGTACTACATCTGCCTCACCCTGTATTGACATGGACTCACCGGTGACTGTTCTGAGCTGGAAGTTGTTGGTAACTGGCCGGATTTCTGATGCCCTCAAAACTCCGGACTTGGCAATGGACACAGCGGTGCCGGTGTCAATAGTGATGGTAATTGCTCGGCCATTGATGGTGCCCCTGATGAGTAGGCTGCTGCTATATGCTGTGTGACCAATTGGTCTTTCGTTTTCTCGGGCAAGTCTGGGTAATACAAGTGTACTAACTGTCTGATCTCTGCTTCGAATTCTTGATGGCTCTCTCCGGATTTTTGCGTTTTTTCACTTTGTTGCACCTGGTATACTTGGCTCTGGGATTGATGTCCTATCTTTTGTCCAGGATGGCGATGATCTTGTCGAAATTGCTTTGTTCATCGACTGGAATGCTTTGGAGGAGTTCTAAGGCCGGACCTTTTAAGGAAATTACAAGAGAGGTAGATTTTTCTTGGTTATCCCATCCATTAGCTGTAGCCCCGGCTTCAAATTGCTGTTTATACATGGGCCAAAATGAACTGTCATCAAATGTGGATGGTTTGCTCACGGACCTTTGGTACTAACGGTGTTCTGGTATTTTTCTCGCTGTAAGTCCTTTTGCATTTTTTTAATTTCTGTTTCTACTTTGTTTTGGATGACACTGATTTTATTTTGTACTTCACTTTGTACTGTTTTTTTAATGGAACTGACTTGGTCTTGAAATGGGTCATGAATTGAACTAATTTCAAATTTTACTTGGCTTTGGATGGAATCGAGTTCATCTACTTTGGTTTCAAGAGTATCCTTGGTATTTTTTATGGTCTTAATGTTATCATTTATCTCTTTTATGTCTGACTCAACTATTTGCATTCTTTCATTAACTTGTGCTACTATTTGCATTAATTGTTCAAGATTTTCTAATTCTATTTTACGTTTTTCATCAGAAGATTTCACTAACCTTGCTCGATTTCTTCTTGATGTTGTTTCTACTTCTTCAAGTCTGTTCAACTATAGAAAGCACTATTATATGGTCTGGAAGTTGCTTCTTTAAAGGACCAGGCACCTTTCTTATGGAAAAATGGACTTTCCTAGAAGTTCACGTTCTGACAAAAAGAGTCCGTGGGCTCAAACAGATTCTCTGACTAGTTTTCAGAGTGTTAAACATCGAAAATGCCGCTTTTTTGATATCATATTTCCAATGATAGACGTGCTTTATTTCCGGTTATTGGAGAAATTGTGATTTGTACATTATTGGGCATAAATATTTCACAAAAAATTGCCATAAGTTTTGGTGGATTACAGGGTATTTAAAAAATACGTTAAATGTGATTTTTGAAAAAATATTTTTATTACAACGTTGAAAACATAAGCTGTTATTGCACAATTAATATCTCGTTAAATTAATAATTTCTTGGAAGTGCTTAATATAATATACAGTGTGAGTAAATATAGCTAGAGAAGGCATATATTATTTTTTCCTTTTAATGACTCACCTGTCCAAACCATTCGTGCTGAAATTTTAATAAGACATTAAATAGATATATTATCCGTCTCTTTATACTCAACAGGATGTTTAGCTGATTGCAAAAACTATACATACTGAGAAAATGTATTTTTTTATACTACCCCGTAGTTTTAAATTCTCTCCGCCAACTTTGAATGTTATTACAATTTTACGTTAACAAATGTTCAGTGTTTTACTGAGCAGAATATTATTAAAATTGTATGACTAGTTTTAAACTTCAGAAATGTCACCTTTATCGTATCAGATTTCGAATATTCTCGAGTATTCGAGTAACTAGAAGCGAAAGCAAAAGGCTACGAGAATTATGCGAAAAGAGGTAGCGTAACTTGGTCATCTAATTACGCAACAAGGTGTAAAACCGAACCCCGAAAAAATCAGTTGTATCCAAAACTTCCCAGAGCCAAAGAACCCGAAAGATATCAAATCTTTCTTAGGATTGGACGGATACTATAGAAGATTTATTCCCAATTTCGCTAAAGTGTCCAAACCTTTAACAAAACTGCTTCAAAAGGACACTAAATTCTTCTTTGATTCCGATTGTAAGGCAGCATTCAATGATTTAAAGAAAGATTTTGAAGAACCTTTTCTTCTCACCACAGACGCCAGCTCTTTCGCGATTGGTGCAGTCCTTTCACAAGGTCCAGTTGGAAAAGACCTTCCGATTGCTTATGCCTCCCGCACTTTGTGTGCCGCCGAAACCAGATATTACACCATTGAAAGGGAATTGCTTGCCATTGTGTGGGCAGTCAAAGCCGTCCGTCCTTATTTATTTGGCCGTAAGTTTACATTAATCACCGACCACCGCCCGCTTACGTGGCTTTTCTCGATCAAGGATCCAGGCAGTAGACTTGCCAGATGGCGACTGAAGCTGGAAGAGTACAATTATAAAATGGAAAATAAACCAGGCAAGATAAACAGAAACGCCGATGCTCTCTCGCGAACCAAAGTCAACTACTTCCAACAAATCGCGAATTTTCAGTCAAAAATGCACGCCTTCAATGAAACCGACTCAGAAGACGAACCCGAACCAGAACCTGAACTTACTAACGAACACCTTACTAACGAATTTAATAAATTTGTTGACTTGTATAAAACAAGATCAATAATTGACTATTCAAAGCTCGAAACTGCTAATTCCCAACTTCTGGACAAATCCCATAAACAAATTATTTCATTTTTCTGGCAAAACAAGTTAACTGATCTACACGAACGAATCATGGACGGCATTTTCGAAGAAGATATCACATTCGAAAAAAATTCCATCAACACCTTCGCAAGTAAATCAGTTAAAGACCTCAAATACTTTATAATCTCCTTGCCATTTGACCCTGAAATAGTCGTAAAATTTCTATTCTACAATATTTACAAATCACAAGATAAATTCGATCTTGAAACCACATATTACGTCGAAAACAACTTCGAACTCCCAATCATTGAAACTTTTTCTTATGTCTTTGCAGACAAAGACATTAAATTAAAAATATTCCAAAACGCCATAACTACACCCTCAGAGGATGAAATACCTCAGATTTTATAACACTATCATCAAGGCAAAAACAATTTGCATCGCGGAATTAATGAAACAATAAGGCGAATAAAAGAGAAGTATAACTGGACCGGTTTGACAAAAAACGTTGAAAATTTCATCAAGTCATGTGAAATTTGTCAAAAAGTCAAAATATGCCGAAAAAACTTGAGTTCCCCTCTAGTCATCACAGAAACGCCGAAAACACCTTTCCAGCGAGTCAATATCGATATCTTTGAATATCTCACTCGAAATTATGCTCTAACAATCAGGGACGAGTTAACGAAATTTACACAGGCGTATCCTATAAAGGATAAAACGGGAAAAACTGTCGTTAACACTCTCATTTTTTATTTTCAACACTACTGCACCTCGTTGAGAATGCACTGTGACTACTGTCGTGAATTCGATAACGTATTAGTAAAATACCTCTGTGAAGTCTACGAAATAAAGTTAACCTTCTCTAGTGTAAGTCACCCACAATCAAATGGTTCCCTTGAACGCTTCCATGCGACACTATCGGAAATGATCCCGGCAAATATCGCCGAAAATCCAAACGAACATTCGTTTAATATTTTGCCATACGCCGTCATATGCTATAACAACACCAAAAATAAGACTCATGGTTTCACTCCTTAAGAGTTGATTTTTGGTCATACGTCGAGTAGACCACCGGAAACGCTTTACAACCAAAAGAACCTCATTTCCAAGTACGTTAGAGATCTTAATAAAGGTATGTAATATTTTTATAAATTAGCGCGAGCCAAAACCGCACAACAAAAAGAAAAAGCCAAAGCACGTTTCGACCAACACGTACCCGAAAATCGACCCACTTATAACATAGGCGACAAGGTATATTTAAAAGAATCCCAAATTCCAAGTAAGTCACAAAACAAATTTAATGGCCCTTTCCAGATAACTGAACTTTTCCAAAATTCTGCAACTCTTCTAAATCCCGAAACAGATCAAACTACAAAAGTAAATTTTGACAGATTGAAACCATATTTTGTATAGGAATTACTTTATTTCAGACTACTTGGACTCTTCACAATCGTGACCTCCCAATTTTCAATAACTGCCATAAACAACACAGTAGGACTCTTCTTTCATGAAGAAGGAACTGTCAAAATATCAAACGATAAATGGACACTACTTCTCTACAAAGATCTACACCCTTTCGTTGACGCATTTGCCAATAATGAGAATATTATGAACACATTAATTGATACCATCCACTCAAACTTAATTCTTGAATGACAGTATTCAAACCTCAAATACAAACACATATTAGCATCCTAAAACAAATATCTGACACAGAAAACTTAAAATATCAAGAGATATTCCCAGACACTAAACTTTACAACTCCAAGAGACAGAAACGAGGACTTGTTAATGGTATAGGAACAATTTGGAATCAATAACTGGAACTTTAGACGCTAGTGATGGTGAATACTTTAATGACTGTATCAACAAGATAACACATGACTAACAGCAAATCGAAAATTTACTAAAGAACTAAATTTCAGTGACGACTTCCGTAATGAAAAACTTCAATCCAACAGTTCAGAAACTTCAAATAGACAAAGAAACGTTTAATAAGGATATTGCCAAAATCAAACAATCTATCATGTACATTTCAGAAGATCTTGCATTTTTCGAAGCACTAGTCAAAACATTAGATCTATGCCAATCATTAATGGAAAACTATGTCTTTATACAAAACGCTCTAAATGATGTATTGTCAGCAGTATCTTTCGCTCGCATTAAAATATTACACAGTTCAATAATAACCCCCGCCGATTTAGTCGCATCTCTTCAACTTGTTTCTCAATCTTTGCATAAAAATAATTTACCTTTATCAATTTACGACCATAATACTGCACAATATATTGACATTATAGAGTTAGAAGCATTTCAGTTACATACAAAAATAATTTTGAAAATCCCTTTAGTGAATCCTGAAACTTATCCTTTGTCGTCTAAACCCGATCCCCATTCTGGACGACCGAACAGGATTCCATCATATTTTACCAACCATAACTAAATATATCGCGAAGAATGATGATTCATTGTTGTATACCACATTTCGGAACTTGGACAACTGCAAGCCCTTAAGCCGAGTTCAATGGATATGTTCAGACGTTCTCCCGTATCCTATTAACAGCGATTCCATCTGTGAGGCCCAGCTTTTGAAGCAGTCCACCTTCCTTCCAAAAGTTTGTCAATCTTCGATACTGTACGCCAAGACTACAATGTTTACGAAATCAGTTCAAATGTATGGCTAATTTCTGTTTCCGATCTTCTACCAATCACCAAAAAGTGTAGCGGCAACAACTTTGTAACCAAAACCATTGCAACCAATTCAATCCTCCAATTGCAATCAGACTGCAATACATACAAGTGCCTTCCAGTTCAAATACCTTACAACTGCTGTGAATCCATCCCACCAAAGAAGTACGTTCCAGATCTGAAACCCCTCAGATTAAACAAGATCCACGCCGACGAACTCATCATAGCGCAACACAAGCTCAACCAATATTCCGACGAATTAGACAAATTAATAAACCAACCGTTTATTAAAAAACACATATCTTGGTTAACAATTCTAACCATTACTTCCATCATCGCATTAATACTTTTGTACATTTTCTACAAGTGCAAAAGCAGAAGAAAGTCCAGACTACTAGCCATAACCACCACAAGTGACCCACCATCACCTCCACCAATGAGAAGTCGAAGCGAAACCAGACGCTTCAGATTCTTCCCCAGATGACGCCCAAGCCTCCAACTCCAGGAACCCATAGAAGAAGATGAACTCAAACCAATGGTCTGAAAAGTTGAAGAATAGCATCAACTTTTTCGGGATAAATGGAGTTGTTATATAAGTATTTAAAAGACTCTCTAAAATAATAAGTTCTAATATTACACTTTATCCAACAGTTTTATAACATTGTAATTCATAACACCTTTTTCGCATAATGTAATATTATACTCTTTGCAGACGCGAGATGTAAAACCAACATCTCGCGTCTTCAAATTTAACGAAATGCATCAAATGCATAAAGAAGTGTTCAAGAGGACATTCAATTGTGGGAAGCGCAACTGATGAAGGTTCCCTAACCAGAAACAATATGTATTATACTGATATATATTATATATTGTCTTGCGTACAAATGAATGACACCTCGAAGAGAGTATTCAATATCTCTGACAGGTGAAGTAACCTGAAAAAATTTTATCGTGACATTCTGTCCTAGGAGTTGAGAGAGAACAGCAATTACACGGAACGGCTCCAGATTCGAAACCTCTGTCTACTGATTCTCTCGAAAATCCTAGATGTCGGTCTTACATCTCGCGTCTTCAAATTTAACGAAATGCATCAAATGCATAAAGAAGTGTTCGAGAGGACATTCAATTGTGGGAAGCGCAACTGATGAAGGTTCCCTAACCAGAAACAATATGTATTATATTGATATATAATATATATTGTCTTGCGTACAAAGGAATGACACCTCGAAGAGAGTATTATATTCTTTATTCAAATTGTCACGTACTATATCTTATGTCATATTTTAATTCTCATATGGTCTTACTTTCGTCTCGTATAGATAATATCTGCACATTTTTTTATTTCTACTTCACAGAATTTCTTTCCTTTTCATTGTTTAAGTTTATATAGAGTCAGCACATTATTTCTTATAAATTTTTATTCACGACCTTCAGTCCAGCAGATGATTTCCTTTACTTCTAGTGTTAATATTATTGTACTCAAGTTTATCAAGTTATTAAAGTTTCTTACTTAATAAATATATCTTTTAAAAAGTCATTTAGAAAAGAAGTGATATAATATACATATACATATATATAAATTTAGCTGTAGTATAAAGTGAGGACCTACTGTAGAGCACATGATGTGAGAACCGGTAGAAGGAATAAAAAGTAAGGAAATTTTTTTATCCAGCAAATATTAATTCTAAAATAGTCTCAATTTTCTCACTAATATACGCACAAAAAATGTAAGATAAATTTTTTTTGTTCCCTAAATATATTAAAACGAAGTGAGAACCTTATAAACTACTATTCAACTCAGGCCCAACAATAATTTTAATGTACTGCTACGCATAGTTGCAACATTTAAGTAGTTATGTTTATTGTGGCGATAACGTCCTATAAATCTACGCATGAAGTGAGGTCCATAGATTTTTATTCCGGCAAATTCACAGTTGTTTTGACTAGTCGTTATATGTTTACGTTTTTTATATTGTGGCGATTCAGGGTCAGACGTTCTGACTCAGAACGGTGCGTTTTAAATAAATTCATAACATAAGATGTTTTTACTCAATTAATATCTCATTAAAGTAATAATTTCTTGGATATGCTTCATGCAATATACAGTTTGAATAAATAATAAATATAGCTAGAGAAGACATATATTGTTTTTTTCCCATTAATGAGTCACCCTATATGAACCATTCGTACTGCAATTTAAATAAGACAATAAACAGATATATGATCTGTCTCTTGATACTCAATAGGATGTTAAACTCATTGCAAAAAGTAGACATATTGAAAAAAAGTAGTTTTTTTATACTATCTTGTACTGTTAAATTCTCTCCGTCAACTTTGTATGTTATAACATTGCTGCGTTAACAAATGTTCAGTGTTATTATATTGTTAAAATTGTATGACAAGTTTTCGAGATATAGGGTGTTAAACATCGGAAATGTTTCCATTTTCTTATCAGATTTCTCATAGCAGACATGTATTATTTCCGTACATTGTTGGAAAGATAATTTTCGCATTATTTGACAAAAATATTAAATAAAACAATTACCATTAATTATCTTTGATTACAGTGTGTTTCCAATATATGTAACATGTTTTTCAGAAAACCCATTTTTTATTACAACGATGAATACATAAGATATAATCGCACAGTTAATAAGAAATGAGTTCTTGGGTGTGTTCATATATTATACAGTGTAAGTCGTAAATATGGCTATAGTGGGGATATACCATTTTTTACCATTAATGAGTAAACCTGTATAAACTACAATACTTTAATTTGTACAATTTTTGCAAACCTGTAGAATTTAGTGTCACGAGTCGTTGATTTCTATAGGTAATTTAATATAAAGATTCCAGGACGCATGGTTTATACAGGGTTACCTATTAATGGAATAAATAATAGATGCCCCCTTTAGCAATATTTACAACTTACACTGTATAATGTATGAATACGTCCAAAAATTAATTTCTTTGACACTATATTAACTGAGCAATTAGATCTTCTTATGTATTCAATATTATAATAAAAAATGAGTTTTCTAAAAAACATGTTACGTATATGAGAAACACCCTGTAATAAAAAATAATTAATAGTTTTTTTTGTGGAATATTTATATCAAACAATGTGCAAACCACGTCTTCTGCAATAAAGGGAAATAAAACACATCTATTATGAGAAATCTGATGCGATAAAGGTGACATTTCTGAAGTTTAACACTCTATATCTCGAAAACTAATCATACAATTTTAATAATATTCTGCTCAGTAAAACACTGAACATTTGTTAACGTAAAAATGTAATAACATTCAAAGTTGACGGAGAGCATTTAAAACTACGGGGTAGTATAAAAAACACATTTTCTCAGTATGTATAGTTTTTGCATTCAGCTAAACATCCCGTTGAATATAAAGAGACGGATAATATATCTATTTAATGTCTTATTAAAATTTCAGCACGAATGGTATGGACAGGGTGAGTCATTAATAGGAAAGAATAATATATGCATTCTCCAGCTATATTTATGGCTCACACTGTATATTATATGAAGCACTTTCAAGAAATTATTAATTTAACGAGATATTAATTGTGCAATAAAAAAATATTTTTACAAATATCACATGTTACATATTTTTTAAATACCCTGTAATCCACCAAAACTTATGAAAATTGTTTTTTGAAATATTTATGCCCAATAATGTACAAATCACAATTTCTCCAATAACCGGAAATAAAGCACGTCTATCATTGGAAATACGATATCAAAAAGCGGCATTTTCGATGTTTAACACTCTGTATCTCGAAAACTAGTCATAGAATCTGTTTGAGCGCACGGACTCTTTTTATCAGAACGTGAACTTCTACAACATACCAAAATTGCAAACAATTTGACGGAAGTCCATTTTTCCATAAGGAAGGTGTCTGGTCCTTTAAAGAAGCAACTTCCAGACCATATAATAGTGATTTCTATAGTTGAACAGATTTGAAAAAAAGGAGAAACAACATCAAGAAGAAATCGAGCAAAGGTTAGTGAAATCTTTTGATGAAAAACGTAAAATAGAATTAGAAAACCTTTTAACTAATATTGATAAACAATTAATTCAAATAGTAGCACAAGTTAATGAAAAAGTTAATGAAAGAATGCAAATAGTTGAGGCAGACATAAAAGAGATAAATGATGACATTAAGACCATAAAAAATACCATGGATACTCTTGAAACCAAAGTAGATGCCAAAGCCAAGTAATATTTGAAATCAGTTCAATTCAAGACAGTCAGTTCCATTAAAAAAAACAGTACAGTGAAGAACAAGATAAAATCAGTGTCATCCAAAACAAGGTAGAAACAGAAATTAAAAAAAATCAACAGGACTTACAGCGAGAAAAATACCTAAACACCATTAGTATCAAAGGTTCCGTTAGCAAACCACTCACATTTGATGGCAGTTCATCTTGGCCCA
The DNA here is from genome assembly GCA_034190945.1 of Octodonta nipae. Lineage (NCBI taxonomy): Eukaryota > Metazoa > Arthropoda > Insecta > Coleoptera > Chrysomelidae > Octodonta > Octodonta nipae. The sequence goes on from CM067221.1 coordinate 62,703,411, forward strand.
TGTATAAACGGCAATTTGAAGCCGTGGCTACAGCTAATGGATGGGATAACCAATAAAAATCTACCTCTCTTGTAATTTCCTTAAAAAGTCCGGCCTTAGAAATCCTCCAAAGCATTTCAGTCAAGGCAATTTCGACAAGATCATCGCCATCCTGGACAAAAGATACGATATCAATCCCTGAGCCAAGTATACCAGGTGCAACTAAGTGAAAAAACGCAAAAATCCGGAGAGAGCTATCAAGAATTCGAAGCATAGATCAGACGGTTAATACACTTGTATTACCCAGACCTGCCCGAGGAAACGAAAGACCAATTGGTCACACAGAGTTTCATAAACGGTATCAGGGATGTGGAAGTACAAAGAACTATAAGACTTAGTGGCATCAAGAAAAGTAATGAAGATTTACTTCGGGCCTTGGAAGTAGAGGCAGTCATGAATATGTCCAAACCGAGGGTGCGAGCAGTTTCCTTCATCCAGGACGAACAAGAACCATCCTTCCAGGCAGTGTTGTTCGGAATCCAGAAACTTCTAGAACGATCACAAAGAACTGACCACAGAGGAGCATTCTACCGGTGTGTACGGGCAGGGCACATTCAACGTGACTGCAGAGTGGGGCTACCTGAACGATCATCAACCAGAAGTAGCCGAAACAACAACTTCACCAACCAGGGAAACTCCAATCAGTCAGCATAAGGGAGCGAATGCTGACTAACCCTCCACCAGCCCCCAGAACAGTATCCATCGGGAATTTTGCCGATATAGCAGCAGCCTCATCAGGGGCACCATCAATGGCCGAGCAATTACCATCATCATCGACACCGGCGCCGCTGTGTCCATTGCCAAGTCCGGACTTTTGAGGGCATCAGAAATCCGGCCAGTTACCAATAACATCCAGCTCAGAACAGTCACCGGTGAGTCCATGTCAATACAGGGTGAGGCAGATGTAGTACTATACTTAGGGGACAACCGAATCCGGCATAGGGTCCTGGTAGCGAATATTGAGGACGATTTCATACTGGTATGGACCTAATCAGCCAGCATGGATTTATGTTCGACCCGAGATATGATGTTCTTCGGTTCCTAACTGAGGAATTTGTATTGACACGGCCCGTCAACAGTTCAGCCACCTCCATAAAAATTGAGGCAAAATCCTCAACCAGAATTCCCGGTCGAACGGAACAGATAATTGATTGGCAGTTAGAAAGCAATCCTGAGAGCTGCGTTGGAATGCTGGAGCCCGTACACTCGGCTCATGACTACTTAGTTGGACGGGCTATAGATAAAACCGGACGAAATATACCAATTAGAGTCCTGAATTTGCCCAACAATGACATTAGAATTGCTAATGGTCAAGATATAGCTTGTTTCGAGTCAGTAGAGACCATCATCAATGGCAAAGAAGTGTACCACACATCAGTGAAGAAGACAGGTCCCAGTAAAGAGTTCCTACAACAGTTTGCTGACAATTTGACACACCTTACACCAGAGGAACAGAAGAAACTAAAGCAATTTATCGCAAAGTACTGGCAAATTTTCAACAGGTAACCGAATAGAAACCGGAAAGGCTCAACCCATCAGAATACCACCTAGACGACTACCATTAGGGCAACAACAAACAGTCAAGGAAAACATCGAGTCCATTTTACAAAACGGAGTTATTGAGCCATCCATAACCCCATGGTCTGCTCCCGTCGTGCTAGTTAAAAAGAAGGATGGAACCACCCGCTTTGTGTGGATTACAGCAAGCTGAATAACGTCACGAAGAAAGGGATAGCTATCCACTACCCCTAATTGATGACACTCTGACCACACTAGCAGGCTCCCGTTGGTTCTCCACACTAGACCTAAAGAGTGGATATTGGCAGGTTGGTCTACAAGAAAACGACAGAAACAAGACAGTGTTCTCCACTAGTAAAGGGCTGTTTCAGTTCACGGTCATGCCCTTTGGGTTATGTAATGCTCCCGCAACATTCGAGAGGCTAATGGAGTATGTCCTGAGCGGGTTAACATGGAGAACGTGCTTATTATACCTCAACGACATTCTGGTCATGGGTAAAACCAGAACTCCAGATATTAACGCCAACCTGAGACTCAACCCGAAGAAGTGTTCCATGTTCCAAAAAAGTAGAGTTTTTGGGCCACGTTCTTTCCGAGTCAGGAATCCGCACCAACGAGGACAAGATAGAAGCCATCCGTGATTGGCCAGTCCCAAGAGACAAGCATGAACTCCGAAGCTTCCTGGGCCTATGTTCCTACTTCAGGCGATTTGTTGAGGGATTTGGCACCATTGCCGCGCCTCTACATTGGCAGACCACTGAGAAAGAGACCTTCCGTTGGAATCATGATTGCGAAATATCATTCAGAGACTGAAGGCAGCACTATGTTCCAGCCCAATCCTAGCCTTTCCTACACTCCGGCAAGTTCATTTTAGACACCGACGCTAGCAACAGAGCTTTGGGGGCCGTCTTACCCCAAGTGAAAGATGATGATCGAGTACTACAGCCGTGAATTCTCGAAACCGGAAAGAAATTATTGCGTCACCACAAAAGAACTTCTTGCAATAATAAGGGCTGTAGATCATTTCCATAAATACCTCTATGGTCGTCATTTCTTAATCCGGACAGATCATGCCGCCCTCAAATGGCTACTGGACATAAAGACACCGGAAGAACAACTGGCAATACGAACATCGTGCCGGCCGTTTGCACAATAATGCCGATGCCCTATCCCCTTGGAACTACATTCAGACCAGGGGCGGAACTTCGAATAGAATGTATCCCAGAAGGTCTGTACGATGTTTGGGATCAGGAAAACGGGAACAACACCATTGCACCCACAGTCAGACGGAATGGTGGAAAGATTCAACAGGACATTGGAACAAAACCTGATTGGGATGAGCATATTCATCTAATCCTGTTGGCATATCGCTCGGCCGTCCATAATAGTACAGGCCTGGCTCCAGCCAGGGTCCTATTCGGAAAAGAGCTGCGATTACCCGGTGATTTGATTTTTCGCTCCCCCGTAGAACCTTCCCAAGCCATCAACGAATATGCCCCGACATAACATGCACGAATTAGCCCGAACGCAGATGTTGGCCATCAGTGACCAGATGAAGACATAACATGACCTCAAAGCCAATTCATTCGGGTTGCAAGAGAGGGAAAAAGTCTGGCTATACAACCCCCAACCGAGCAAGGGTATATCTCCAAAGCTTACGCCCGCCTAGGATGGTCCATACGAGGTGGTCAAGAGGATTAATGACGTCGTCTACCGTATCCGTCGATACCTCAAGGCTAAGTTGAAGGTGGTCCATTTAGATCGACTCGCTCCTTACCATGGATAGGATGTTTCTGACCGGGACGATCAGGATTAAAAGGAGGGCAGTGTTATAAATTATCTATTCCGTCCTTGGTGAGTAACGTAAAGCATTTTATTTCAATACATCAATCGCTGAGAGGACAAAAAAATGTATCTCGAAATAACTCGACAACTCTAAAATTGACACTCGGTTTTGCTGGAAGAATTCGATGAGGATTTTAAAAGGAGCGGCCCAGCATCGAGGAGTTAGTTATTTATTGCGAAGAGATTATTTCGTGTTATTATTGTGATATTCGAATCAGCTCTTGTGAATATTTGATGTAAATAACAGTTTCTAGAAAGTGATACTTAGTGAATATTAGTTTTTAATTAATTGAACCCTCGGAGTTTATAACAATATCTAGCCTCAAATATTTTATTCCTGAAGATTGTCAAAGAATAAACGGAAATTAGAATTTTCAGTTTAACTGTAAACATCGACCAAAGAAATTTACTACTTACTTAAACGTCAATGGAAATAACATGTATATTAATAAATAGAATGTTATACCAACCTACACTCTTAGTGAGGACTGTACATGGTTGCCGATTATATGTCCTCACTTATTGCATAGCATAATATTTGAATAGTCGTAAAAATATACGTCGTGAAAATATACATACGGTGAAGCGCCCTCAGTCTAAAATTCGGTGAACTAAATTTGCATTTTTCGTCAAAGTGAGGTCCAGTCAAAATAATGCTAGAATTAATAATTACACATTTTGGGACTATTTGAGAGTGATATACAAAGTGAGGACCGTATACGGTTCTCTCTTTGACTTGGACCTCACTATTACCGGGAATTTCTTTGAGAGGTGGCTCACTTCTTGCTCTGGGCATATATATACATATATATATATATATATATATATATATATATATATATATATACAGGGTGTCCCAAAAGTCCCGGAACGGCATTTTAGCTCGGCGGGAACGAATTTTAGAGAAAAATGTTTCAAACAAAATTATAGGATTCGTTCCTTGCTATCGAATTGTGACCTTCAATTTGACCTTGACCTTGACCTTAAAGGTCATTTCAAGGTCAAGTCGATTTTTTCAATTGGGAAAACATATTTCTGACCTCGGAAATGGAAAGATCGAAAAATTTTACGTTCAAGTATGTACTTGACCATTTTTAAAACTTGACCTCTGGTGGTCAGTAAAGGTCAAGTCAAGGTCAAGAACAACTTCGTTGCGTAGCTCGTCAAATATGGGTTTAAAATTTTTTTTCAAGAACTAAGGTTTAGGATTTTTCCACGGCAAAGCGATGCTTAGTATGGCTACGCAACGAAGTTGTTCCTGACCTTGACTTGACCTTTACTGACCACCAGAGGTCAAGTTTTAAAAATGGTCAAGGACATATTTGAACGTAAAATTTTCCGATCTTTCCATTTCCGAGGTCAGAAATATGCTGTCCTATTTAAAAAAATCGACTTGACCTTGAAATGACCTTGAAGTTTAAAGTCAAGGTCAAGTTCAAGGTCACAATTCGATAGCCAGGGACGAATCCTATAAGTTTTGTTTGAAACATTTTTCTCTAAAATGCGTTCCCGCCGAGTTAAAATGCCGTTCCGGGAGTTTTGGTACACCCTGTATATATATATATATATATATATATATATATATATATATATATAATACTGGATGTTGATAATAGCAAGTTTTTTATGGAAAATTTGAAAATTGATTCTGGTATTCGGGAAATTATATGCCGGAATTCGGGACATTAGATGCGGGAACTCGGGAAATTAGATGCGGGAACTCAGTATTAGTGCATGCGGGATACGGGAAGAAATTATTTGCTGTACATAAATATTTATTATTGATGGTCGGGATTTATTTGCATTTATTTTGGCAAACGTCTTGTATGTTAATATACCTAAGGGTATGGGTCTTTGTTCCACAGCTGGTGAATTCTTAGATGTCTCCAGCTCAAGCTGAAGCTGTTATTTTCAGACGACACTGAACGTGACACTGATTGGATTTCAACGGCATCAGTAACATGTGAAGGTAAATCACTTTACTCCTCATCGAACAGCTTGATTGATACCCAAGATGTTGACTTACAAGTTGACATTCAACAAGAGTTCCACAATTGCTAATTCTAATTTCCACAATACTAACTGCTCTCTCAGTATTGTGACTAAAATTTATTGTGAAATGTATAAGGAGAAAATGAATAAAAACATAATTTTACACAACCCTCTTTATTTATGCAAAATAACCAATTATAAATTGTAAAAATATTTTCTCTTCAGCAGCGTACTGGGTCGTTGCACAACTGATTTTTCGAGGCAACAGTAGGGGGATCTAGGACAGGCTTTGAACAATTTCGCTGTGTGGGAGAAATTTCATTATGCAGTCGTAGAAAATTATGCAGAAGGCTCGGGTCTTATCCCGACTGACTTTCAATGTCTAGCCGAACATCTACAGTCGAGGATTTCATGGTGTCATCGCGTCAGGAATAATTGATGCCGAATAGTGTGTTCGTCTTGAATGCTACATAATTCAGGAGAGGGTGTTTGCCGCCACAAAAGCTGGGATAAAAGTCCCTATACCTTGTGTCCGCCTCACCGTACTCGCTCTTTGAAAAATCTAGCTCAAATCTTTCCATAGGCCAATGTACGCTATTCAAATTTAGGCGAATATAGCAAATGTATTTGGAAGGCTAAGCTAACGTAACGGGAACTCTCCACGACGGCACACGTTTTCACTGCCCAAATTTCACGAGTAGCACTCGCTTTGAGAGCAGGCAACTCATGAAGCTCCAATTTACGAAACGGCATAATGGTATTTAAATCAATTTTGACAGCTTGTAGAAAATCAAGTTAACATCATCTTGGTTGATGCCGGACTTGAGTTTTATGTTGTTTATTGTCAGTTTGCCAGTGGTAGCAGCGTCATTGATTATAAGGCAATCGTCATCGCTACTCGAATCGTGTGTTTACCTCACATCACCCGCTTCTAGTCGTTGTAGGTTAAAATTAAATGCCCCAGTGGAATGTACATATTAAAGCTGTTCTCGGCAGCATTCATTCGGCTTTATATGGGAAATTTCAGTAAGCAATGAAGAGGTGCTTGGAATTGTTGGGGTCGTAACAAAAGTATCTCCGAATTGTGCTCTCCCGACCAGGATCTCTCACTGTTTCAATTTCTTTGCCACAAAACTCGCACGCCCCGCATTTAGTGACAGAGAGACATTTCCATTGTACGCTGTTTTAACTACTTGTCCTCTTATAATACAAATGTAAGTCGACCCATTTTTATTGCAGTGTCAGCTCGAGTAGTACGGTGATTTCCTCGCCGCGGAAATTCACAAGTTCCGAGTCTTGATTTAAAAGAAATTTATGTAAATAAAAGAAAGCAAACAACATTTATAATAAAAAATATATGAAATTAAGAAAGTAAGTGACAGAGTGAATAAACAGATAAACTTATATTTAAATTGATAAAGGATAAGAAGGTAGAAACTTAATGATTGTTTCAAACTTAAAACTGCTATGGAACCTAACATCAAAATTTAGATATATTTTCATCATTTCACAATTCATGTATTGCTATTTTATATTCTAATAAGGACGTTCTCTTTTAAGCCACGGTTAATATTGACCTGAAGAAGTATTTTAATTAACAATATCAAAAGAAAATGCTTAGAGCTGTTGACTATTGAAAAGGAACTTTATTTTGGAATTAAGTACTCATTTATAAGTAAAGTTGTTCATTTTTCTACTAGATATATGATCTTTATGATTTTCATTAGGTTTTTACCTATTCATTATAACAAAGTATATGTTCTTCCTTGTGAACAAACATGTTCGTCTTTGATATAATAAATTTCATATTTGAATAGTAATGTGTATCGTTAAATTTTAATTATTGAACCATTTACTATTACACTCAATACTAATTCTATAACAATATATATAAATATATTCTACTGCTGCTTTGAATTCATTATCAAGAGTCAAAAAGTGAAAAAGATTTCTGAATTCGTGGCCTCAATATACTTTGCTTCCTTTATTTATATTTATCGGTGAATTAAAAGGGGAGGTCACGTGATGAAAGGGCTGTGCGGTGATTGGTTGGGTGTTTGTGGGGGGTGTCTGGTTTTTTATCTGGCCAGATTATATACTAAAACCTTCCTCGAGAACTACTCTATCCATTGGTGAAAACGGTAATTTTTAAGTTTATCTAGAGCATGTGATGATAATGTGAATGGCGTCGTTACCAAAGTCAACTTGAGCTGACGGTATGCCTATGTCATAAAGCTGGGCGCTCTGGGCCAGATTATCTTGGTTACGTATCCCATGACATCGTTCACTAATCCTTTTGTCATTCTATGTCAAACTTTAAGCATTACACAATTGATGTAATAGCTATATTGAATTTTTATTTAAGTCATTTCGTTTTTTTTTTAATTTATACCCATATCTTTAGTGTAAATAATAAAATTTTATCTGCGAATTTGGAGCGTCTGGCATATTGAATGAGGTGTGACGTAATTTTATATTTCATATTCTTCTTAACAAACCCTTTCATTTGATATTCATGTCATGGAGGTAGATAAATACGTTTATTTAGTTCTTTTCTGAATGATAGTTGTGTCATCACTACATATTATAAAACAAGTCCTCTGTCGCCTCTGTTAGTCTATCTGTCTGTTCGCGATAAACTCAAAAAGCACCGATTTTCATGCTGTTTTCACTAGTTGAAACAATGGTTCTCAACGAAGATTTCAGTATATAATTTGTTAAGGTTTTATATATATTGGTTAAAATATAACGATATTTGTTGGAGGTGTCGGAAAAAATAAGCTGTCTGGGAGCTTTCAAAGAAAACGCGCTGCCTAAACCTTTTGAGATATAACAAAATAATGTATGGTAGAATTGCGTATCTTATAAGAGTCTACAGAAAAGTCCGGCATGGCATTTGTCTATCTCTTAAGAATCCATTAGTATTAAAATGGATGTAGTATGTTATCCTAAAAAATGGGCAATTATAAAGTCGTAATTGGAAAGCTTTTTAGACAAATATTGTACTAATCCTTATAATTTTAAATACGTTAGTTAGCTTGAACATTTCATGAAGAATATTTTTTCCCTTGACACCATGCAAATTAAACGGATACCTTAGGAGATATAGCAAAATCAAAATAATGCATAATGATATTGGGAAAGTAGGTTTTCTGAAGGTGCCTTATGCTGTTGCGCTAAACATCTTCTATGGCAAAACTATTTTTGAATTAAATAAAGACGTGGAAACTCTGTCAGGAAAATCTATAAAAGATTTTGGTGTCAACTAGCCATTCAATTTCAATTTAATTGCAACAATCAATACAAAGTATTTACGAAAAACTAACTATGACTATTCCAAACTTTTACAAGTTATTCAAGATAAATGTCGCTTGAATACTAAACAAAAAAATGTTTATGATCTAATATTGTCCTCAGTTAATAATAGTAATAAAGGTAAATTGTTTTTTAGATGCCCCTGGAGACTAAAATAAATTTATTATTAGCAAAAGTACCATCCCACAAAAAAACTACCCTACCTGGGGCATCGTCCGTCATAGTACACTTTTGGAAGGTGGGCGTACCACCCATTTCACATTCAGATTGCCATTAAAAATATGTAGTGATGACGTCACTAACATTTTGAATATTTCTAAACAGAGTAGTGCCAGAAAATTAATGAGGGATTGCAATTTGATTATTTGGGTAGACGCTTCTATGTCTCATAAATCTGCGCAACAGTAACTGCCTAATGGGTAGTTGTACTGTTCTATTCTTTAGATATTTCCGTCAAATTTTGCCAGTTATAATTAGGGGAACGAGAGCAGATGAAGTCAATGGATCCTTCAAAAGATGGCATCTTTTGCCATATATAACGAAATGTTAACTTAAAAAAATTATTAGGATCTAGCGAAAATAATAGGCAATTTTCTAACGACTTGCTACAAACAGAAAATGGTAAATTTTAACACATTTGTGTTGTGGCACAAAATGTGGGATAATTGTTGAAAAAGTTTATCCCGATATTAGTAACATATCCACATAGTCAATTAATTTTTGTTTGATCGAATGTATAAGTAGCTACAATTTCCTGTTTGGAATGACAATTTATAAATCGCAGGTTCAAACATTAAAAGTGACTTCGAAACATCATTTGTTCGCTTTTACACGTGATCAGGTTATTAATGTCGTATAGAAAGATTTTTTTTCCATTATTAAAATAATATACTTGGAAACTAATTTAAATATTTTCTGTATTATTTGCCTCATTAAATAATTGCCATTCAAAAAATAATCTAAATTAGTATTATGTATAATGACGAAAGATGCTTGATTTTTTTGTTTGATACGATTTAACTCAAAAACTACTCAACCTAAAGCTATCTCTTCAGAGTAACATAGGCTATTTTATACTTTCTGTAAAGACCCGGTGCGAAGCTGGGACGGCTTGCTCGTATTTTATAAATGTTTAGGCACTTTTTGGAAAATATCACCACAATACACGAATTACTGTATATTGCCAAACGGGTCTAGGTCAGACCTCGTTTTCAATTGCAAAAAAAAACTATGAAAAAGGGCACGATTCTAAAATGTTTAAGTAAAATGTTTTACAATATTATTTGACTTATGACGTAACTAAGGGAATTTAATTTAATAATATACAGGGTAGCACAGAAACTTCTAACTATCATATAATAATAATGTTTCCTTTCACATTTGAAGAATTTTAGAGGGGTGATAATCAGAATTTTATTTGGCCCTCCTAGGTGTAACTTTGTTATAAGAGAATGCATTCGCCAAAAAGAATTTTGTTGATTTAGTGATCTCAATAAATTCATAAGGGAAACCTTGGAAAAACCTTACGAACTATCCCTATACTGGGTTGTTAACAAGGACATAACCTTGGAAAAACCTTACGAACTATCCCTATACTGGGTTGTTAACAAGGACATAACCATTAGCGATTTCTTCCTTCATCATTGGCAACCAGAAACAATCGTTTTTATTTGACAAAATTGAATCAGATTGGTTTTCGTTTCGTATTGCCTTCTTCTTTGTGTAAGAGAGCTTAATCTTGAAATGGTATTTTATGACCAAGGTCCCAAGCATCTCACAAATTTCGGATTTTTCAAACTGTCCATTTTTAATACAATTGTTGTGTTCGTTTATTGGAACAATTAGAGGTTTGAAGGTTTCTCCAATATAGAATGTATTACATTCTCAATGAATTTTATATATGTATTTTATTGTATTGATTTGGGTATATTTTGGTTTTATAGTCTTTCTGAGAGATCCTGTATGTATGGTATAGTTATTGTAGTAATATCATTATCTATGGATTCAGTGCTGCTTGGGGAAGTTTGGTGTTGGTTGTTAGCGATCGTTTGGTATTCAGTTTTGTTTAACACTTTATTAGTAAAGTTTTATGGATAATTAGCGACAGAAAGCACATTTTTTATAAACGTTTTTTCGTCATTAAATTTATTGATGATAGAACAGTTGGTGATACCTCTTTTTACTGAATTTGTATGATTAGAGTAAAAGTTTGGATACCTCTTACTGTGAGTCGGTTTTCTGTAAATTTCTGTTCAAAATGTCGATTATAGTTTTGTAATTAAAATTTCTAAGAAAGACAATTTGTTATTTTGTTCAAGTTTAGTGTTCTTTGTTGTTTATTTCGTTTAGTAATTCATGTAACTCTTTAAGATAATGTTCCCAAATTACAAATATTTAATCAACATAATTTCTTCAAACCAAAAATTTAATGTATTTTAACAAAATAATTTGTTTTTTAACCGACTTCCAAAAAGGAGGAGGTTATCAATTCGTCGCGTATTTTTTCGCTTTTTTGTATGTATGTTACCTGATTTCTTCTCCTGTGGTGCCCTGTTTTGAATGAATATGGTCTTGTTTAATAGAGTATATATACGGATTGGTGAAACTTTTGGAAAAGAATTCTATTGATATAGTGATAAAATTTGCGAATGAACACATGCGTGCATGGAAATCGACCAATATCCCTAATATTTTGGTCGATTTTTCGATAACTCCTTATGGATGTGTATAGTTTTTTAACGTTTAATCTATTAAGGAAAATCCTTAGGTGATCTCATATACTTTTCTGCGACGTGCAACTTGCAGTTTTGCAGAAAATCGCCGAAAATTCCAAAATTTTTATCAAAAATTTCATCGAAATGACATAACGGACATTTCCTTATACATATTTTAATTCCAACGTAATAGTGCGGTAATTTTAGGCACTGGAAGTTTTAATTGCGAATTTGAAAATTTTCTATGTACGTCTCAAGCATATAGGTAGTAAAGCATAATATTTTCGGCTCCTTAAATCAATGAGTACCAAGCTCGTTTTGTTTGTATACCAGGCAAATACCTATATAAATGCAAATTTTTCCATTTTGCGAAGACGGTGCATTTGGTTGTCACATTCTCCCGGCCTAATAGAAAATTCAGTGACAACACATGTCAAACTTTAAACTGCTATTTGGTGGGTTTATAGACAGGGTGTTTAGTTATAGCAAACAAAATCATAAAGTAAAGTGGTAGAAGGAGTTGCATTTATATGAAGATTGCAATATAGGACTAGAATGATAGTGGTCCGTAGGCAGCCGTATATACAGGATGGTTGGATTAAAGGGTGGACTGGACGTTTGATGGTATAAAAATGTTGGAAAAAATGTGAAATTAAAATTATATAGGGTAATTAAAAAACTGTTATATGATGTGGACATAAGCAAATCATATACAGGATGGTTGAAATTTATGCTGGAGTTGAATTATATTTATACAGTATGATTAAAAAATTATTTCTTTTATAGCCCATAAGAAGTTGCATAAAGTGGGGAGAGGAATTAATGTTACACAGGGCGATAATATAAAATGTTAAAAATGAAATAATTTATGGGGTAGCCCTCAAGGAGTTATATACTATGGTTGAAATATAGGACGGATTTGACTCCGTAAATATGGGATGGATTCTACTCCGTCCTATACTTTACAGAAGGCAGCTAACAAATTTATGCTTGGCAGTCGTATGTACAGGATGGTTGGTACATAGGTTGGAGTGGAATTATCTATAGTTATAAAGGGTTGTCAAAAAAGTTGAAAAAAAGTTACATGTCGTAGTCCATAAGGCATAAATACATTTTGGGCTTATTAAGTCAACGCGTACTAGTACATTTTGTTCGTAAAGATTTACCTGTCAATTTAAATGAGAAAGTATCATTGTGTAATGTTGAGGCTTTCAATGTTACCTGGTTCTGTCTATTAAAGTTATACATACAAAATAAAAAATAAAGAATGAAAACTACCTGAGTTCAAAAAAAAATAAAAAGTTGAAAATAAAACATTTTTAAAAATATATGACCGACTTCTACCTATAACTAAAAAGCTAAAAATAATTATAAAAAAATATAACTCTAGCAAATAAATAACTCATTCAATGTTGTTAGGTACCTACCCAGGAAGTAAAAATGTAAACATTAAAAGGTGCTCATTCTGTACAAATTAATTACCTACCAATCTAGTATATTTTTGAAGTCGGTGACAAGCAACGATCAAGTTTGATGAATTAAATAATGAGTACGCAATGAAGGATTTTAGATTTGCTTGGCACCGGCTTCAAAAATATACTAGATTGGTAGGTAATTAATTTGTACAGAATGAGCACCTTTTAATGTTTACATTTCTTACTTCCTGGGTAGGTACCTAACTACGTTGAATGTGTTATTTATTTGCTAGAGTTTTATTTTGTTATAATTATTTTTAACTTTTTAGTTGTAGGTAGAAGTCGGTTATATTTTTTTAAAAAATGTTTTATTAAATTTCCCCTTAAAAATGTTGCTTAAGGGATGAGACAGACAGAAATCAATAGCCATGCCATTTTGTTAGTAGAAGTCATCATAAAGTTGAAAACTGTGTACGTAGATTTAGTAAAAAATCATGTTCTAATCGTTGTTTTAATTTGAAAAGTGTTTTGGTGACACAAGCAAGTTTTGAGATTGTAAATATATACAATAAGTATAGATTTACAATGTCAAAACTTGCTAGTGTGAAAGTATTTTTGTATCGACATTTGAAATAGAAGTTTACAGAAAACCGAGTCACACTAACAAGTATCTCAACTTTTACTCTAATTATTCAAATTCTATAAAAATAGATATAATCAAATCTCTATACGACAGTGCAACAACTATTTGTTGTAACATCAATAAATATAATGCAAAAATTTAGAAAAAAACGGCAGTCATTTGAGACTGAACGATGGAAGCGAAAACATCTTACCAATTGTACTTCCGTTTCTTGTTATCTCCTGTCTCTGTTTCTGTTGCTTTGTGCTATCATTAATAATGGTTAACATTTTAGGAGAATTAAAATAATTGTGACTATTTTGTTGATTCAAGTATTAACCCTAATATGTAATTTCATTCTTAATTTAAATTCCTATAAGTGCCAAATAAAATTTGTTGAATTATTCACTTGCAATTTGAAGCTCATATCCGATGAATTGTAAATGCGGCAAAAATTTAACAAAACTTGTATGAAATTAATACCTTTCCTTCTGACTTGTGATACATGTCAAGTCCGTAATGCAATGTATCGCAAAGAGAGAATTAGAGTTTTTATTAGAAAAGCAAATTTTGTGCAGATTTTCTATATTAATTGGATGATTTATTACTTTATTTCCTTTATATTATTGATATTCGATAAAGAAGAAACTCATAATGTATTTTACCTGGTCTCTGTTTCTAACACCGTGAACTGAATTGTATGGGTATGTCAAGTTTGTGGTGTCGGTGTCGATGTCGAAACAAATGAAATCTCAAATTATCCAATTCATTCTCTTACTCATCTCTTTTCATTTGTATAAATGTGGGCCCCCGTTAAGAAGCTTTCGCTACAAGAATTTGCTTAATGCCAATAATTACCCAGAAAAAATATTAATAAAGAGTTAAACAAAATCGAATAACAAACGATCGCTAACAACCAACACCAAGCAAGATTAAAACAACAACAATAACAATAACTATACCATTTATACAGGGTCTCTTAGGAAAACTAAACAGATTGGGGAACAGATATAATATAAAATCATAATTTTAAACAATAAATACAGTTAAATCTGTTAACTCATTACAAAACCCAAAAATACAACTCAAAATACACAAAATTGAATTTATAAAATTCCTTGTGAATGTGAGCTACAGCCCAAGAACAACAATAACCGCACCAACACATTCACAGCAACAACGTGAACATCACCAACGGAGTCAAACGAGAACAAGAACTCCACCGCAGAAAGTTTTGCACAGGATCAACAGCCAGCGCTCACTCAAGCGGGACTGACAATACAGCGCATGAAATGGACTGCCGCCATGAATGAATTTACAACGCGCACCTTTTACAGAATTACGAACCGTGGCCAGGACAAGAATGGAGATCGCCAAATACTCCATTAAAAGTTGTGTCGTGAGTACCCAGAGCATCAAGTTACCGAACAGAGAGTCGCATATCAATATCGAGTCATCTTGAGAAATGGCCTTATTTCGCCGTAACAACTGGACACAATAAAAGAGAAGTTGAACGCGTAGTATTTGATCGAAATACAACCGATCTAGAGCCTTAAGCACAAAAAGCGGACGAGACTCAAGAACTTAAATAAGGACAGCCAACCCACGCTGACCTGCTTGAGAAGATTCAAGCAGAAATGGAAGGAGCTCTTGTAGCGTAAAATGGATCCATTGATTAGACCAACTCTTCCCAAACTAAGATCTTATAAGAAACGGGGTATTGGCTTGCAGGTTATGAACAAATTTATTTTGCCAAACTACGTTTTATGTGCTACTACGTTAAAGTCGCTACAAACAATTATCTACTGTGCTGCAACTTCCATCTGCAGAACAATCGGGATAACAATAATTCCAAAGCAAAACCCTCCCCAATTTAGACAAACACCTTGGCAAAGAAAGTTTAAAGGGAAAATTCTCTTCGTAAAGACTTTGGAAGACTGACCGAGTACCAACGAGGAGGTAGGAACAACAGAATAGAAAGACTTATTAAGACTATCACGGACAATAACCGAATACACTAGCAATGGTCTCGAGAAAACATAACATCTCCGCAGTGTATGGACAGTCTACGACAAAAGCTCTCCATATACACAAGTCGATTAAGAAGTTACAAAACCAGTAACCAACGGAAAATCGCCACACACTTTTCCGACAATCAGAAAAAGGTTATTGTAGAAGTCTTAACAACATCAAAACGGACATCGCGGAATTCGGGAAAACACAGCTTTCCCCAACAATTTCCTATAATCCAGAGCCAGCTGGATTAATGAGGACGAGGCTGCTGTTCAGAACTGTGATATCATGCAACACCAACCATTTACAACGGAAGACCCAACATAATTAAACACCTCCACAACTGGAAAGCACTAGCACCAGATGGTGTGCAAAACTACTGGATAAAGAAACTGTACGCATAAATTATAAATGACATAATTACCTAATCTAACAAGATGCGTAGTTTTCTTGCGCATGGTGCTAACAAAGGACAACCTATGTACACAGGACCCAGCAAAGTACCGACCAAACACTTGCCTCCCCACGTTATACAAACACATAATATCGTGCATTAATCATCGTATTTTCAAAAATTGTGAGCTGAACAACATAATTACTCTTACAACAAAAGGGATGAGCGAAAAAATTCGATGGAGGGCAAAAATAACTAATAATTGATTCCGTTGTTTGCAATCAAGCCCACGCCAAGTGACGAAATCTCTAGAAGGCATATGTGGACCAGAAAAAGGCGTTTGATTTCAAAGTGAATAATTAATTGTATTATTAACTTTTTAGAATATGATATGTTCTCCTGGCAAACCAAAATCTTACTGAATGAAGCCAACTGTTTGATACAAACTAACCCCATTCCAATCAGAAGGGGTATATTCCAGGAAGATTCTCTTATCTCGCTGTGGTTCTTCCTTGCCATGAACCCTTGACTCGAAACTGAACTCGACTAATTTTCGGTTCAGTCTTAAACACAACAACATACAAGCATGAAAGGTAAACCGTTTGTTTTATATTGATGGCAGCTACGACACAACAGCTGCATTATATCCCTAGTGACATACATATCCAATTTAACCTAGACAAATGCCGAATTTTTAATATAGTTAAAGGCAAAATACTGCAGGGGCACTACGAAATGGCAGATGGCACCTCAATTGAATCTATGGTGGAAGGACATACTTATAAATACCTTGGAATAAAGCAGGCTCAAGTATTGATCACTTGACCTTGAAAAAGGCAGAGTTTTATAAAAGGGTGAGACGACTTTTGAAAACCAATCTAAATAGTAAAAATCAGTTTTAGGCTATTAACACCTATGCGTGTTCAGTACTCAGTTACTCTTTCGGTATAGTTAATCGGTGCAAGACTGACATTGAACAATTACAACGAAAAGTTCGAGTTTTACTAACAAAGTCTCAAAATCACCATCCAAAGAGCCCTTTCGAACGTACTACTTTGCCACGGTATGAAGAAAGAAGAGGATTGGCAGATACAAGCAAACAATTAGATCAACAAATTTCTATTCTGCGTAGTCATTTTCAGAAACTAGCAGAATTTTCTGATATACACAGAGTCATATGACAGGTTGATGACTCGACACCACTGCGACTGACAGAATACTCTTAACACGTTCAGTTACACCACCAAACCACTGACTAGAAACTGCTGAAATGAAAAGAGAAGCCCCTTCATGGAAGACATATAAATGATGTCAACCAAGATTCTGTCGACAGTGTAGCGTCGAACTACTGGTCGATCTCTGGCTCATATGGTTCCTGAAGCAGAAGGCTTTATATTAGCAATCCAAGATCAAGTAATTCCAACTAAGAACTATTCAAAGTATATCGTTAAATACCTTTTTTAACAACGACATATGCAAATACGGTTGCCAAACATCTGAATCTATTCAGCATATCACAGGAGGTTGTCAAGCGTTCGCTGCAACTGAATACGAAGAAAGACACGATGCTGTGTCAAAAAGACTGCACCAGGAAATAGCTCTGAAACTTTAACTAGCACAGTCGGTGGGATTACCATACTATTAATACAAACTAGAATGTGTTTTCGAAAATAACAACTGCAAGCTGTACTGGGACCGCACGATACTGACTGATCGGACTGTTGCTCACAATAAACTAGATATAAATTTGGTAGATTAAGTCTCTCGGAAAACAACTTTAATTGACATAGCAATTCCTAGCAACAGCAATATAAATATCAAGCTGGAAATATAAGCAAATATAGGGATTCGTAATTTAAAATAGATACTCAATGGGACATGAGCAACACACGAACAGTACCAATTGTTATGTCAAGGACAGGAGTAGTTCCAAAACATCTATTAAACAATTTAAAATGCCTCGGTCTGGATGAACATATTTTCGGAAATCAACCGATTTGCACCACGAATATAAGATTATATTTGAAAATTTCAAAATGGCAGACACCGCGGTGGATCCGCCATCTTAGTTTTTTTCGAAAATTAACCAATTTGCCCGAAATGAGGTAAACGTTTTTAGGGTGGCTTATCACTAATACAAAGTCAGATTTGAGTAATTCAAAATGGTTGGTTCAATATGACAGACATTTTTTTCATAAATTGACTGATTTGCACATATAGATTAGTTTCGAGGGTCACCCAATAAATATTATTGTTTAAAGCTACAAAATTAAAGATAACATATTTAATATTATATTCGAAATATTCATAAATAAACTGGTCTGAAATCATTACTATTGCAATTTCGAATTATCATTATTCTTTGCAGTGGGGTCCCTGGTACTTGTCAATTTCGCAAATCTGATTTGATATTCATGTTCAGCGGTCCCAAAAACCCGCGTATACCCGATTTAGTGCGAGTCGGTTGATTTTCGAAAAAAACGTTCTTCATTTTAGATCCGCCATTTTGAATTTCGCAATTCTGATTTTATATTCGTGTTCGGCAACTCCAAAAACCCCCGAATACCTGATTTGGTGCAATTTGGCTAATTTTCTAGGATAACAGCTTGCAACAGTTTCACTCTTTGACTGGGCGAGATCTAAGTTCAAAAATATCAAGTTTTTCATTATTTCAAGAACATGAAGAAAAAATTACTAAACTGAACAGACGATTTCCGAAACCACTTGCTGTCCCCAAAATTCAAAGAAGTTAAGCATTCCTACCCAGTACAAACAATACACTGATAATTAAAATGTACTCCACTGCAAAGAATAACTATACTTTGAAATTGTAATATTAATGATTTCAGACCAGTTTATTTATGAATATTTGGCATATAATATTAAATATGTCATCTTTAATTTTGTAGATCTAAACTATAATATTTATTCGGTGACCCTCGAAACTACCCTAGATGTGCAAAATCGTCAACTGATAATAAAAAATGTCTGTCATATTGGACCAGCCATTTTGAATTACTCAAATCTGATTTTGTATTAGTGATAAGCGACCCCAATAACCACCGTTTACCTCATTTGGTGCAAATCGGTTAATTTTCGAAAAAAACTAAGATGGCGGATCCGTTGTATCCGCGACCCCAAAAACCCCTATATACAAGATTTGGTTCAAAATGGTTGGATTTGAAAAATTTGTCCATAAAGTGGGATTTTGCACACCCATATTGGATCCGCTATCCTGAATTTTCTTATCCAACTGCACTAGCCTTAAAGAGCTGTTCATTTGCTACAATTTGAGTCGAAATACAGCCTCGTGGCTTGCAATTTTTTTTTCTATAAGCTTTTTTCCAAAAAAATTTTATTTTCATTCCACTTCCGGTCGCTCTATTGAAACCGCCATATTTGATTTTTCAAAGGTGCACACGGCATTCGAAAGTAGACTTCATAAGATTTAAAATGAGCCCTCGGTTGATTTTTTTGGGCACCTACAATTTTGGCCACAGCTCTGATCCACTTTAGATTGCATTGTATATTGGAGAAACCTCCAGATCTCTAAATGTCCGAAAAACGAACATAAAAATGACATTAAAAACGCCGTTTGAAATATCTAAAATTTTTTGAAAACAAAGGAGAACATAGCACGAAATGAAAACTAAATGGGTCTGCTTTACTTTTGTTAAATTAAAACGGTTCTATCGCTAATACTTCCGTAGAATTCAATAGTTACG
This sequence comes from Octodonta nipae, assembly GCA_034190945.1. Taxonomy (NCBI): domain Eukaryota; kingdom Metazoa; phylum Arthropoda; class Insecta; order Coleoptera; family Chrysomelidae; genus Octodonta; species Octodonta nipae. The sequence goes on from CM067221.1 coordinate 62,723,003, forward strand.
TTTGCCGATGATTAAGAACGAAATCGCTAATGGTCATGTCCTTGTGAACAACCCAGTATAGGAATAGTTCATAGGTTAAATATACAGACATTCAAGTTTATGTGGTGTTATTCCCAAAGAACACAGAAAAAAATACTTGTTTATATTATAGCAAAAATCATAATTATAAAGATGAACGTATTAAAAAAATATTTGGAAAGAGATCTCTCAATAACTCAATAAAACTACTAAGTGTATTTATATTATTAAATACTTATGCTATTCAGTAATTTGGTACGATTTACAATACTTCACCTACTTGGGAACACAAAATAATAATAATTTGTCTCGAATCACTAAACCTCCGGCATTAGCAAAACCACTAGCCTTCTTCTTCTTGCAATAAAACTTACAACATTTGATTATTTATGCTGTACATTGAAGAAAAATTAGTAATGCTGCGACGCAACTGCAGTGCCTGCTGTCGGCTTCGGAATCTATACGCCGTCAACTGAAGCCCGACAGCTATTGGTGTCGGCGGTCTGCTGTTGCCGTCTGCCGTCTGCCGCGTGGATCGGAATTGTACATTAACAAAGTCGCACCTAGGAGCGCCACATAACTCTGATTTTAATGCAATATTTTCCGTGGGTTCAAAAATTCGAAAATATTCACTTACTCATTCAATGTGTTTATTTTTATAAAATCTCTTACAAAACACAATGACTAATTCTATCAGCTGGTATATATATTATCCCAAGAATTTTCCAGTCTTCTCGAGTGTCAGTCTAGGTGGTACTCGAATTCGGAATCACGTCAACCTCATCTGTATGCTCCTTAGTGTCTTTTTATAATTAGCCGTTTTTGTTTCGTAGTGGCACTGTCTTTATCGGAACGATTAATTTGGAAGATTCCTTAGTTTTTTTGGCGGCCTTAAATGAATTTTCTAAGACTGTAAGACCGTTAAATTCGAATCGTCCCGATCGGAATGAAAATGATTCCATGGAACGAGTGGATCCAAACGAGCCACCTTCATCTTAGCTTTTGGATTCCATCGAATACGATAGACCACCTTCCCAGGCTGGTGTGAGCTTTGGAGATTTGCCTTTGCTCCTCTGGGGGTTGTATAGCTGATCGCTGGTGGCCAAAATATTTATTCGGGCTAGTTTGTTTATGGCCAACATGCTATGTCGGAGTTGGTCGATATAATCGTAGATTTCTTGGGGCCAAAGGCCAAATCACAAAGTAGTCTCAGCTCCTTTCCGAATAGTACCTTCGCTGGAGTCAGTCCTGTGTTATTATGTACGGCTGAGTGATATGACAACAGGAACAGGGGAATATCATCATCCCAATCACGCCGGTTGTTGCTGAGGACCTTGGATAGAGGTGAATTCTTCTTGGATTCAATGTTACTCCCTTTGTCTGACTCCAACGGGACACCAAACCTGCTGAATAACTGTTCTACCAGCACCGTTGCCACAGTAGTTGACTCCTGATTGGGAATGGCGTATGCCTCGGCCATTTTCTGAAGTAATCCATTGCGACCAGAATGCATTTGTTCCCCCCCTCGGTCTCGGGGAATGGACCGGGGACATCAATTTGGAAATCTCTCAAATGGGATACGCCGACATTGTATTGCTGCATTTTATCTTAGTAGTTAAACAAAGCGGTTTCTGGAGCGGAAGTGGTCATAAAGGTAACCAGTCATCGAGTTCTCGCCGACAGCTGCTGCCGAACTGTTGGTAGTTGTTGTTTGGATAAGAAGAAGAAGACATTGGGAAGAAGAAGACATTGGGGGTGGTCGTAGGGGTGCGCGAAAGACATTTGGGTGTGTCGCAGAGGTGTGCGCCATCTGTTGTTAATAAATGAAAGCAATTCTATTGTGGGTTGCAGGGTGCACGCCATCTGTTGTTGGTTGTGGTGGTTAGAGAAAAAAAAGCTGGGCCGGGTATCGAACGCGGCTTGCCTGATTACAAAGTCAGGTAACCAACGAGCTGCGCTAATGCGGTTAATCGAGAAATGTAAATTTGAAAAGGTTATAGTACATGCCCGTTGCGCGGGCGCGGGTTTTGGGCGTTGTTCGGTTAGATATTTGGGGGCTGGATGGGGGGATATAGTTGGCTGTAAAAAGGCGCAAGTCCGTGGCGCGGCAACTTTCGTCGGACGTTGAGCTTTGAGACTTAGAATTTTTTTTAATGTTTCAAGCGTCTGAAAGATATGATGTGTTGTTGTCTGTAAAAAAATTTAAAATCTTTTGCTTAAGCCTGCATGCGCGAGAACGTCCACTCCTTCGAGTCTATAGCTTTCGTAAGCGAGCGCCTACCTGCGCAAGAAAGGCAACTTTCGTCGGACGCCGAGCGACTATTGTTTAAATAAGTTAGCATATAGTATATTATGAATATTCAGAACATCCTTAATACCTAAAACTATTTGTGATCTTGTCTTTGTACAAGTAAGGCCGCCATCATCCAACCGCATATTCAGATTCAAAGAAATAATAATTTATCTAGCGACTAGTTCAAGTATGCCTTTAATACCGTCAACGGAAAGGGTAAACCGCAACGAAAAGACACTGTGATATCATGTTTACGCTAAAGGATTTTTTCTTGTCAAAATAAACACCATCAAATATATCGTTAAAACAAAATACCCGAGATTAATACTATCCAAATGTAATGCTCCCATAATATACTTAATAATGGTCTGTTATAATATTTTATTTCATACCGAAACACAGCCAAAAATTCCAATTAATTTACTGTGTGTATATAGAACATTGGAAAATAAATAGCTCCGATTATAAATATATCTGTCTGACCTGAAAGAATTCAACGATGACAATAACAAAAGATAAACTAAACTGCAACTGTAAGATAATAAAATGTGTTGTCACATTTAGAACAGAAAATGTGATATAAAAATTCAATAATTTGTAAGAAATTATGGAAATATACTGGAAATGGACAGCCAGGTTGGTTTAAATAAAAAATACTATTCTGAATGGTAGAAATAGCTGCAAAGGGCTGTTAGAAATGATTGAAAGGTTGAAGTAGGACCTTACAAAGGGTAGAAACGGTAGAATGGTTGGTACAGAACTGATGCAAAGGGTAGATAAGCAACAAATGTTGAAAATGACTGGTACGGGAAAGTTGCAAATGACTAAAAAAAGTACAAAAGCTAGAAACGTCCCGTAGAAATGACTGGTACAGTAGAAATCGCTGCTGGAAATGGTTTGAGTCACTACAAAAGCTAGAAACGGCCCGTAGAAACGAATGGGCCAGTAGAAATGACTGCTGGAAATGGTTTACGCCTCTATAAAAGCTAGAAACGGCCCGTAAAAACAACTGGAACCATACAAACGACTGAACCCATTAGAAATAATTGTGCTGTTGAAGTAAAGGCGTTGCAAAGGGTAGAAATCTTTGAAACCGTTACAAAGACTAGGGCCGTAGAAACGACAGGAACCGGAGAACTGACTGGTGAGTTTAAACAAAGCCACTACAAATGCTAGAAACTGTTGCTACAAATGGTTCGAAACAAATCCGTTGCAAACAGTAGAGACCAGGAATGTTGGAAATGGGATAGTGGGAATAAATATATAACTTTTTGTAAGCCAGAGGTAGGAACAAACAAATCTTTTCTAAGACAGGTACTCAAAGTGTTTTTTCTAGGTGCACAAAAACTTTAAACATCAAAGAGAAAACATCAGTCTACTACAAACAAATGTTTCTATCACATATAACTTTTTCTAAGACAGACGTCAGTACAAACAAATATTTTCTAGGTACACAAAGTATTTGAAAAATTTCACAGGGGTTTCACCTATATGTCTCTAACAGCACCTTATAAATGCTAGAAAACTGATTGTAGAAACGTTATAACAGAAGCAAGAATGATGGAAATGATTGGTACAGGAACGTTACAAATGTTAGAAACGGGACCCCTGCAAATACTAGAAACGACAGGTACAGGGACGTTACAAATGATAGAAAATATATGAATGTTAAGAACAATACCGGCGCAAATAACTGTGATAGACTGCTGTATTTAATTAGTATCCGCAATAAGGATGATGTCGGTATATCGTAAGATGTATATGAAGCAACAAGATATCCAACTGCCTATCGAAAATTTCGACTTTGTTAAAGAATCGTTGTCATCAGCAAGTCGACACGGACAATTGTTACCAAGTTCCCTACGAGCAGCAGTCTGCGGACCTAGTGGTTGCGGAAACTTTCAAATTCGGAATGGTTGAAGTCTAGTAGTTAGGTTCTGGCAGGTCGTAAATTTTACTTGAAACGCATTATTTCTAAACATAAATGTCATAGAAATTAACACTGATATATTATAATATATCATAATATATTTTGTTTGAAAATGAATTCTTAAAATAATTTTGATTGTTGTACTATTTTTTATCGATTTAAGTGCTTCAACAGCGTCTTAATATTATAATATTATTAGTATTAGCTTTTATAACGAACCAAAGCAGATAAAAGGAACTTGTGTACGTTTTCAGAGATTTAGAGAAATATGGCAATGTTGCTCCATCACTCTAATCATATGACTAAAATGATGCATTTCCGAGATCTAGGGAAATATGGAAATCTGGCGATCATGGCCCTCCTTAGCGGGCTTTCCGGTCATGACGTCATAAGCTGCACTCTCATTGGCTGGATTATTAGCAGACCACTTGCTAATTATCAGTTTGTTTATCTTATATGTCTATAAAGAACAGATATGTCCTGATTTCAAAGTTTCCAAAGCAGGATTCCGTTTCATATTTGACGAGAGTCTTTATGCCACTAGAAATACTAGAAATAACTGGTGAGTTTAAACAAAGCCGCTACAAACAGTTAAAATGACTGGTACAGGAACGTTGCAAATGGCTGATGCCACTAGAAATGGTAGGTTAGTTGGAAACTCTAGAAATGGTAGGAATGATGAAGCAGGAACGTTAGAAATGTTGCACAAGGGTTCGATATTTGAATATGTAATGATGACAAAGAGTTTTTCTAACAAAGAAAACCGGTACATATAGCTTTTTCTAAGACAGGTATTCAAAACTTTATCATCAATCGGTTATTAGTTATAAACTTTTTCTAAGAGAAAACAAGCCGTTTGCTGCTACTCACTATAAATCTTTCTATCACTTATAACTTTTTCTAAGACAGGTACTCAAAACTAATTTCAGTACTTACACATAAACTTTTTTCTAAAAGAATACAACCAAGAAAATCAAGTCGTTTGCTGCGTTTTTCAAATGTTTCTACTAATGAATTGTTGATATGAGAATAAAGTGTACAAAGTACTGTATAACATTTTATTCTTGAACCAGCTGAACCTAAATTAGGTCGATCCGTTAAACAAATAGTTACCAAAGAACGCTGTCTTTAAGGGGGAAGCTTAAAAATTATATATCTCATATTATATTGATGAAATAACTTAAGTACACAAAGTTCGTTGATATTCTAAGTTTAAAAAAAGTTATGAAAAAACAAGATTTAACAAGATGTCAGAGAGGCTCCTAATTTCCAGAAGTACGTTGTAGCAAACAACCTCAAAACGGAGATAACAAAACCATCGTCTCAATCAAAAGTTTCTCTTAAAAAAATGCAACTCAACAAACAACGTAATTTAACGCGCATATGAAACGTAGGAACAGTTTGCTTGATTTATGAAATACTAAAAATATTTCTTAAAGTTAAATATAAAAATATTCTTGACTGCTATTTTCCTTTCAATAATAAACATAAATAAAATATAGAAAAAAGACCGAAGCTCGTACTTACACCCCTGCTAGACCACTAGAAGGCTTTCATGCAGGATTATGACTTGCTAGCTTTCGACATGTTGAAAGACAAAGCAACGAACCACCACACGCAGCCGAAACTGAGAATTTGTCACTGGAGAACGCTACTAGACCCAGTCACAACCAAAACAACTCCGGTAGCAGAAAAAAGGCAAGTTCAATTCATTCCACATGCTTTTAACCCTGCTTTGATATACACAATGAAGATAAAACATCCAAAGCATTCAAAAGTTTGTAAACGGAGCCACAACAAAATTCATAGCATCAAATTAATATGTTTTCAGATAATTATATGCGTATTAAATAATCTATTGCAAGACTTAATGGTGGAGATTTTTTCTTTATTTATCATAGCTGAATATTTAGTTCAAAAGGCAGCCCTTCAACATTGCACACAGACAACAACACACCATCGAAAAAGAAAATTATTTAAAATAAATGTGGTAAAATACTGAGTAGAAATTCTTGTTAAATTGAAATTAATCCTACAAATATTCTAAAGATATACGATGTTTGTGCTTTATTTGATATCTGCATCACTATCAATTATTGCGGTTTTTTAACCTTGAGTGTGAAGATGTTAGCGAAGGTTATAATTTGTCAAAACAGAAGTATCCATTAGAAATGAATTTATTCGTATCTTAGAGTATCAATCAATCATTTGAAATGCTGTAAGGGTGTTTGATGTAACAATATTGTTCTTCCAATAACACTTTGAATTAAATTACTGTTGGTGGAAAGAGTTGTCAATCTAAACTGTGAAATAAAAGTCATATGGTTTAAATATTTTTTGTTTTAAATCATGTAGATACAGAATTGAACATGGAGGGTCTGTCACATCCAAGAGGCCAGACAATCTTGCTCAAGAATAGGTGGACTTCATTGTGCAACAAACAAAAGCCCTTAAACCATGTGTTGGCATGTCATCCTTCAATATCAATGTGAATAACACGAATTTGTTTGTAAGATGTACGAATGTTAGATAATAGAAAACACATTCCTATGCACGAGTGTATACATAATGAATAACATTTAAGAAAACGTAACCAACCTATTAAACTACACACATACAAATTTAAAACTAGCAACTCACAGGGTTATAATTGTGAACATACTAGAAGCAATATAAGACAAAAGAAAGCTGTAACCAGGCCTCGTGTTATCCAATTATATAATAATAAGTTTATAAGCATATTGTATGAAACGGAAAAGTTTACTCCAGGCACATATATATTGAATCAAAAATGTGCTATTGAACAACATTGTCATGAGTATAATTTCTGTGACGTCATCACTCTTGCCTAGTTTATCAGCAGACCACCTACCATTAGTCTGCTTTTGAATCATAACATACGAAGCATTAAGATCAAAGCCATAATTTTCCGAGATCTAATGAAATATGGTTAAACCGTCAGGATGTCCAAACTTTTTTTTTCTGCGGCGTCATTAGTCGGCCATTTTCTCTATATAACAAGAAACATAACCTGTTCAAGGAATATGTTGTCTCACTCTGTCTCACTAAAAAAACATGAAAGAAGAGATCGGTTGTCAAATTACGCTTAAGTATCTATCGAAATGATTCCTCTGTCATTGGTTTATTCAAACAGACCACGAGACCTCAACATGTCAATCATTAGGGATGGAATGCGTTGTCAAAGGGCTTTGTCCATCTGCCATTTTTTCAATCAGTAACTGAAAGCAGCTTCTGTGTACAAACTAATGATATATTTTTGTACGATTTACATCAAAAACTTTGAAATTTTTGTTAACAAATGTCTAAGACTTATCTACCAACCATGTCTCTTCTCTAGCGCCTATTATCGTAAGGTAAGATGTACATCACTTTGAGGGATACCCCAGGCACAAGTCGTAAGAAAATGTTTTTACTTGAGGTTAGGCGCATTACTAGGGCGAGTATTGACTACACCGTCTCGAGTTTTCCATAGTATGTACCTTATCTAGAACCTTTTATGATAGTAAAATAATGTCACAAAGTTATAATTTTATTTTCAAATAATAACAATTTAATATGTAGCTAAAATCTTATTTAATAGAGTTTTAAGTTGATCATACAAAGATATGATGGGACAATCAATGCCGAAAATATCTAAAGTCAGTTTATCAGTCTTATGTAACGAGTTGGTAAACTGATTAAATTCGAAGTACCGATTTTCTTGAAAGAATGGAGGAATACCTGCAAATTTGCTGTTAATGTAACCATATTCCTTAGACTCCAGAGAACATTCATCTACCTCCACAAATGTGTTTTCTGATAGAAAAAAGTAAGTTTGTTCCATGTACATACTTATAGCATCAATAATTTCGTCTCCAGCAAGAGCTATTTTTAGATCAGAAGCATTGAGGCTTTTGATTAATTTAAAACTACGATCTTCTATATAAAATGGTCTTTTTCAATCAATAATTGCAATTATTTCTCCAGAAGGGCGTTGATAAATTGATGTTATTTCGAAATCACCAGGAGGTGAAAAATTTAAAAACTTTCTCAATGATATATCCGTTGTTGTGAAATTCTTTGTATGAATATCGATTATTATATAAAGTCTGTCTTTATAGATGATATGTAAATTTGTATTTAACACAAGGAATTGAAGATATTTAGGCTCTATTTTACACAAATCTGTTATTTTATTAGTTTTACTATTATTTGTTGCTGTAGAGGTAGTCTTCTTTGATATGATTGGAGGAGTGCTTGCAGTCGTACTGGAAGGAACAGACTTGGGTGTACTTGAGGAGGAGGTAGTCATCTTAGTTGTGCTTGAGCCGGTAGTTGCAGTTCTCGCTGTTGATGGTTTCTTAGGTCCATACAAATATCCATGTGCTAGACTCCCTCCTGTACCATCGAATGTAGACGAGCATATACCTCCATTCTAGCAGTTTCTACAATTCGTATGTTGAGACTGTCCATTTGATATGGAAATAACAATATCAGGTGTAATCCTAGATTGAATAAATTGTAAATCAGTAACATTTTGCCACACTTCAAAGGCCTTTCTAGCAGCATTATTCATTTGCGAATTAGCCAGTTTAAAATGCCATTTAAGAGTTCTTTTATTCCATTTATGAGGTGAAATACCAAAGTTTAGGGGAAAATCAGATACACCACAACGAGGTTGCCTCATTAACGTCAAAGTCTCATTGTTTGCTTGTCCATCTACATTTAAACTGTATAGTTCTTGAAATTTTACCAATGCTTGCTCTATGTTTGTTATAGCATTTCCTTCAGTTTCATCCAAAAACCCATACTATTTGAGGAAATTTTCAACACTCACTTTATCTCACCAATGTGAACTATAATGAAAATCAAGTAATATTTTAGAAGCATTGCAATAGTTTGCTACAACAACATACAAGTTATACTGGCATTACTCTCCTAGTTGTAAAAACTCAAGCTGTCGAGCTATGGTCTGAAAAAAATATTCATGTTTCATACGTGGAAAATATTACTTACATAACGATCAAAAGATGTGTTCTTGAGCAGGCGGCTTCAAAAATTCGAGCTATATTGTATGCCTTATATGAATAAGGTTTCTTATTATAGGTTAGGGTGTGTTAGAGTCCTAGTACGCATTCCATCCCTAATGATTGACATGTTGAGGTCTCGTGGTCTGTTTGAATAAACCAATGACAGAGGAATCATTTCGATAGATACTTAAGCGTAATTTGACAACCGATCTCTTCTTTCATGTTTTTTTAGTGAGACAGAGTGAGACAACATATTCCTTGAACAGGTTATGTTTCTTGTTATATAGAGAAAATGGCCGACTAATGACGCCGCAGAAAAAAAAAGTTTGGACATCCTGACGGTTTAACCATATTTCCTTAGATCTCGGAAAATTATGGCTTTGATCTTAATGCTTCGTATGTTATGATTCAAAAGCAGACTAATGGTAGGTGGTCTGCTGATAAACTAGGCAAGAGTGATGACGTCACAGAAATTATACTCATGACAATGTTGTTCAATAGCACATTTTTGATTCAATATATATGTGCCTGGAGTAAACTTTTCCGTTTCATACAATATGCTTATAAACTTATTATTATATAATTGGATAACACGAGGCCTGGTTACAGCTTTCTTTTGTCTTATATTGCTTCTAGTATGTTCACAATTATAACCCTGTGAGTTGCTAGTTTTAAATTTGTATGTGTGTAGTTTAATAGGTTGGTTACGTTTTCTTAAATGTTATTCATTATGTATACACTCGTGCATAGGAATGTGTTTTCTATTATCTAACATTCGTACATCTTACAAACAAATTCGTGTTATTCACATTGATATTGAAGGATGACATGCCAACACATGGTTTAAGGGCTTTTGTTTGTTGCACAATGAAGTCCACCTATTCTTGAGCAAGATTGTCTGGCCTCTTGGATGTGACAGACCCTCCATGTTCAATTCTGTATCTACATGATTTAAAACAAAAAATATTTAAACCATATGACTTTTATTTCACAGTTTAGATTGACAACTCTTTCCACCAACAGTAATTTAATTCAAAGTGTTATTGGAAGAACAATATTGTTACATCAAACACCCTTACAGCATTTCAAATGATTGATTAATACTCTAAGATACGAATAAATTCATTTCTAATGGATACTTCTGTTTTGACAAATTATAACCTTCGCTAACATCTTCACACTCAAGGTTAAAAAACCGCAATAATTGATAGTGATGCAGATATCAAATAAAACACAAACATCGTATATCTTTAGAATATTTGTAGGATTAATTTCAATTTAACAAGAATTTCTACTCAGTATTTTACCACATTTATTTTAAATAATTTTCTTTTTCGATGGTGTGTTGTTGTCTGTGTGCAATGTTGAAGGGCTGCCTTTTGAACTAAATATTCAGCTATGATAAATAAAGAAAAAATCTCCACCATTAAGTCTTGCAATAGATTATTTAATATGCATATAATTATCTGAAAACATATTAATTTGATGCTATGAATTTTGTTGTGGCTCCGTTTACAAACTTTTGAATGCTTTGGATGTTTTATCTTCATTGTGTATATCAAAGCAGGGTTAAAAGCATGTGGAATGAATTGAACTTGCCTTTTTTCTGCTACCGTAGTTGTTTTGGTTGTGACTGGGTCTAGTAGCGTTCTCCAGTGACAAATTCTCAGTTTCGGCTGCGTGTGGTGGTTCGTTGCTTTGTCTTTCAACAAGTCGAAAGCTAGCAAGCCATAATCCTGCATGAAAGCCTTCTAGTGGTCTAGCAGGGGTGTAAGTACGAGCTTCGGTCTTTTTTCTATATTTTATTTATGTTTATTATTCAAAGGAAAATAGCAGTCAAGAATATTTTTATATTTAACTTTAAGAAATATTTTTAGTAATTCATAAATCAAGCAAACTGTTCCTACGTTTCATATGCGCGTTAAATTACGTTGTTTGTTGAGTTGCATTTTTTTAAGAGAAACTTTTGATTGAGACGATGGTTTTGTTATCTCCGTTTTGAGGTTGTTTGCTACAACGTACTTCTGGAAATTAGGAGCCTCTCTGACATCTTGTTAAATCTTGTTTTTTCATAACTTTTTTTAAACTTAGAATATCAACGAACTTTGTGTACTTAAGTTATTTCATCAATATAATATGAGATATATAATTTTTAAGCTTCCCCCTTAAAGACAGCGTTCTTTGGTAACTATTTGTTTAACGGATCGACCTAATTTAGGTTCAGCTGGTTCCAGAATAAAATGTTATACAGTACTTTGTACACTTTATTCTCATATCAACAATTCATTAGTAGAAACATTTGAAAAACGCAGCAAACGACTTGATTTTCTTGGTTGTATTCTTTTAGAAAAAAGTTTATGTGTAAGTACTGAAATTAGTTTTGAGTACCTGTCTTAGAAAAAGTTATAAGTGATAGAAAGATTTACAGTGAGTAGCAGCAAACGGCTTGTTTTCTCTTAGAAAAAGTTTATAACTAATAACCGATTCATGATAAAGTTTTGAATACCTGTCTTAGAAAAAGCTATATGTACCGGTTTTCTTTGTTAGAAAAACTCTTTGTCATCATTACATATCCAAATATCGAACCCTTGTGCAACATTTCTAACGTTCCTGCTTCATCATTCCTACCATTTCTAGAGTTTCCAACTAACCTACCATTTCTAGTGGCATCAGCCATTTGCAACGTTCCTGTACCAGTCATTTTAACTGTTTGTAGCGGCTTTGTTTAAACTCACCAGTTATTTCTAGTATTTCTAGTGGCATAAAGACTCTCGTCAAATATGAAACGGAATCCTGCTTTGGAAACTTTGATTTCAGGACATATCTGTTCTTTATAGGCATATAAGATAAACAAACTGATGGTTAGCAGGTGGTCTGCTAATAATCCAGCCAATGAGAGTGCAGCTTATGACGTCATGACCGGAAAGCCCGCTAAGGAGGGCCATGTTCGCCAGATTTCTATATTTCCCTAGATCTCGGAAATGCGTCATTTTAGTCATATGATTAGAGTGATGGAGCAACATTGCCATATTTCTCTAAATCTCTGAAAACGTACACAAGTTCCTTTTATCTGCTTTGGTTCGTTATAAAAGCTAATACTAATAATATTATAATATTAAGACGCTGTTGAAGCACTTAAATCGATAAAAAATAGTACAACAATCAAAATTATTTTAAGAATTCATTTTCAAACAAAATATATTATGATATATTATAATATATCAGTGTTAATTTCTATGACATTTATGTTTAGAAATAATGCGTTTCAAGTAAAATTTACGACCTGCCAGAACCTAACTACTAGACTTCAACCATTCCGAATTTGAAAGTTTCCGCAACCACTAGGTCCGCAGACTGCTGCTCGTAGGGAACTTGGTAACAATTGTCCGTGTCGACTTGCTGATGACAACGATTCTTTAACAAAGTCGAAATTTTCGATAGGCAGTTGGATATCTTGTTGCTTCATATACATCTTACGATATACCGACATCATCCTTATTGCGGATACTAATTAAATACAGCAGTCTATCACAGTTATTTGCGCCGGTATTGTTCTTAACATTCATATATTTTCTATCATTTGTAACGTCCCTGTACCTGTCGTTTCTAGTATTTGCAGGGGTCCCGTTTCTAACATTTGTAACGTTCCTTTACCAATCATTTCCATCATTCTTGCTTCTGTTATAACGTTTCTACAATCAGTTTTCTAGCATTTATAAGGTGCTGTTAGAGACATATAGGTGAAACCCCTGTGAAATTTTTCAAATACTTTGTGTACCTAGAAAATATTTGTTTGTACTGACGTCTGTCTTAGAAAAATTTATATGTGATAGAAACATTTGTTTGTAGTAGACTGATGTTTTCTCTTTGATGTTTAAAGTTTTTGTGCACCTAGAAAAAACACTTTGAGTACCTGTCTTAGAAAAGATTTGTTTGTTCCTACCTCTGGCTTACAAAAAAATATATATTTATTCCCACTATCCCATTTCCAACATTCCTGGTCTCTACTGTTTGCAACGGATTTGTTTCGAACCATTTGTAGCAACAGTTTCTAGCATTTGTAGTGGCTTTGTTTAAACTCAGCAGTCAGTTGTAACGGTTTCAAAGATTTCTACCCTTTGCAACGCCTTTACTTCAACAGCACAATTATTTCTAATGGGTTCAGTCGTTTGTATGGTTCCAGTTGTTTTTACGGGCCGTTTCTAGCTTTTATAGAGGCGTAAACCATTTCCAGCAGTCATTTCTACTGGCCCATTCGTTTCTACGGGCCGTTTCTAGCTTTTATAGTGACTCAAACCATTTCCAGCAGCGATTTCTACTGTCCCAGTCGTTTCTACGGGACGTTTCTAGCTTTTGTACTTTTTTTAGTCATTTGCAACTTTCCCGTACCAGTCATTTTCAACATTTGTTGCTTATCTACCCTTTGCATCAGTTCTGTACCAACCATTCTACCGTTTCTACCCTTTGTAAGGTCCTACTTCAACCTTTCAATCATTTCTAACAGCCCTTTGCAGCTATTTCTACCATTCAGAATAGTATTTTTTATTTAAACCAACCTGGCTGTCCATTCCCAGTATATTTCCATAATTTCTTACAAATTATTGAATTTTTATATCACATTTTCTGTTCTAAATGTGACAACACATTTTATTATCTTACAGTTGCGGTTTAGTTTATCTTTTGTTATTGTCATCGTTGAATTCTTTCAGGTCAGACAGATATATTTATAATCGGAGCTATTTATTTTCCAATGTTCTATATACACACAGTAAATTAATTGGAATTTTTGGCTGTGTTTCGGTATGAAATAAAATATTATAACAGACCATTATTAAGTATATTATGGGAGCATTACATTTGGATAGTATTAATCTCGGGTATTTTGTTTTAACGATATATTTGATGGTGTTTATTTTGACAAGAAAAAATCCTTTAGCGTAAACATGATATCACAGTGTCTTTTCGTTGCGGTTTACCCTTTCCGTTGAAGGTATTAAAGTCATACTTGAACTAGTCGCTAGATAAATTATTATTTCTTTGAATCTGAATATGCGGTTGGATGATGGCGGCCTTACTTGTACAAAGACAAGATCACAAATAGTTTTAGGTATTAAGGATGTTCTGAATATTCATAATATACTATATGCTAACTTATTTAAACAATAGTCGCTCGGCGTCCGACGAAAGTTGCCTTTCTTGCGCAGGTAGGCGCTCGCTTACGAAAGCTATAGACTCGAAGGAGTGGACGTTCTCGCGCATGCAGGCTTAAGCAAAAGATTTTAAATTTTTTTACAGACAACAACACATCATATCTTTCAGACGCTTGAAACATTAAAAAAAATTCTAAGTCTCAAAGCTCAACGTCCGACGAAAGTTGCCGCGCCACGGACTTGCGTCTTTTTACAGCCAACTATATCCCCCCATCCAGCCCCCAAATATCTAACCGAACAACGCCCAAAACAAGCGCCCGCGCAACGGGCATGTACTATACCTTTTCAAATAAACATTTCTCGATTAACCGCATTAGCGCAGCTCGTTGGGTACCTGACTTTGTAATCAGGCAAGCCGCGTTCCATACACGGCCAAGTATTTAGCTTTTTTTAGGTCAGTAAAGTTAGCACCGCCATTTTACAGAAACTCAAATTAAAACATATGGGAATTACGAGCTATTTAGGAGCTCTTGATTTTTACCTAAATTGCTTTTTGAGCTCAATATTTACTATGGAAAAAATGCAAAAAACTATTGGCGGTGCTAACTTTACGTAAAGTTAGCACCGCCGTAAAGTTAGCACCGCCATCTCAGAAAAACAAACAAAAAACTTTTGTGAAGCGTCTCAAATTACGAGCTATTTACGAGCTTTTAATTGATGTATTGAACGTCAACCCCTAAATTTGTCTAAGGGGCAAAAACCATCCCCGAAAAAATATTGAATTTTAATTTTAAAATTAAAATCTATTAAAATTATCTACGATTTACGAGCTCTTTCCTGGTGTAATGCACATAAACATCTAAAAATGTTCAAGGGGTGAAAACAACCCCCAAGAATGCAGTTTTTTCGAATTTTATGATTAATAAATTTTGAAAAATACCAGCATGATCTACAATTTACGCGCTTTCCAATGGTATATTACACGACAACATTCAAATTACTGGAAGGGGTGCAAACCACCCCCCACTTATGCAGTTTATTCAAATTTTATGATTTATAAAATTTAAAAAATACCAGCACAATATACGATTTACGAGCTTTCCAACGGTATATTACACGACTACATTCAAATTACTGGAAGGGGTGCAAACCACCCCCCAATTATGCAGTTTTTTCAAATTTTATGATTTATAAATTTTGAAAAATACCAGCATGATCTACGATTTACGAGCTTTCCAACGGTATATTAAAGACTACATTCAAATTACTGGAAGGGGTGCAAACCACCCCCCAATTACGCAGTTTAATAAAATTTTATGATTTATAAAATTTTAAAAAATACCAGCATGATCTACGATTTACGAGCTTTCCAACGGTATATTACTAGACTACATTCAAATTACTGGAAGGGGTGAAACCCCCCCCCCCCCAATTACGCAGTTTATTAAAATTTTATGATTATAAATTTTAAAAAATACCAGCATGATCTACGATTTACGGGCTTTCCAACGGTATATTACTGAACAACATTCAAATTACTGGAAGAGGTGCAAACCACTCCCCAATTATGCAGTTTTTTCAAATTTTATGATTTACAATTTTTAAAAATACCAGCATGATCTACGATTTACGAGCTTTCCAGCGGTATGTTACACGACCACATTCAAATTACTGGAAGGGGTGCAGACCACCCCCCAATTGTGCGGTTTTTTTCAAATTTTATGATTTATAAATTTTGAAAAATACCAGCCTGATTTACCAACTTTCCAACGGTATATTACTGGACTACATTCAAATTACTGGAAGGGGTGCAAACCACCACCCAAGGTTTCCTCAAGGAAACTAAATTTTTTCAGTGTTGGATTAACTCACAAAATATTGTTTCTCAATTAATTCATTCATTATGCGGTTTGTACACCAGTAATGTAGTTTTGCCAATAAGGATACTCAGTAATGAAAAAGATATTACCATCTTATTAGTCCATCCCCAATATTTTTACATAATTATTTTAGTCCATTTTCAAATATCTAAATTTAGAACGTTATTTTTGGCCTATTAAAGAATTTTCATTTTAGATTTTGATGTAACATTCGAAAAAGCCTTCTTGCCGCTGTTTGTAATGGCCTTTTCTGTAGCATGAAAAAATAAATTTGAATACACTGATTATGTGAATATATTGGAAACAGTTCTCTGATAATTGTTATCTAATATTTGATTGGTGCCACTGGTTCTAGTCGAGGCAATATATTTTATTAAAGCAGTAAAAAATTCGTAATGTGGTATTTTCTATTGCAGGGGTTACTTAAATTCTTAAATCACATAAGTAATATACGCCACTCTGTACTCATCCTTTACGTTTAAACTCATATATAATATACTTTATTATACAATTAATCGCTATCATTTGATTTAAGAACATTTCTTTTTGAAATTCAAGTACGTTGAAATCCTCTCAATAAGTAGGTACCTATATTGAAGTAGTTATTTATATAATTACTATCAATAAACATTTCCTCAACAAATGAGAACCAAACTGTTGCTTACCCTGTTGCAGATCTATACACACAAAAATCAATGACACTGGATTTTAACAAAAAATTCTAATATATTTTATGACATTAACCAGTAATTTCAAATATGAAATCGTCCATCTATGGAAATTTTACTGAGTTATTAGTTACAGGTAGGAATATTGGCACCTAGATGGCGAGACAACACATTTGTTTAATTCATACAAGTACCTTTGATCTTTTATGTCTTCCTATTTGTATTTTTGGGTTACTATGAATAATTTGATTATTGTGGGAACAAAAATAATAGTTAAAAGAATAATAACGAAATACATTGCCCTGTCAGATACCAAACTCCTGTTTTATATTTCTTGCATAGATTATAGATTCAGCACATTTTCAAATGGTAAAGGTTAGATAAAAATAAGAATATTATTTGACTTATATTTTCTTAACGTTGTTATGACTCGTTTGGCGAAGGTTGGTTGAAAAATGCCGACTGGAATTAATCTGTGCATTTCGAAATACATAAAAATATTGTTATTTCTATTTGAAACAACTAAGTTTTAATATGTTAATTAGAAACAAAAAACTTTGAGGTAATTATTAAAACTTCGAGCAACAGATTTTGAAGAAGAAGCGAGTTGAATACAAAACCAGAAGAAACGGTAACAACACGTGGTCCATAAAGATGGTTACAATTTTTCGTTAGATTCAATACTTAATTAAAAGAACATAATTCATAATACAATTATTTATCCGAATAATGACTACAACAGTAGCCGTTTTTAAACATATTGTTGGAAAGCTTATATATCGTAGATAATTACACCTTACACCATTTCCAAGTTTTCAAATCACAAAATTTGTAAAATCTAGATTTCTAAACCTTTGCCGCAGTAAGGATAATATTTAATATTTTCATCCATTTCAAAATTCTGACAGTTTAAAAATTTAAGAACTACAAATTTGGAAAAAAAAATCATAAATTGGGGGTTGTTGCATAATTTGAAAGTAATCGTGTTTATATCCTTGAAGAACTTCTAAATCGTAAATTAGGCTGTCAGTTTTTAAAATGAACAAAATCACATAATATAGACAAACTGGGAAATTAAGGGGGTTGTTTGCATCCTTTCCAAAAATTTTAATGTAGTATTTTAAAGCTCGTAATTCGTAGATCATCCTGATATGTTTTAAGATTTATAAATCATAAAATTTGAATAAACTGCATAATTGGGGGGTGGTTTGCACCCCTTCCAGTAATTTGAATGTAGTCCAGTAATATACCGTTGGAAAGCTCGTAAATCGTAGATCATGCTGGTGTTTTTTAAAATTTATAAATCATAAAATTTGAATAAACTGCATAATTGGGGGGAGGTTTGCACCCCTTCCAGTAATTTGAATGTAGTCGTTTAATATACCGTTGGAAAGCTCGTAAATCGTAGATCATGCTGGTATTTTTCAAAATTTATAAATCATAAAATTAAAAAAAAACTGCATAATTGGGGGGTGGTTTGCACCCCTTCCAGTAATTTGAATGTAGTCGTATAATATACCGTTGGAAAGCTCGTAAATAGTAGATCATGTTGGTATTTTTTAAAATTTATAAATCATTAAATTTGAATAAACTGCATAATTGGGGGGTGGTTTGCACCCCTTCCAGTAATTTGAATGTAGTCGTGTAATATACCGTTGGAAAGCTCGTAAATCGTAGATCATGCTGGTATTTCTCAAAATTTATAAATCATAAAATTTGAAAAACTGCATAATTGGGGGGTGGTTTGCTCCCCTTCCAGTAATTTGAATGTTGTCGTGTAATATATCGTTGGAAAGCTCGTAAATCGTAGATCATGCTGGTATTTTTAAAAATTTATTAATCATAAAATTCGAAAAAACTGCATACTTGGGGGGTTGTTTTCACCCCTTGAACATTTTTAGATGTTTATGTGCATTACACCAGGAAAGAGCTCGTAAATCGTAGATAATTTTAATAGATTTTAAATTTAAAATTAAAATTCAATATTTTTTCGGGGGTGGTTTTTGCCCCTTAGACAAATTTAGGGGTTGACGTTCAATACGTCAATTAGAAGCTCGTAAATAGCTCCTAATTTGAGACGCTTCACAAAATTTTTTTGTTTGTTTTTCTGAGATGGCGGTGCTAACTTTACGTAAAGTTAGCACCGCCAATAGTTTTTTGCACTTTTTCCATAGTAAATATTCAGCTCAAAAATCAATTTAGGTAAAAATCACGAGCTCCTAAATAGCTCGTAATTCCCATATGTTTTAATTTGAGTTTCTGTAAAATGGCGGTGCTAACTTTACTGACCTCTTTTTTTTCTCTAACCACCACAACCAACAACAGATGGCGTGCACCCTGCAACCCACAATACAATGGCTTTCAATTATTGACAACAGATGGCGCGCACCTCAGCAACACACGCAACCCACAATACAATTGCTTTCATTTATTAACAGCAGATGGCGCGCACCTCTGCGACACACCCAAATGTCTTTCGCGCACCCCTACGACCACCCCCAATGTCTTCTTCTTCCCAATGTCTTCTTCTTCTTATCCAAACAACAACTACCAACAGCTCGGCAGCAGCTCCCGGCGAGAACTCGATGACTGGTTACCTTTATGACCACTTCCGCTCCAGAAACCGCTTTGTTTAACTACTTATCTTGGTCCGGATATTCGGGCACTTACTGGCTGTACAGGAGTCACATTTCCGGCAAAAAACTCTTACGTCTTCGAAGTAATTTACCCAGTAGTGCTGTTGCATTACTAATTGCATTCCTTTTGGACTTTTAAATCGTCTTGGCTTTTTAATCCATCAGCTTATCGTTTTAATTCAATATGTTCTTGTTTTTCTTAAAATTTCTAAAATAACCCTCCAATTAAATTCTGCTGAACACTTTTCACTGTAGAGAAAATGTTTTGTTGCATTTTATCTATGATATTCTCGAACTTTATTTTACGTTTTACATTCAAAGATTTTACTTACCTTTGTTGGATTTCCTATTAATTTTGTTGTTCGTTTTTGTTACGTTTTTTCCTGATCTGATGTCTTTTTTTGTTTAGTTTATCAATAACCTGTTTCAATATTTTTTTGCTAGTCTCGTGTACATCTGCCCTCCTTCGAGTTGTAGCCGTAAATCAATTTAAGATGTTAACTTCACATAATTTCACACTTTTGTCACCAATTGCAATAAATTCTGGGGGTTCGAAAATTCACAAATATTCACTTCCACTTTCAACGTAACCAGAAAAAACTCGCTTACAAAAACACAATTAATAATACTATCAGCTGGCATAAATTAGTCGCCGATATATATATATATATATATATATATATATATATATATATATATATATAATATAATATAATCATCAGAAGAATTTTCCGGTATCCTCGAGTGCCGGTCTATTTGATATTGTAATTCACCTTTTTGCCACTTTGTCGAATTTTCGGGATTGCCATTCTTGATCTCTTTTTATAATCAGCCGTTTTTGTTTCGTAGTCGCAATGTTTTTATCGGAACGATTAATTGAGAAGATGCCTTAATTTTTTTGGCGGCGTTAAATAAGTTTTATTACAGGATGATATTTAGAAGTTTCGTTGCTACGCTCTATATTATCAAATTAAATTCTCCTAGTTACGTCATAAGTCAAACAATATTGTCAAACATTTTAATTTTAAATTTAAAAATTGTGCCTTTTTTCATTGAAAACGGGGCCTGACCTAGCCCCTAAACGTATCGAAATATACATTAATTTCATGTATTGTGGTGTTATTTCTCAAAAGTGCTTAAATATTTACATTTATTAACTTGTTTACATTGCTTGACATTAATTTATTTTTCGTACATCTGTTGGCAAAGCCTTTCATTTGATACCCATCCCATGGGATAGAACATACTACTGTCTCTTGGCATATCCGCCGCACTAAACTTTTAATTTAATTCTTGGTACTCGTCTGCAAAAATTGGTGCCCCAACTTTGTGAGTCCGCTATGCTGGAATTAGATTGGTATCACTTAGTTAACCATGAGCTATCATCCAAACCAATCGTGTATATAAAAATTTCATTAGAAGAGGAGAAGCTAAATAAAACCTTGCAAAAAATACTCAGTCAGCATTTTAGTTTAGTGGATCAAAAATTCAATATCTTAAAGTTTATTTATAAATAGTTAGTAACTATCATTGGTCGAAAACTTAAATGAACTCATTTCCGAAAAACTCCAAATTTACATGAAAAAATATTATTATTTAACCATTGTTAAAATAAAGAGGCTGTCAATCTAGGGCTTGGCTTCTTATATTTGACCTTCATTATATTCTTTCTATAATCCAGAACAAATAAATTTCTACGAGTATTTGTGTACCTGTCAGAAATGGTTGGTAGATTGAGAGGCTAGCAGGCATTCTTACGACACGAATGAATTTGATATATTTCGATTCCTTTGGGTTTGTTTGCTTTCTGCTTAAAATTGTGCTTCTGATGTCGTACTGTGAGACACTTACTTGAAGTTTTGAGGTCTTTGCCAACTTATTACTTAATTAACTACATGTGCAGCAACTTTTAATGCTCCCAAAGACACCGTTTATATTTCTTCCCTTACCGCAGCTTCAACGTAATAATAAATTAACTTATATTATTCACTGAAACACAATAACAATGGCACGAGTTTTTATACAAATCTTTCCTATTTAAATTAATACCACTGCGATAAAGTCGAACATGGTTAAAGGCAATGTGTAAAGGATTATAGTTTTTATTTCATTAGCTTATTTTATTATACACAATGAATTTTGGTGAAATCAAATGGCAGCACTTTAAAATTTCTTATGGAAAGCGAAATATTAAAAACTCACTGTAAGAATAAGGGCGTAATTAAGGTCTATTAACCCAAAACAACTGTTACTGAATGGTTTTGTTGTGTTTGCTAAAATTATCAGAAATGCATCGCGGTTCTTCTTATTCCAGTTGTACCAAGCTGAAGCACTCATAGTAAAATTAAGCTCTTCGAACTGAAAACCATCATAGTTTCTTTCTAGTTTAGTCTATCATAGAAAAAAATTACCTGATCAGGAGCGCATTGTCCAACTATGCATTCACTTATAACGTAGATTATTACAGAAGTTATCGTTAGTAGTATTCCAGCGTTGAATTTCGGATTAATATTCTGAAAATTAAAAAAATCATGAAGCACATTACTATTATATAAGTAACTAAGCTTACAGAAATCAGGCAATAAAGCGAAGCTACGAAGCATAGTAAACCACTGGGACATAAAACAATCATAAAAATATCCTGAATTCCCAAAACGCTATTAAAGATTCTATAACAAAAAAATATTATGAAATTGTATGGTTGTCACATCTGATAAACAGTTTTTCGTGCTCATGTATTAATTTACGGTGGGTATAATCCACCCATAGAACGTAATATAGTAACAAATCTGGGAATTAAAAAAAAAAAATTATAAAATTAAAAAAAAAATAAATCATACGCTATCTAGATGTTATATGGGCTACATAATATAACATGAGCCCATATATCCGCCATCTAAGTTTGGCGAACCTTCTACAAAAACCCATATATTGCAATGGAATTTTTATTATAAATAAATTTTGAGTTGTTTTCAATACATTTCCTTTTTAAATTATAAAAAGTCCACTACAACTTCTTCTTGTTCCGGCTGTTAGAGACTCAATATCTGTAATGAAAATTTTTAATATTCAATCGACTGTTGTCAGTCAATAAAACACTAATTTCCAATATATTTTTTTGTATTATAAATTTTCTACTTCAAACAAAATAATCATATGAAAAGTTCAAAATTCAAATTAATAAGAAAAAATGAAATACTTAACTAAACAACTGAAATCAATGAATTAATGTAAGAAGATTTGTTGAAACGAAGGGTCCTTTATCACAAATAAAATTTTGTACTACTTGGTATTTCAAAGGTAAGTTACTAAAATTTTATTGCTAAACCCGAAACTAAACATAAATATCCTCCAATGAATCAATTACTTATTTTTTACTGAATATGAACGCCGTATGAAATTTTTAACGTTACTGCAAAATTGTACTACCTGATTACTTCAAGTTTGTATTAAAGCATCAACCACTTTATCCTCTTGTCGTGATCTACCTGTGTTGACAGGCGCTCTCTGTAACTACTGCTTTATCTGACTGCTACTTCATACAGCTTCTCAGTACACCTGCTCTCTCTATAATCTGGTTCCAATACCTGCTTACTGTCTGCTCCTTTATCTGCTTGCTCCTCAATCTGCCTGCTTTCTTTATAAGTTTTCTGTCATCTCAATCAAATAAAATTTGTTTCTATACTGACAGTACTTCAACAGCTTCTGTGCACAACTGCTTTTATGAATCTTCTGGCTGATGGTCACTTTATCAATCAACTTTTGAATTTGGAGAAAAAAATTCTCAGTCAATTTTTTTTTCTGACAGATGAACGTCAATTTATAACCCTAAACAATATTTACTATTCAACTGCTAAAATTTTAATACCTCGACTGTCATACCCTGTCGCTTTGTTTTTATATTGACAGAAAGAAAATTCGTTTAACTCTTCAATTACTAATTTTCCAGTCTTCCTTCATCCATAAGTTTATCTGCTTGTTCAAATTTCACTTCCAATATGCTTAGATTTCCAAAATACCATGCCGTTTTCGTAAAATAGGTTATATTCTTTCTGCTCCTAATTTCTGGAAAATTTTACATTGTTTGCTCGGAATAATGTGTTCCGTCTAACCAGCTATATGTCTTTGTCGTACTGTATAAATTACAAACGGATCCGTTCATCGGGTATGTCAGAATTTAATTCCACAAATTATATGTCATGTCATGTATAATTACAGTTATACAGGTGGGTTTAAAAAATATCACAAAGAAATGTTATGATCTGCAAGCTGTTTTATATATAGGATGGTTGAAATATAGGGTGGAGTAGAATTCTAAGTATAAAGGGTGGTGCAAAATTGTTATATTGTGTGGCACATAATTTTAATTATACAGGGTGGGTAAAACAAATAAAAAAATTCGTTTTATGGAGTAGAACATGAGCAGTTGGGGCAAAGTAAAATATGAGAAAAAAATGTGAAATAGCTTAGCCCATGTTAGTCTGAAGCTGGTAGATAATGTAAATCGTTCCTTGAAGTTTCCTTGGACTTCCATCGTCTTGAAATGATTGATCTCACAACGTTTCAAGACGATGGAAGTCCAAGAAAACTTCGAGGAGCTTAGCCCATAATCAGTTGCTCAGATATGATAGTTGAAAAATAGGGTGGAGTAACGGTATAGTGAATTATTTAAAATATGGTATATTAGGTAAACAATAAGCAGATGCATATACATGGTGGTTGAAATATTTAGTAAAGTAAAATTAAAGGTTATAGGGGATGGTTAAAAGACTTATAGGCAAATAAGTTATAATGGTTGACTAATTGGAAGCAGTATAAACAAAATGGTTTAAATATAGATGAAAGTACAAGGCGGTTCAATAAAAAAGTTGGAACAAAATTGTTATATTGAGTAGCCAATAAGCAATTGCAGTTTGGGTGAAATACGTTGGGGATTGGTGCATATAAATCCATTTAAGTTATACAGGGTGATAAAAAAATGTTATACAGCGTGGCCTATTAGAAGTTGCGTATAAAATAGTTGAAATAGAAGGAGGAGGAAAATTATAGTTAAATAGTGTAATTAAAACATTGTTAGAAAAACTTTCATATAAGGAAGGTTAAAATATAAGGTGGAGACATATAAGTTATTATGGTTGATTATTTGGCGGCAGTATAAACATACTGGTTTGGATATAGAAGCAAGTAGAGATATAATTATAAGAGGCGGTTCAAACAAATGTATTAAAATCGTTATATGGGGTAGTCAATAAGTAGTTACAGTTTAGGAAAAATATGTTGGAGATTGGTGAATTTATAATTTTACAGAGTGGTACAAAAAATGTTACAATAGGTAGTTGTTTATACAAGGTGGTTGAAATCAAGAGTAGAGTAGAACTATAGTTTTACAGCGTGAATCAAAAAATGTAAAAAAATTATATAGGGTAGACCATGAACAGTTGCATCCTACTATGTGGGTGGTATATATGGACGAAGCAAAATTATAGTATTACAGTTTCTTTAAAACAATATTAGAAAAAGTTGCATATACGGAGTTAAAATATATGGTATAGAGAAATTATACTTTACAAGGCGGCTCAAAAATTTTCAGAAATAATTGTTACATAACGTAGATCATAAGCAGTTGCATAGCTGATATATAGGGTGTAGTAAAGTTATAGTTAGGTGTTTAAGAAATGATTTGTGTCGTGACAAATAAACAGCACTTTATTCAAGATAGTTGCGCTAAAGCGAGAAGTAGAGTTACAGTTATACAAGGTGGTTAAAAAAAATGTTGAATAAAACTTTTACATAGGGTGGCTTATAAGCACTTGCAGGTTGAAATATATTCGGGATTAGTTAATTAATTCCTATGTTGGGTGGTTCACAAATTAGAAAAAGTTATTATATGTTTCATAATGTATTTCTTTTTGCACAGAATTGTACATTCCATACGCGGGTAAAATCAAGGAAAACGGTTAGTATATTAAATTATTATTATAAAATTTGAATTATCCGTTCTTTAATCTGTCATTAATCTCAATAAGTAAGATTGAGACGGAAATCCAGCTGAATAGTAGGTTGCATAAATTTTCATTTTGCCTCACTATATGAGATTCGGATTGTATTCATTTCAATGATATCACAGTAAGGAATGTGACTGAACCTATCAGCCGCTGATGATATTATAGGCCGAAGTAGAAAAGTTATAATTTAAGTAAACAAAATCTCAAGATTGTTTAGTTCTGCAGATTTAGTGAAAACAACAATTTCATTAGAAGTAGAAATTTATTCTTAGACTTCTTGAAGTAAAATAAAATTTAATTTAGAAATCTAACAGAAATTATACTTTTTAGAACTGCGTTTAAATGTGAAGCCATTTTTCCGATTCAAGATAGTGTAGTATCTGGAACTATGTCTTTTCTAAGAAGAAAAAAATATACCAGGGTCTAGTGCATTAATTTTAGCAAACTTAAAATAATTCACATTTTTGTACAACTCCGTTTGAGTGTGAAGACAATGTTTTTCCGATTCAAGATAAGATGTCTAAAACTCTGACTTTTCCAGGTAAAATAGAATGCACCAGAAGTACGAACTAGAAAGTTTAAAATAAATTAGTTTTTTACAATTCCGTGTGCGTATGATGCCAATTTTTCCGAAACAAGATGAGATAATACCTGGAACTGTGACTTTGTAACAAAAGGAAATGCGCCAAAAGTGAGATCTAAAGGAATTTTGAAAAATTTAAATAAATCACACCTTTATAACCCTTTCGGCAAAGTTGTAAAAAAGGTACCATTTGTGGAGCATTTTATTTAACTTGGAGAAGTTAGAGTTCAAGAAACTAACCCAACTTGAGTCGAAAAAAATTGACTTCGCAGTTGTGAAAAATGAACTTTATTTTAAGTTTTCTAAAACTACATAATTGTGAATCAAAACTAAATCAAAAATTGTCTTCACACATAAACTGAAAAATAAACTTCTATCAGAAACAGACTGTAGTACGAGCAACTTCGAATAGTTTTTTGACAGGAAGTCACAGATGTTCTAAAACAAAGAAACAATTCAGCATTTGAATGATACAAAAAATAATAAATATATACAGTAATTACAATGACTCCAGACTTGTAGTTGAAACGTCTTCACAACAGATAAAATATACAGGGCTTTCATTTCAAGAGTACCACTCTAAATATGTTTAAAAGCATAAGACAAAAAACACATTAATTTATATTAACAGGGAAGCACATTTTACACGTATCAGTCACCCTGCAGTTTCAACCCTAAGCGGGGGTGAATATCACATCTACAAGTTTAAATAAAGAGAGGTATCATGTGATACCTCTTTTTTGCCAATCTTTTGACACATCATTTTTTACAGAGTACTTATTAACTAAGAAACCGTAAAAAATATATTTTTTAAAATAATTGCTAATTACACCAAAATTAGTTTAGGGCAGCTTTTAGATTTGCAAAATTCAGAATGGCGCAACCAAGATGGCGAATGAAAATGTAAAAAATCAGCCGTTTTTCACCAAACTTCTTATAAGGGGTTTTTTGGGTTAGTTGATCACGAATCAAAATCAAAATTTAAGATGGGTGATCCAATATCTACGATGAAAATAACCCACGAGACGAAAATTTCGCCCGCCATCTTGAATTTTGTAAGTTCCGGGCTCATAATCAGAAACCCCAAAAACCCTTATATACCAATTTTGGCGTATATCGGTTTCTTTCATTTCATGCATTGTAGAAACAATTTCAGTTTAATATTCTTCGTTTAATTCTGTAAGTTGCCCCCCCCCCCCCTACAAAATTAACAGCAGAGGTTTCGCTTTATTTTGCCGGTAAAATTTATGATTTTATTTCAGCCCATATTATATTTATGCAACTATATAACAAAATTCACTTTTTTAACCACATTTTATGACCATAATTTTACTCTACCATTTATTTCAAACATCCGGTATATGCAACTGCTTCTAAATTTTTTTAATCCCTGCTTATAATTATATATATATTGAAAAACTACTCCACGAAGTTTTTACGCATTGACATTACCCAAAATATATTTTATTTCTGCAAAAAATTAGGTAATGAAGGAAAATTTGACGGTTTAAATAATAAAATTTAAACTTTGCGCCAAAACGCTATAGTAGTGCCGTCGTGTGACGTCATGCTTTCATAATTCGTTTTGACAGTTTGAATGTTAATCATTACATGTTTATTGTGAGACTTTATTTTAATTATTTTCTGCGATAATCATGAATGCTAATGTCCCAGTGAACACATGACATTCATATGACGTCGTAGATAGATCATATAGAGATCATACAATTTTTACATAGATATGACATAATAGTGACTCTATTGATGACTTTTATTTGATGTTATCTAGTATGACATCATTATGACAATACTGACACAAAATCTGACTTTAATATGACGTCATGATTATGATTTAAATATTACATAAATAATATATAATATTTTCATCATATTGTGACATCACTTCAAAGTCATATATTTATATATTATTTACGTAACAAGTAAATCATACAGTTACATAAGTTACACGTCATGGTGTAAGGTAAAAGTGATATAATAATGCCGTCATAACCTTATGTAAGAAATAAGTCTGAGCTTTACGTAAAATTGATATAAGGAGGCCATCATACTCAAACGTCACTTACAAGTCATCCTTTTACGTATAATTGATATCAAATTAAAGTCATGTTTATCTAACAAATCATGTTTTTATTTTTATACTGTGTATGTCGATAAGTGCAAGTTTCTACATCATTAATGCTCCTTCCCATAAAGCACAGGTCTTCCCCATGACGTCCGTTTTTTTATCCTATTCAGATCCGAACGTCCTAGACCACTCCTACACCTTAATCGGACATCCTGAGAATGTCCTCTACCGTCTCAATATGGAAATTTAAGTATGGGCCTCCATCAGTACGTACCAGGAACATCCATAAAGATTATTTTTCGGAAATTTTGGGAAAAACAATTTTTAGACATCGAAGTACCTGTTCAATATTTCTTACCTAAACTTAATTGCATACACCTATTACATGTTAAATAAATTCAAATCATATATTTAATCTCTATATTTCTACCACAGGTAAATAAAATAATTTGAGAGACTCATATTCTATTTAATTAGGAACAATTTCCAATTTAAATAATAATTGTTACCTTAACTGTGTTATCAAACATGGAATGATTTATATATATTGCAATATACTTCGTGGGTTCAATTTGAAAATTATAAAACTAATATTTACTTTCACTTTTCTAGAACCTTATTTACATTTAAAACAGCTGATTCACAATACATTCTCATATACGCTAGTCGTCGCGGTATATCTGAACTGCGATCGTGTCGTGCTTCCTTTAATACCAGCGTAGAATTCTCCAGTAGAAATCATCATCGCTCCTTCCGCTGCCGAGTCTTTTCGAGAATCGTATTTTTTATCTTAAAGCGTTTGTTGTCGTGCTGAAAGGACACAGGGTCGGCTTTGGGTAAATTTCGTAACACTGCCCCCCCTTTAATTCTGATCGTCCCGATCAGAAACATCCTCTCCATGGTAGGGAGCTAATCGATCTAAATGAACCACCTTCAATTTATCCTTGGGGTTTCGACGGATACGGTAGACGACGTCATTAAGCCTCTTGACCACCTCGTATGGACCATCCCAGGCGGGTGTAAGCTTTGGGGATTTACCCTTGCTCCGTTGGGGGTTGTACAACCAGAATTTGTCCCTCTCCTGGAACCCGACTGAATTGGCCTAAAGGTCGTATCGCGTCTTCATCCGGTCACTGGTGGCCAACATCTGCGTTCGGGCTAATTCGTGTATTGCCAGCATGTTATGTCGAAGCTGGTCGGCATAATCGTCGATGTCTTGGAGAGGTTCTTCGGGGGAGCCAAATGCCAAGTCGCATGGTAATCGCAGCTCCTTTCCGAATAGGACCCTGGATGGGGTCAGGCCTGTACTATTATGTACAGCAGAGCGATATGACAACAGGAATAGGGGAATATGCTCATCCCAATCACACTGGTTATTGCTGACGACCTTGGATAGGTGTTGTTCCAAGGTCCTGTTGAATCTTTCCACCATTCCGTCTGACTGTGGGTGTAATGGTGTTGTTCTCGTTTTTCTGATCCCCAACATCGTGCAGACCTTCTGGAATACATTCGATTCGAATTTACGCCCCTGGTCTGAATGTAATTCCATCGGGACGCCAAACCTGCTGAATAGTTGTTCTACTAGCACCGTCGCTACCGTGGTTGCCTCTTGGTTGGGTATCGCATATGCCTCAGGCCATTTGCTGAAGTAATCCATTGCGACCAGAATGTATTTGTTCCCCCTCTCAGACTCGGGAAACGGACCGGCGACATCGATGGTGATTCTCTCAAATGGGACGCCCACATTGTACTGCTGCATTCTGCCCTTGGTCCGGGTCTTCGGGCCCTTACAGGCGGCACATGTGGCACATTTGCGGCACCAAGCTCTGACGTCTTCGAAGTAATTCACCCAGTAGTACCGCTGGCGAACTTTGTCTAGGGTTTTATTCATGCCCAGGTCGCCTCCGGTAATTCCATCATGCACTTCGGTCAGGATGGCTGGTACCTTTTTCTTCGGAACTACCAGTTGGGACTTGGTTTCTCGTCCATCAGCGCTTTCCCAAACTCGCTTGAGCATTCCATTATCTACTCTTAGAGAGTCCCACTGAGCCCATAACGATTTCAGCACGCCGGAGTATCTAGCTACCTCGTCCCATCGTGGCCTGGGTGCCCCTCTCATTTTGAGTGACAAGATTGGTTCGATGTCTGGATCAGCCATTTGGTCCTGGATGCACTGTTCCGTTGTCCAGTCTTCATTGGCATGCACTCGGATCTGCCTGATGGAGATACCCTCTCGCTGTTCCGTCTTCAGACAATGCTTGCATTCCGCTCTACAGGGTCTTCTGGATAGGGCATCGGCATTATTGTGCAACCGGCCGGCACGGTGTTCCACCTTGAAGTCGTATTGCTGTAATTTCTCCATCCATCCGGCCAGTTTTCCTTCCGGTGTCTTCATGTCCAGCAGCCATTTGAGTGCGGCATGATCTGTTCGGATTAAGAAATGGCGACCATACAGGTATTTGTGAAAATGGTCTACAGCCCTTATTATTGCAAGAAGTTCTTTTCTGGTGACGCAATAATTTCTTTCTGGCTTCGAGAATCCACGGCTGTAGTACTCGATCACCCTCTCTTCA
Source organism: Octodonta nipae (assembly GCA_034190945.1). Taxonomy (NCBI): domain Eukaryota; kingdom Metazoa; phylum Arthropoda; class Insecta; order Coleoptera; family Chrysomelidae; genus Octodonta; species Octodonta nipae. The sequence goes on from CM067221.1 coordinate 62,753,855, forward strand.
CCATCTTCCACCTGGGATAGAACGGCCCCCAAACCTGTGTTGCTGGCGTCGATGTCTAAGATGAACTTGCCGGACTGTGTAGGAAAGGCTAGGAGTGGGCTGGAACATAGTGCTGCCTTCAGTCGCCTGAATGATGTTTCGCAATCCTGATTCCAACGAAAGGTCTCCTTCTCTGTGGTCTGCCGATGTAGAGGGGCGGCAATGGTGGCAAATCCCTCAACAAAACACCGGTAGTATGAACAGAAGCCCAAGAAGCTTAGGAGTTCATGCTTGTCCCTCGGGACTGGCCAATCACGGATCGCTTCTATCTTGTCTTCGTTGGTGCGGATTCCTGGCTCGGACACTACGTGACCCAAAAACTCTACTTCTTTTTGGAACAAGGAACACTTCTTCGGATTGAGTCTCAGGTTGGCATTATTAATTCTGAAGAATACTTCGTCCAGGTTCTTCAGATGGTCGTCGAATGTCTGACCCATGACTAGAATGTCGTCGAGGTATACTAAGCACGTCCTCCATGTTAACCGCTCAGTACATACTCCATTAGCCTCTCAAATGTAGCGGGTGCATTACATAACCCAAAGGGCATGACCGTGAACTGAAACAGCCCTTTACTGGTGGAGAACGCTGTCTTCTCTCTGTCGTTTGCGTGTAGACCAACCTGCCAATATCCACTTTTCAGGTCTAGTGTGGAGAACCAACGGGAGCCTGCTAGTGTGGTCAAAGTGTCATCGATTCGGGGTAGTGGATAGCTGTCTTTCTTCGTGACATCATTCAGCTTTCTGTAATCAACGCAAAATCGGGTGGTTCCATCCTTCTTTTTAACTAACACGACGGGAGCAGACCATGGACTGAGGGATGGCTCAATAACTCCATTTTGTAACATGGACTCGATGTTTTCGTCGACTGCCTGTTGTTGCCCCAATGGTAGTCGTCTAGGTGGTATTCTGATGGGTTGAGCCTTCCCGGTATCTATTCGATGCTGGATGATGTTGGTGCGACCGGTGGTTCCATTTTTACTGTTAAAAATTTGCCAGTGTTTTGTGATAAATTGCTTGGCTTTCTTCTGGTTCTCTGGTGTCAAGTGTGTCAAATGGTCAGCAAACTGTTGTAGGAACTCTTTATCGGGCCCTGGCTCCCTCACCGACGTCTGGTACTCTTCTTCGCAATTGATGATGGTCTCTACTGGCTCGAAACAAGCTATCTCTTGACCATTGGTAATTCTGATGTCGTTGTAGGACAGATTCAGGACTCTGATTGGTATATCTCGTCCGGTTTTAACTATAGCCCGTCCAACTAAGTAGTCATAAGCTGAGTGTACGGGCTCCACCATTCCAACGCAGCTCCTAGGATTGCTGTCTAGCTGCCCATGAATAATCTGTTCCGTTCGACCGGGAATTCTCGCTGAAGACTTTGCCACAATTTTTATGGGCGTGACTGATGTGTTGACGGGCCGTGTCAATACAAATTCCTCATTTAGGAACCGAAGAACATCATATCTCGGGTGGAACATAAATCCATGCTGGCTAATTAGGTCCATTCCCAGTATAAAATCGTCCTCAATATTCGCTACCAGGACTCTATGCCGGATCATGTTGTCTCCTATCTGTAGCACGACATCTGCCTCACCCTGTATTGACATGGACTCGCCGGTGACCGTTCTGAGCTGGATATTATTGGTAACTGGCTGAATTTCTGATGCTCTCAAGACCCTGGACTTGGCAATGGACACAGCGGCGCCGGTGTCGATGGTGATGGTAACTGCTCGCCCATTGATGGTGCCTCTGATGACTAGGCTGCCGCTATCTCGGCAAAATCCCCGGATGGATAACGTTTTGGGGGCTGGTGGAGGGACAGTCAGCATTCGCCCCCCTATACTGACTGACTGACGGTCCCTGGACATGTGGCTGTTCTGTTGGTTACCCCTGGTCGGTGATCGTTCAGGTGGCCTCACTCGACAATTACGTTGGAAGTGTCCTGTCCGTCCGCAGCGGTAACATGCCCCTCTGGTGCCAGTTCTTTGTGACCGGTCTAATATTTTGTTCAGACCAGCCAGCAGCGTTTGAAATGGTGACTCTGACTCTTCCTGGTTGAAGGAAACTGCTCGGACCCTCGGCTTGGACATGTTCATGACGGCCTCTACTTCCAAAGCCCGAAGTAGAGCTTCATTACTCTTCTTGACGCCACTCAGTCTTAAATTTCTTTGAACTTCCACATCTCTGATGCCGTTTATGAAACTCTGTGTGGCCAACTGGTCTTTCGTTTCCTCTGGCAGGTCTGGATAGGACAAGTGAACTAACAGTCTAATCTCTGCTTCGAATTCTTGAAGACTTTCACCGGAATTTTGCGTTTTTCCACTCAGTTGGACTTGGTATACCTGGCTCAAGGATTGATTGTCGTAACGTTTGTCCATGATTGCGATGATCTTGTCGAAATTGCCTTGTTACTCGACTGGAATGCTTTGGAGGAGTTCTAGGGCCGGACCTCTTAACGAAATTACCAGAGAAGTAGATTTTTCTTGATTATCCCATCCATTAGCTGTAGCCACGGCCTCAAATTGCCGTTTATACATGGGCCAAGATGAACTGCCGTCGAATGTGGGTGGTTTACTAAAGGAACCTTTGGTACTGACGGTGTTCTGGTATTTTCCTCGCTGTAAGTCCTGATGCATTTTTTTGATTTCTGTTTCTACCTTGTTTTGAAAAGCACTGATTTCAAATTTCACCTGGCTCTGTATGGAATCGATGTCATCTACTTTGGTTTCAAGGGCCTCCACATTATTTTTTAGGATCTTTATGTAGTCGTTTATCTCTTTTATATCCGATTCTACTATTTGTATTCTTTCATTAACTGTTTCGTTAACTTGTGATACTATTTGCATTAGTTGTTCAAATTGCATTTGTCTTTTTCCTTCAGTTTGATCTTGTTTTTGTTCAAATTTCGAGAACAATCCTTCAATTAAATTATATTGTTCACTTTTCATCATGGAAACAAGATTTTGTTGTTTTTCATCGATATTAGTGACAAGATTTCCTAATTCAACTTTAAGTTTATCATCAAAAGATTTCACTAACCTTTGTTGAATTTCGTCTTAATGTTGTTTTTCCTTCTTGTCACGTTTTTCTAGAATCTGTGCTATTTTTTCGTCTAGTCCCTCCGTAACCTGTTTGATAATTTTTCTGGTAGTTTTTTCGGTTTTTTCCATACTTCTAGTTTCCATAAATCAAATTACGCTTTTCACTGTACTTAATCCTTCACTTCTAACACCAAATTGCAATATACTTCGTGGGTTCAATTTGAAAATTATAAAACTAATATTTACTTTCACTTTTCTAGAACTTCATTTACATTTAAAACAGCTGATTCACAATACATTCCATATACGCTAGTCGTCGCGGTATATCTGAACTGCGATCGTGGCGTGCTTCCTTTAACACCAGCGTAAAATTCTCCAGTAGAAATCATCATCGCTCCTTCCGCTGCCGAGTCTTTTCGAGAATCGTATTTTTTATCTTAAAGCGTTTGTTGTCGTGCTGAAAGGACACAGGGTCGGCTTTGGGTAAATTTCGTAACATATATATATATATATATATATATATATATATATATATATATATATATGTTCTGAGAGGCTTCCGCGGTCATTATTATGAACTAAGCTAGGTTCCGGGTGAGAACCGCGTCTGAATTTATTGAATACTCGACGTTTCGACTCCTGCTTTGGAGCCATTATCAAGAGACAAAAGTGAAAAAGAGTTTCAGAGTCTAGATCGAACTCGGGGCCTCAATCTGCCTACTCCCCAAGAGTCACTAGGTAACTGAACTGAATTTGAGTCTGCTCTGCTTCTTTTATTTATAGTTAGCGCTGGGTTAGAAGAAGATGTCACGTGATGAGGCTGTGTTGTGATTGGTTGGGTATTGGTGGGCGTGTTTGCTTTGTTTAATCTGGCAATTACGGAGGTCCAAGCTGTGGGAAGACGAGTGCTGTCATCGCGTCTATTTAAACAGAGAGGTCTTTTCTCTATTTCGATGGCTTCGCGAATAGTGGATGCCCTAAGAGAATTGAGAGATATGATAGTCCTACTGTCCTCGAAGTTGATGGAGTGCCCTGTTTGGATATGGTGATGCGCGAGAGCTGAAGTCGGATCTTTTTTACGACCTGACAGAGAGTGTTCATATACTCGATGGTTAACGCGCCTGTTGGTACGACCGATGTAGCTTTGTGGGTAATCGCGACATGATATTTCGTAAACTCCTCGATCCTCGTTAGGTACTTTGTCTTTGGGGTTACCGGTTAAGTTGCCTATAGTTTGAGTGGTGTTGAAGATAGTCTTTATTTGATGTCTTTGTAAAATCCGTGCTATTTTGTCAGTGACTCCTCGAATGTATGGAAGTACGGCTTTTTGATGTTGTTGTTCTGTTTCTGACGGGGTTGGTGTGATTGGGGGTTGTTGAGATTGATGAATTATACGCGCAATGTGGTCCGGATGATAACCGTTTTGTCGAAGGATTTGTTGAAGATTATTAAGTTCGTTTTGTCTATTGTCAATATCTGTTAAACGAATAGATCTAAGAGTCAAAGATTTCATTACAGAACTCAATTGGGCAGGGTGGTGGTGTGATTGGGCATTTAAGTATCGATTGGTATGGGTTGGTTTTCTATAGACGGCATGTGAGAATCTGTCATTGTTGGTTTTTGTTATGAGGACATCAAGAAACGGGAGAGAAGAATCGGACTCGATTTCCATTGTAAATTGTATATTAGAATCTATACCATTGAGGTGTTGTAGGAAGAAGTCTAATGAATCTCTGCCATGAGGCCAAATGACAAAAGTATCATCTACATATCTAAGCCAACAGGAAGGTTTTAAATTAGACGAGTTTAGGGCCTGGATTTCGATTTGTTCCATGAAAATGTTAGCAAGCACTGGAGAAAGAGGTGAACCCATGGGGGCCCCACGGACTTGTTTGAACAGAGTGTTTTGAAATGAAAAATAAGTGTTAGAGGAACAGTGTTGTACAAGTTTGATGATGTCAGAAGAGATATTGTATTTTGTTCTTAAAATATCTAACGTTTCTGAAATGGGGACATTGGTGAAAAGAGATACAACATCGAAGCTAACTAGGATATCATTTTCTGAAATTCTCTAAGCACTTAGGATATCTAGGAAGGAAGAAGAGTTCTTTACGTACGAGGATGCTTGTTCGGCTAGAGGTTGAAGGGTTTTGGCTAAGTACCGGGCTAATTCTTGGGTCGGGGAGTGTACCGAACTGACAATGGGCCTAAGAGGAATGTCCGGCTTATGAATTTTGGGTAGTCCGTAAATTTTCGGAATTTTAGAAGACTTTTCACGAGGAATGATGATCTTTTTGACGTCAAGAGGAAGTTGTGTCCTGTTGATGATTTCCTTAGTCTTTTTCTCTAAGTAAGTAGTAGGATTATTGTTCATTATTTCGTAGTCTGCAGTGTGGAGTGGGGAATTCATCTTGTGAACATAGTCCTTAGTATTGAGAAGAACAGTCGCGTTACCTTTGTCGGAAGGAAGAATAGTTATGTCATCGTTGTTGCGTAGTTGTTTTAGTGCATGTCTTTCGTTAGAAGTTAGGTTTGATTTTGGTGGCTTTGATATGCGGAGTACTCTAGCAATGTATTGACGAGTATCTTCAGCCTCAATATCTGTTAGTTCAACCAAAGCTACCTCAACTTGAGAAATGATTCTTTCAGTTGGAATAGTTTTCGACGTCACTGCGAAATTGAAACCTTTGGATAGGACGTGTAAACTGGTAGAGTCTAAGGGGAAGTCAGAAAAGTTATGGACGGTCGTCTGAGGGGGTGAGGTGACAGCGGGTTGTTGTTTTGTAATAAGTCGTGTTAGCTTAAGTTTTTGAGTGACTGTTTTCTTTTGGGCCAGGTGTTAGGCTTTATCGCTCGAAATGCGATTAAAATTGTCCCACAGAATTGGATGGATGAGGGTTGAAAGTATGTAATGATGAATAACAGTGATACAAATTTCGGTTGGTTTGGTCAAGTTGATATCTGATTGAATGGAAGGAATTTCGTAAGAGGGCCAAACTTGCTTTGTTAAGAATACTGGAAACTGAACGTGAAGAGGTGTGATGTTTTAGTTTGAAAGTATTTGGAATGACGTTATAAGTTCTACAAGATTTGAGGAAAACAAGATCACAAAGAAGCAGAGATATTCGAATAAGAAGTTTGCTGTATGTTTTGGTAAGTTAGAAGAAATCCTCCCCGTAGAGGCGAATGAAATGTTCTGAGAGGCTTCCGCGGTCATTATTATGAACTAAGCTAGGTTCCGGGTGAGAACCGCGTCTGAATTTATTGAATACTCGACGTTTCGACTCCTGCTTTGGAGCCATTATCAAGAGACAAAAGTGAAAAAGAGTTTCAGAGTCTAGATCGAACTCGGGGCCTCAATCTGCCTACTCCCCAAGAGTCACTAGGTAACTGAACTGAATTTGAGTCTGCTCTGCTTCTTTTATTTATAGTTAGCGCTGGGTTAGAAGAAGATGTCACGTGATGAGGCTGTGTTGTGATTGGTTGGGTATTGGTGGGCGTGCCTGCTTTGTTTAATCTGGCAATTACGGAGGTCCAAGCTGTGGGAAGACGAGTGCTGTCATCGCGTCTATTTAGACAGAGAGGTCTTTTCTCTATTTCGATGGCTTCGCGAATAGTGGATGCCCTAAGAGAATTGAGAGATATGATAGTCCTACTGTCCTCGAAGTTGATGGAGTGCCCTGTTTGGATATGGTGATGCGCGAGAGCTGAAGTCGGATCTTTTTTACGAACTGACAGAGAGTGTTCATATACTCGATGGTTAACGCGCCTGTTGGTACGACCGATGTAGCTTTGTGGGCAATCGCGACATGATATTTCGTAAACTCCTCGATCCTCGTTAGGTACTTTGTCTTTGGGGTTACCGGTTAAGTTGCCTATAGTTTGAGTGGTGTTGAAGATAGTCTTTATTTGATGTCTTTGTAAAATCCGTGCTATTTTGTCAGTGACTCCTCGAATGTATGGAAGTACGGCTTATTGATGTTGTTGTTCTGTTTCTGACGGGGTTGGTGTGATTGGGAGTTGTTGAGATTGATGAATTATACGCGCAATGTGGTCCGGATGATAAACGTTTTGTCGAAGGATTTGTTGAAGATTATTAAGTTCGTTTTGTCTATTGTCAATATCTGTTAAACGAATAGATCTAAGAGTCAAAGATTTCATTACAAAACTCAATTGGGCAGGGTGGTGGTGTGATTGGGCATTTAAGTATCGATTGGTATGGTTCGGTTTTCTATAGACGGTATGTGAGAAACACCACCATCGAAATAGAGAAAAGACCTCTCTGTCTAAATAGACGCGATGACAGCACTCGTCTTCCCACAGCTTGGACCTCCGTAATTGCCAGATTAAACAAAGCAGACACGCCCACCAATACCCAACCAATCACAACACAGCCTCATCACGTGACATCTTCTTCTAACCCAGCGCTAACTATAAATAAAAGAAGCAGAGCAGACTCAAATTCAGTTCAGTTACCTAGTGACTCTTGGGGAGTAGGCAGATTGAGGCCCCGAGTTCGATCTAGACTCTGAAACTCTTTTTCACTTTTGTCTCTTGATAATGGCTCCAAAGCAGGAGTCGAAACGTCGAGTATTCAATAAATTCAGACGCGGTTCTCACCCGGAACCTAGCTTAGTTCATAATAATGACCGCGGAAGCCTCTCAGAACATTTCATTCGCCTCTACGGGGAGGATTTCTTCTAACTTACCAAAACATACAGCAAACTTCTTATTCGAATATATCTGCTTCTTTGTGATCTTGTTTTCCTCAAATCTTGTAGAACTTATAACGTCATTCCAAATACTTTCAAACTAAAACATCACACCTCTTCACGTTCAGTTTCCAGTATTCTTAACAAAGCAAGTTTGGCCCTCTTACGAAATTCCTTCCATTCAATCAGATATCAACTTGACCAAACCAACCGAAATTTGTATCACTGTTATTCATCATTACATACTTTCAACCCTCATCCATCCAATTCTGTGGGACAATTTTAATCGCATTTCGAGCGATAAAGCCTAACACCTGGCCCAAAAGAAAACAGTCACTCAAAAACTTAAGCTAACACGACTTATTACAAAACAACAACCCGCTGTCACCTCACCCCCTCAGACGACCGTCCATAACTTTTCTGACTTCCCCTTAGACTCTACCAGTTTACACGTCCTATCCAAAGGTTTCAATTTCGCAGTGACGCCGAAAACTATTCCAACTGAAAGAATCATTTCTCAAGTTGAGGTAGCTTTGGTTGAACTAACAGATATTGAGGCTGAAGATACTCGTCAAGACATTGCTAGAGTACTCCGCACATCAAAGCCACCAAAATCAAACCTAACTTCTAACGAAAGACATGCACTAAAACAACTACGGAACAACGATGACACAACTATTCTTCCTTCCGACAAAGGTAACGCGACTGTTCTTCTCAATACTAAGGACTATGTTCACAAGATGAATTTCCTACTCCACACTGCAGACTACGAAATAATGAACAATAATCCTACTACTTACTTAGAGAAAAAGACTAAGGAAATCATCAACAGGACACAACTTCCTCTTGACGTCAAAAAGATCATCATTCCTCGTGAAAAGTCTTCTAAAATTCCGAAAATTTACAGACTACCCAAAATTCATAAGCCGGACATTCCTCTTAGGCCCATTGTCAGTTCGGTACAATTCCCGACCCAAGAATTAGCCCGGTACTTAGCCAAAACCCTTCAACCTCTAGCCGAGCAAGCATCCTCGTACGTAAAGAACTCTTCTTCCTTCCTAGATATCCTAAGTGCTTACAGAATTTCAGAAAATGATATCCTAGTTAGCTTCGATGTTTTATCTCTTTTCACCAATGTCCCCATTTCAGAAACGTTAGATATTTTAAGAACAAAATACAATATCTCTTCTGACATCATCAAACTTGTACAACACTGTTCCTCTAACACTTATTTTTCATTTCAAAACACTCTGTTCAAACAAGTCCGTGGGGCCCCCATGGGTTCACCTCTTTCTCCAGTGCTTGCTAACATTTTCATGGAACAAATCGAAACCCAGGTCCTAAACTCGTCTAATTTAAAACCTTCCTGTTGGCTTAGATATGTAGATGATACTTTTGTCATTTGGCCTCATGGCAGAGATTCATTAGACTTCTTCCTACAACACCTCAATGGTATAGATTCTAATATACAATTTACAATGGAAATCGAGTCCGATTCTTCTCTCCCGTTTCTTGATGTCCTCATAACAAAAACCAACAATGACAGATTCTCACATACCGTCTATAGAAAACCAACCCATACCAATCGATACTTAAATGCCCAATCACACCACCACCCTGCCCAATTGAGTTCTGTAATGAAATCTTTGACTCTTAGATCTATTCGTTTAACAGATATTGACAATAGACAAAACGAACTTAATAATCTTCAACAAATCCTTCGACAAAACGGTTATCATCCGGACCACATTGCGCGTATAATTCATCAATCTCAACAACCCCCAATCACACCAACCCCGTCAGAAACAGAACAACAACATCAAAAAGCCGTACTTCCATACATTCGAGGAGTCACTGACAAAATAGCACGGATTTTACAAAGACATTAAATAAAGACTATCTTCAACACCACTCAAACTATAGGCAACTTAACCGGTAACCCCAAAGACAAAGTACCTAACGAGGATCGAGGAGTTTACGAAATATCATGTCGCGATTGCCCACAAAGCTACATCGGTCGTACCAACAGGCGCGTTAACCATCGAGTATATGAACACTCTCTGTCAGTTCGTAAAAAAGATCCGACTTCAGCTCTCGCGCATCACCATATCCAAACAGGGCACTCCATCAACTTCGAGGACAGTAGGGGTATCATATCTCTCAATTCTCTTAGGGCATCCACTATTCGCGAAGCCATCGAAATAGAGAAAAGACCTCTCTGTCTAAATAGACGGGATGACAGCACTCGTCTTCCCACAGCTTGGACCTCCGTAATTGCCAGATTAAACAAAGCAGACACGCCCACCAATACCCATAAAATCACAACACAGCCTCATCACGTCACCTCACCCCCTGACATCTTCTTCTAACCCAGTTTACACGCTAAGGTTTCTCGCAGTGACGCCGAAAACTATAAATAAGCTTTGGTTGAACTAACAGATAAGAAGCAGAGCACATCAGACTCAAATTAACGAAAGACAGCACTAAACAACTTAACAACAGTTATTCTTCCTGCCCAAAGGTAGTGTTCTTTAATACTAAGGACTTGGGGAGTATGAACAATAATCCTACTACTTACTTAGAGGCAGATTCAACAGGACACAACTTCCTCTTGACATTAAAAAGATCATCATTCCTCGTGGCCTAAAATTCCGAAAATTTAGACTACCAAAATTTCGATCTAGACCCAGACTCTCCCCGACCGATTAGCCCGGTACTTAGCCAAAACTCTTAGCCGAGCAAGCATTTCGTAAAGAACTCTTCTTTTGTCTAAGTGGTTCAGAATTTCAGAAAATGACATCCTATAGCTTCGATGGCTCTTTTCAAAGTCCCCATTTCAGAAACGAGATATTCTAAAAACAAAATACAATATCTCTTCGAAACGTTCCTCTAACACTTATTTTTCATTTCAAACACTCGTTCAAACAAGTGGGCCCCCATGGGTTCACCTCTTTCTCCAGTGCTTGCTAATTTTCATGGAACAAATCGAAACCCAGGCCCAGTCTAATTTAAAACCTTCCTGTTGGCTTAGATATGGTTCTTTTGTCATTTGGCCTCATGGCAGAGATTCATTAGACTTCTTCCTACAACACCTCAATGGTATAGATTCTAATATACAATTTACAATGGAATCTATTCTTCTCTCCCGCTTAGTTCATAACAAAAACCAACAATGACAGATCACATACCGTCTATAGAAACCAACCCATACCAATATATATGCCCAATCACACCACCATGCCAATAGTTCTGTATATCTTTATCAGATCTATTCGTTTAACAGATATGACAATAGACAAAACGAACTATATCAACAAATCCTTCGACAAAACGGTTATCATCCGGACCACATTGCGCGTATATTTATCAATCTCAACAAACCCCAATCACACCCCCCGGAAACAGAACAACAACATCAAAAAGCCGTACTTCCATACAGTCACTGACAATTCAGGATTTTACAAAGACATCAAATTAAAACAATAGGCAACTTAACCGGTAACCCAAAGACAAAGTATAACGAGGATAGATTACATCTCATGTCGCGTGCCCACAAGCTTCGGGTACCAACAGGCGCGTTAATATTACTCTCTGTCTTAAAAAGATCCGATAGCTCTCGCGCATCACCATTACAGGGCCCTTCATCGAGGACAGTAGGACTACATATCTCTCAATTCCAGGGCAATATTCGCGAACACAGACCTCTCTGTCTAAATAGACGTCTACTCGCCTTCCCAACTTGGACCTCCGTAATTGTCAGATTAAACAAAAAAGCCCACCATACCCAACCAATCACAACACATTCACGTGACATCTTCTTCTAAAGCGCTAATAAATAAAAGAAGCAGAGCAGACTCAAATAGTTCATACTAGTGATTTGGACTAGGCCCCGTTGCTAGAAACTCTTTCAGTCTCTTGTTCTCGAAGCAGGAGTGCCATATATATATGCCATATATATATATATATATATATATATATATATATATATATATATATTCCTATACATTTCACATGTAAAAATATTTTCTTTTAAAAAATATTTTTTTTGCCTATACATTTCTAATGTAAATATATTATCTTTTAGTGGATAACCTTTCCTATGTTCAATTTGTGCTGTAAAGTTAATTCTATATTCAGTTTCAACTAACTTTTTGACTGATAAAGAAATAAATGATTTCGAAAGATCTAAAAATATTACATTTATGTCATCAGACTGATGTCATTGTTATGTCATCTTGACATCATCTTGGATGTCTATTTACGTCATATATATTACGTAAGGATCTTACGTCAAGAAGTGTGAAATCCTGACCCCTATATGATTCAAATATGACTTCTATATTACGTAAATCGTGACACAGCATGACGTCATTCTGACGTAAATTTTATGTAAATGTGTTCACTGGGGTGTATCGATGGTGTGCCGTTCCTCAATGTAATAATACCTCGGTAAAAGCTCCTAACAAGCTGTTTATTAAGGTTCCAATGAAAAAAAAATAGAAATACGTGGCTAAATCTTGCAAGACATGACCCATCAGCTGTTTCCTGAAATTCGGTAATTTATTTCTGCGAAGACCATTTTGATGTAAGTATTTACTTTATTTACTTTACCTTTGTAATGTTTGAAGTATAAAGTAAACATAATATCGGGATTAATAATAGATTGTTAATAACATTGATCACAAATTTAAATTTAGGTTACATTTGTTTTGTTAATTGTTTCCATAATACTGTCTCTGTATATGAGTACGTAAAAACTTTATTATTGTTCCAGTTACCAAGAGATATGGAAAATTATATTTGATATCTTGTGATGGGTTCAGTTTCACAAGTACGTATGAAATCAGGGTGTATTCCCACAAGATTTGAATGCCAACATACATAAGAGAACGAGCTTCTAATACAACAGGTTGTTCTGTTGTATTATATATATGCTATAAAAACAGCGGAAAATATTAATTGAAGATATTGGAAAAGGTTTAGCAGAGGAAAGGACACCTACAAAATCTTTAAAAACCACCTGCAGTTCATCAGAAAGTTCAGGTATGTCCCCAATTCTTTTTTCACATTATTGTCAATAAGTTACTACTTGTTTGGATCAAGGATAAAGATTTCCCATTTATGTGTTATGTTATTCCTCTTAGTAATGTTAATATAATTTAACTGTGTGCTTAGCTTTTGCAGAAAATTATAGGTAGTTCTGATTTAAAACCTTTTGTGTATACAAAATAGTACAACCATAATACCTATATAATAATATGTACTTGCTAATAGTTTATCTTTATATTTTTAGTTGTGCACAAATTAGAAGGTCCCTACCCAAAATTGGCTGACAAATCTGTACAAGTACATATAATACCCAAATTTAGAAGTAAAGCAGTCCAGACTAAAAGTAATGTAGTAAGCCTAATGACATCACCTATGAAACCTTATTGCTCTTCTGTTTCTACTTCTCCATTAAAAATTGAAAGTTGTAGTACAACAAAATCAAGGACATCAAGCCTATTTAATAAAAGAACCTTAGAAGATAAATCTGGCAGTGATAATTCATCTGTCACTCAACAAGACTCATTACCATCAATACAATCTCTTCAGGTCGAAACCACTTCAGACTCCAGTGAATTATCTGAAGAGTCAAAGGAAGAAGAGGCATTAAACATCCTGAAATACACATTACACATTGGATTTAATTGAAGAAAATACAAAAATGGCTAATAATCATATATTGCTTTGTTAAAAATAATAAGACTACATAGTCCCTTTAGACAGATTGCTGATGATTTTTCTATACACCCTACATACACAAGTAAAATATTTTTTAAAAATATACCAATTATAGCCAGTGTAATGCAACCTTTTTTTGTCTCATTAGAGAAAGATTTAACAAAACACACTTTGCCCATGGCTTTCAGACACAAATCTCATCATGTAAGTTGTATAATATACTGCTTGGAAATTGAAATTCAAAACCCTTCAAAAAATGTCAATCAAGCTCTATCATGGTCTGATTACAAAAAAGCTAACACTATCAAGTATCTAGTATCCTGTACACCAAATGTTTTCATGAATTATATTTCACCAGGCTACGGAGGAAGAACAACTGATACATGTTTAGTTGAATCAAGTGATTTTAACAAGTGTTTACAGCCTGGTAAGTGTGTAATGGCAGACAGAGGTTTCAAACATGTTGAACAATACTTACATATGGAAGGTGTAGAACTTGTACGACCCACAAGTGTTATCAATGGTGCCAAGTTGTCTAAAAGTGAAGTAAAAGCAACCAAGCAGATCGCTAGTTTAACGATTCATGTTGAGAGGGTAATTAGATGTATATGAGAGTTTAATATGTTAAAGCCCCATGTATGTCTAAACATAAATTTTTTAAAAGTACTTGGTGGAGTTATGATAATTGCATGTGCACTTATAAATTTACAAGACTCACTTATTAAATAAAACTACAAAATTACAATCTGTCCATTTTATTTACATAAATACTACAATGTATTTTGGTACAACACTGGATAAACTTTTTCTTTCCACAGACTTGGTAAAAGTTTAAGAAAATCAGACATATATGTGCCATTAAATGTCTCACATATAATTTCAACTTTTTTGTTTGTGCTGTAGTTACATCAGCTATACAAAAGTTACCCTTTTGTAGCCCTGTTAAATACATTTGTATCTGCATCTCTATATTAAATTTTTCTGTAGGTTTCCCATTTTTAACATAATTTTGATATGTCTTAGCTCTTGTGGGACACTTGATTTCAATAATACCCTCTTCACCTATACCATCTAGTGATCCTGCTATCATGGGGTACTGTTTAGACATGAGCCCACATGTCTTAATTTTCTTGCCAAGTATAATGCTGACAGTTTTTCTCACTTCATTTTTAATATTCTACCACGTTTCATAGTAGGTGTGTCAGTGCTATAAGAGTTCCATCATTCATTTTATTCCGACTAAATGCATAAGCTCTAGATGCTGTGATTCTATCATACCGCAGTTCAAACCAAAGATGGTTTTGATGCTGTTCTCTAGTCTCGACCTCTATTTTAGTAATAACTTCAGTAGAGAGTATTAACGTATCCAAAAATCTTGTGCAGGATTCCTCGTTATATTTCAGAACAAGTTGGTGCATTGAAAAACTTTGAGTACTATTACAAATATAACTAGACTGAAATTTTAATAGCTCACAATTAACAAGTTTTCTTTTTTTTCCATGTCCAAGAACTTATCAAGAACACTACTATTTGATGGTAAGCTAGGTCTACCATTTGACATTTCCTTTGCTGTCATATTCTTGAGGCTAGTTCCAACCCTGGATAGTTTGGGTTTCTTCCAGTAGGACACTAAAGCTGTACAGGGTGGTTTTTCACGCCTTCTGTGGATCCACATAAAGAATGCTATTGAGTGCTTGCAGCCTCCTTTAGAAGGGAGACAATCCAGACATTGTACAGAGATAACAACTTCATCTTCTTCGTCCACTACTACTGAGATAGTGTATAACTTTGCATGTACCTTATGTTCTGGGCAAATTTTAGCCTTCACTATACAAATCTTTCCATCGCGCTTAAGCTGTACATAGCTCACAGCGTCATCACCATATGATGGTCGTGAAGATCTGAAATAGAAAAATAATACTTTCTTTTATTATATATTGAAAGGTTGTATATACCTAACCGCTTAATGCCGATAAAATCCGTATTTTTGTAGAAATTTGAATTCTACATTGTATCTTAGTTATTAAATATAGGCGATACTTACATTGAAGTTTTAACATTTCGACATTCGGCTAACAAAAGTCATTGTTGGACGCAAAAAATCCTCCCAACATCAACAAGTCGATTCTTGACAAATTTGCACTATTTGCCTTGATAAATCCCTGTGCCATATAACACTTATTTTCTGATTTTTTGGTAGCACAAAACTGTTTTTCTTACTACGAAATTTCCGATATTTGGCGCAAGTAATAACGAAATGGCCAAAACAATACAAGTTTGAAATATATACAAAATATCAAAATAATGTCTGTGAAAGCGTGACGTCACGCGCATCTGATTGACGTTTAACATAATATGGCGGATTGCTATATTTTGTATTTTTGTCTTCACTAAATTAAATGTAATCGCACTTATAATCTAAAAATAAGTGATTTTTTAGAATCTCTCCAACCTACATTATTAAAATAAATTACAATTTTAGTGATTTTTTGTTACTGTCATCATGCGTATTTAAATATCCTAACTGCTTATATTACAAATTTTTGATACACCCTGAGTTGCAATAATTTTACCCTACCCTTATTTCAAAGATCTTGTCTAAGCAACTACTTATGCTCCAAACTATATAACTGTTTTAAACCGCCCTGTATAACTGCAATTATACTCGACCTTATATTTCAACCATCCTGTATATTCAACTGCTTCTGACAATTTTTAAAGCCGTCAATACAATATTTTTAGAACCACCCTGTATTCAAGTCAATTCCAACTTATATTTCAACCATCATTGTATGCAACCGCTTATGTACCACCTAATATAACGTGTACGCACGCATACACCTTCAACCGTATTCCACACAGAAGAGATCGTCTGAATAACAAATTTTCGTTTTAATAAGCCAATAGAATATTTTCTGCAATTTCACGCGACTGTAACTTAACTTCGTATTTGAGGCAAACTGACATAAGCATCAAAATGAACATCATGACAAACACCCTGTTCGGCTTACTTTCATAGCATATCTTGACATTTAAACTAGATATGATAAAAATTTGACATTTACCATGATATTTTTGTGCATATATTTTACCGATTTTCAGGAAAATGGTATGTTTTACGTTATAGAAAAATGTACGGAATCAAGCTGGAACATATCTTTGTACAATACAATTTATAATATTCAAATTGCGTGAGCAGTTTTAGAGAAAACAGTGAAGATTCATTGAAATCTAGTCCTTTATTTACTTTTTTTTTCTGATTTTCTAGAAAACTGTAAATCTCATGCTATAGACAATTATATGAAACCTTTCTCTAAAGTTCCTTAATAAAATGTAGTTTAATTCATCAAAATTGCCCAAGCCATTTTTGAATAATTGCTCGTCATTCATAAAAGAAAAGTTGTAGACGAATTGATAACCTCCTCCTTTTTGGAAGTCGGTTAAAAATAATTTATTTGTTGACAAGATGAACTTACATTGCCAGCCATAAATTAACAAATATCACATTACCAAACAAAATAAAATAATTGTAAAATGTGAAAATTCGATATGTAAAGGCCGAACGCATGAGCAAATCAAGGGTATAGAGCGTTAGTGTTGCCTGATAAAAACAATCTGTCGGGCCACGACTGACACCCCATAGGCATATCGTGGTATATTTTATATACAGAAGGCCTCGCATGTGTGTTAATATTGACGAATGGACTCGAATGTACATGACATAAAAATATTTTATTTTTGCTAATATCTTACCCCTCAAAAGGGATTACCATTAAACTTTTTAAAAATACTCCAAAACAACAAAATATATTATTTGAAAACTATGCCTTCATGTGGGCCTCTGGTGGCCTGCTGAATATATCGGGCCTCGGTTTTGTATCTGGATACGTATATATATATATATATATATATATATATATATATATATATATATATATAAGAAAATCAATGCTATCAGCTATGAAGCATGAAGCAATCATGGGAATGGATCAGAGGGGAGTGTAATCAATGAAGAACTAGTGAATAAATTAAATTTGAGGCAGACAATATAATAAAAACAAGGAAAATAAACATTGTATCGAAAACAATAAGGAAATGTTTGAGGCAAATAGTATAATGTAAATAAGAATAGGTCAAGAACAGTTCAATAAACTAAAAATTTTAGGAAAATAAAGAAAGGTATCAAACATCAGAATTTTTTTAGACTCCAGAACTAAATAAAATCACTTCAAAAAGTGCTAAAATGCATCAAAAGTTACAGAAAGGTTGAAAGAATGCATTTCATAGAGAAAATAACCAGGGGAATCATCTTAGAGAAAAATAATCAAGTTCAAGGAAAAATATATCATAACCTAGATTTCAATTGCAAAATACAAGAGTTGTAAGATAGGTTATATATATCAAAAGAACCAATATTTTTCCTAGATTTTAATGATACAAAATACAAAGGGTTTAATTTAAAAAAATTATTTCAATAATTATGTCAATATCAATTAATTGATATTGACATAATATTTTATCCTGTATTTTGTATAAACTTAGATTTATATGTTTTTTGTGTGTTTTTGTGTTTTTTAGAGTCTTAGTTTTAATGTTATTTTCTTTAATTTTTTTTTGGTATTTTTATGTAAATGGGGTTACCCGTATATGTGAATATGTGAATAATTGTCAAAGTTCAAATGTTTACCAAATTTTATATAAATTACCTGTCATCTTGTGACAATTGTTCAGTATTCTTCCATCAATCCAACAGTGCACATGGGCCCACAATTGTTTTAAAATATCAAGTAGACACTATAATTGTGTATTTTCAAACAAAAGTGCAACGTAATTTATGGCCATAAATCGCCATATTGAATAAACTAAACTGAAGTGAAGTGACAATTCAAACTCGAAAGTAAAACGAAGCCAAACTAAGTCATATGACCAAAATTCATAAATTCGGACCGATACGAGGACGGTTCACAACAAAATATGACAAAGACAATTTAAAGTTCCAAATGCATATTCCAAACAAAAATTCATCAGTAAATAGGATGAATGTGGCGCAGAAATAATTACAAATAAATCGCAATAAGAGTTGCAGAGGAAAAAAAGATCAAACCATGAAAGATCTTTATAGATGATCCAGTAGCGGAGCTTGGAGCAAAAGAACACGACACTCAGGATAGAAGTTTTATTAGCCGGACGTTTTAAAAAGTGAAAAAGGTATTTATTAAAAAACTGTTTTGAAAATAAAAATACTGATAAATGTGTCTTATTTGAATTTGTATATATGTTTAATTAATTTGTAAGGTATTGTTTGATAATTTCATGATTTAATAGTTAGTGTATATGATATAAATAAAATAAGTAATATGGGTAATTTCTAATATTGGAAACTCCACATTTCTGAACAATAATATTCAAAAGAAATTTGCATTTAAATAATTGTTTTAAAAATAATAAATGTTTTAAAAAATAAATATGTTTAGTTCAAAATTATTCAGGAACATATGTAATCTAAAAATGTTAATTATTGCTCAATGAAATTTAAAATAAAAAGTATCATTAAAATCAAAACATTTCATTCATTCAAATAAATTAAAATTCAATATAATGGGCATCCAACGTAAAAAAACAAAGAAAACATAAAAAGACAAAAAAATACAATAAATTAAATAAAAATAACAACATTAAAATTCATATATATATATATATATATATATATATTATTTTGGGTTATTGTGGTTTATTTAGCTATTTTATTTATAATTTGTGCTCATTTACACTTTTTATTTATTTATTCACAAAACCACATTTTGGGCTAGCCAATTTATTTTGATTGACCCACTAAATTTTGTGCCCTTTACATTGGGTATCAATTTATTTTGAATTTATTATATTTATAATTATTATTCTTTATTTTGTATTATTATTTAATATATAAATTTATTATTTTATAAACTTTATTTGATTAATTTAATTTCTCAGGGTTTAAAATTTTTTTTATATATAGCATGCATACTCCTATCTCAAGGTGGTTCAACAGGTTCTAATATTTAACTCAATACTTACATTTTTATTTTCCTTATGACTGCTTCTGCTACTGCGTTCTTTCACTGGTTCAACACTATTACTCATTTTTTAATTTTTCAAACCTCTTTAACTTTTTAACTTTTTCTGAATCAAATTTAAAATTTTATTTTTTTTATTGAAAAGAATCTAGATGTACTTAATGTTCAATATTATTTTTGGCTTGTAATAAATTCAAACACAACTTTCTATTTCAACTTTCAACAACATCCTTTATTGATATTATATAAATAATTTAAACAAACAATTAATAAATAAACAAATGAAATCTTTCCTACCTACTAAATTTTATTAAAAAAAAAATTTTACGAGAAATTTCTCTTTCATGCTTGGAATGTCTTCGATGGCACATTCCATAGAGAATATTCAAAAAAAATGTATGAATTAGATGTTGCGGTTTTAGTTCAATGCTGGTTCAATGCAAGTATATAATTGACGAAGGACCTTTAGCGGAACAATCAATAAACACGTGCCGTCACATAAACGAATCACCACATAAAAGTTATCACTAACCTTTTACGTCCGGAAGCTCTGGTGTTTTCTTGGGTCTTCTTTCTTCAGAGGCTAGCCCCGTAAGAGCAGGAACAGTTTCTTAGAGCTTCGTCTGGACAACACGTTACACAAAAAATAGCGACGTAATGTTCATTGATTGAGCAAACAAAATGCGGGTTTAACAACAAATGATGCGCTTTTGTAAACACAAAATAAACAAAATGAAAGCGGTTTAGCGGTCGTTACGAACGAAGCTACTAACTCGCGGAATCGTAACGCAAAAAAACAACAATAAGCGCCGTCTCTTCAGACGGGATCAAAGCGTGACCGAATAGTTCGGAGCACAATACACGAACCTCCCCAGCGTCCTAATAGCTAGGGATCCGAAACACGAAAGTCAATACTGTCTATATTTTACACGCAAAAAACATTTAAAATTAGCATTAGCGCGACGGAAAGTTTTAGAAAAGGTGCAGAAGTTTAAAAATCAATAAAGTAATTCAATCAAATTGAAAACAATACACTAAACAAATTGCGGGAACGCACCATTCCGCCAGCCTTGAATTATTTATTTCAAAACTAAGGGTCCACTGGCAGTGGACAAAGCTTTACAAGAGGTCGCTTCAAAGTACCACTTGCAGTTCTAACTGTAGCAATGCGTACAACACCATCACCTCCAGGATGTACGTCAATAATGCGCCCTAATGACCAATTCAAAGGAGGTGAAGTTTCTTGCTTCAAAATAACAAGAGTACCTGGCTTAACAACCTCCGAGGGATCAGTCCATTTACTCCGTTGATGAAGAGTATGTAAATATTCTTGCGACCAACGTTTCCAGAATGCCTGATGCAAACGACTCAGTAACTGCCATCTGTTGAGACGATTAGATGGTACAGATAAGAAATCAGATTCAGGAGGTGCTGTTAAAGGTTCCATGGTAAGAAACATTCCAGGACTCAAGGCGGTAAGATCCGATGGATCGTTGCTACAAGGGGTTATAGGTCGCGAGTTTAAAACTGCTTCGACCTGTGCAAATACAGTAGAAAGTTCTTCGTAGGTTAGGATTTGATCTCCAACGACACGTCTTAAGTGAGCTTTAACGGATTTAATTCCGCTCTCCCATAGTCCTCCAAAGTGAGGAGCCGAAGGGGGATTGAAATACCAAGAAATGGTTTCTCGTGCGGCAGTAGCTCTAAAAGCTTTCAAGATCTGCTTGTTAGCACACACAAAATTAGTACCACAATCACTATATATATGGCTACATCGACCACGACGTGCAATGAATCGTCGCAAAGCTGCCAAGAATGCATCAGCAGACAAATCTGATACGAGTTCTAGATGAACAGCTTTCGTTGCAAAGCACTTAAACAGGCACAGATAAGTCTTTAAAGTTTTCGACCCTCTAGTTTTAGCCATGGTTATAGTGAAGGGACCAGCAAAATCTACTCCAACATGAGAAAAGGGTTTCAATTGTGAAACGCGGGAAATGGGCAAATTTCCCAGGAAGGGTTGGTAAGCAGAAGGATTAAGCTTCCAACAAGAAACACATTTAGAAATGACACTACGAATTACTTTCTTTGCGGATAGAATCCAAAATCGTTGCTGCAAAAGAAATTGAACGATTTGGATTCCTGCGTGAAGATGGTGACATGACAATCTTCGACAATTAGATTAGTCAAACGACTTTTACTTGGTAGCAGTGCGGGAAATTTAGTGTCAAACGGCAATGGAGCATTAGCCAATCTACTACCAACTCTAAGAGTTCCCTGTTCATCAAGAAACGGCGAAAGTTTACGAAGCGATTTGGGCAAAAGAAGGGAAATCTCTTTAGAAAAATATTGATCTTGAACATATCGAACAATGCGAAGCTGAGACTGATATAACTCAGCAGCCAAAAATGATCCAGAGCCCCTACGGTCTGGATTGCGGGCGTTGTCAACAAAGCGACAAATATGAGCTATAATGCGGGTAATGCGATTAATAGAAGAATGTTCTTCTAACAAAGTACCAAATAAATTTGGTGAAGCGGTGACTTGAAGCGCCACTATACGGACTTCAGTCATAACTAGCGGTGACATGCTTGAGTCTGAGCAAGCATGTGACAAACAAGCGGTAATCAACAATTGTGGGCCTTTCCACCAAAGTGTATTACCTAATAACTCTGATGGCAAAGTGCCGCGGGAACCCAAGTCAGCGGGGTTATCACAAGATTGGATGTAAAACCAATGCGAATAAGAAAATTTTTCCTGAATGTAAGCAACTCGATTACTGACAAATGTCCAACGGTGCGGGGAAGAACTAAGCCATGAAAGGACTACCGTGGAATCTGACCAACAACGAATCACCTTGAACAACAAACGACTATTGAATTGCTCATAAACATAATGAGCCAACTTAGCGGTAAAAACTGAAGCACACAGTTCCAATCTGGGAAGTGACAAAGTTTTCAAAGGGGCAACTATCGATTTAGACAACACAAAAAAACTTTGACGAAATCCAGATGCGGTTTCGAACACAAAATAAACAACAGCAGCATAAACTTTTCAGAAGCATCACCAAATGCGTGAAGTTCACAACTAGAAAAGTTTACTATAGCAAGCAGGCGAGGCAAAACTAAATTGTGCAAGGTCAACAAAATAGCGATAATGTCTTGCTGCAACTTGGGACCGATAAACAAAAAATCATTCAAAGATAACCGATGAGGTATCTTAGCGGATGCATTAAACACTACACGAAGTTTGGTTGTGCTACTATCAGGTTTCAAAACACAATGATGCGGTATTTAGTAACAATCAGAAGAAGTAGATGGATCGGGAACCAACTCCATATGATCCAGCTCCAAATACTCTTTGAGAAAATCACAATATTGTTTGTAGAGATCTGGTTGCTGTAGAAGACGTCTTTCTAAGGAGTAGAAACGTTGTACGGCGGGATTATACATTCCATCAAAAGCAGGAAGTGTATTTCGAAAAGGGTGAGGCACAACGAATCTACCTGAATCCAATCTCCTGCATTCATCGGAAAATATTTTTTCGCAGATAAGATCATCAGGGGACTGAACCAGTGCGGTAGGAACATCTTCAATTGTCCAGAACCTTTGGAGTGAATCATCTAATGATACTACATCTTCAATTTGAGAAAAAAGCGAAGTTGGGTTTATGACTGACTGAGAGTGAGAGTTAACAGAACTCGAAGACACTCTACCCATAAGGATGTAACCAAACACAGTGTTAATAGCATCAGGGACACCTTCCTTTCCCAGAAGACGTCCATCCAACAAAATTTGAGAAAATATATCGGCACCTAACAAAAGGTCAATAGCGCCTGGGCTATTGAAACCAGGATCAGCAAGTTTCAAATTGATTAGATATGCCATATTAGCCTTGTTAATGGGCGCAACAGGCATATCATTGCAAGTGCGGGTTAAAACAATAGTATCTACAACAAAATTGCACTCACGCTTTACTATAGAGCGAAGAGAAAGGGTAAGAGAGCCCTCAGCAGAGGGACTCTGCATAGAACCTAGCCCGTTGAGTTGTATCGAAGCGGGCGTAGGTCGGAAGCCAAGGCGTTTTACAGCCTTGCTCGCAATGAATGATGTCATGCTACCAGAATCTAGCAGACATCGCAAAGTTTGATAAGAACCGTGCTTATCTAATACCTCAACTAAAGCGGTAGATAATAACACATTTGAATTGTATGACAAAAGTGAACTATGACAAGAAGTCTGCGGTAGAGAAGTTTCGGGACTTTCAACAGTATTAATGGTACTGGATCCACCAGATGTGGAAGCCAGGTTTGCGGGGGGATCTCTAGATTCAGACCGAATGCCTGAATCACCACGATTTACAAAATGAAGCAATGTGTGATGGCGTTGTTTGCAGTTGCGGCAAGTGGATAAAGATTTACAGCGATTCGACTGATGAGAATCGCTCAAGCAATTAAAACAAAGTCTAAAATCTTTAACAAACTTAAACCGTGCGGATATTGATTTGTTCAAGATTTCAGAACATTTGTAAATCGCATGATCGGATTTACAAACTAAACAATTTCTATTCTTAGTGACAAACAAAGATGTAGTGAACCGGGAAGAATGTTGAGCGGTCACAGTCCCATGGTAAAATTCAAATTTGGCGGCTAAATTCTTTGGAACTCGTTTCAACATCATCTGAACGATACAAAAATCCCACTGATTTACTGGTAAACCCAAATTCTTCAGGGCTTCCACATTATCACTGAAGTCATCCAATAACTTCCGAACCTCTGAAGGGCTATCTGAAGTTAGTTGGGGGAATTGTTCTAAAGCTGACCAATGAGACTCCGCGATTAAGCGAGTTCGCTTGAATTTTTTCAAAAGTGTTTCATAAGCACTCACGTAATTGTTTTGTGTTAGTTTAAAATTCCTAATAGCCTCAAAAGCAGGCCCTTTTAAAGCTAACTGCAAATATTTGAACTTCTGCATAGCACTGAGTTTTTCATTATTGTGAATTAATGAATCAAACAAATCAATAAAACTACCAAATTCCAATATGTCTCCACTAAATGAAGGCAAATCAATTCGCGGCAAAGCAACACTTTCCTGTTCCCGAGCTATATTTTGTGGCGTAGAATTCTGAACAGATTTCAGTTTAGCAAAAATAGACCTAATTGAATAAAACAATTTTTCAAATTTATTGCGAATGTCATCCTCAAAGTCAAAATCATCGGTTGCATCTGAAATTAATCCAACAATGGAATTGTGATGTTTAAAAAATTCGGAATGGATTGAATCAATCATATCAATCATGCTAAAAAACAATTCAACGTCGTCACCTCTTAAGGCTTTCTCGGCAGCAAAATAAATATCTTCTAATCTTTTAAACTCCGATTGTCGATGATTTTTAAATTTTCGTAAATTTTCAGCGGTTTTTGACATCTTAACAATAAATTAAAATCACTGTAACGCCACTGAACAAATCTAACACGATAGAAAGAAAACAAAATACTATTCCAAAAATGTACAATTTTTTACTGTTGAAGTAGAAAATATCTGACCAAATGTCAAATAAATTCAAAACAATTTAGCAAAATAACCAAATAAACAAAACGATCTCTTGTAAGGTTTTTAACGCGACAAAAAAGATGCGTTTTATTTCCAACGGAATGAGTGAATATCCCGAACTTGCTTTCTCTTCTAACAAATAAAGAAACGAAAATTCAATGCGGTTTTCACCAATAATTGCAACGAAAAAACAATGTTTTGATCATTAAACTTTGCACGAAATTAATTCAAATGTATCCGGCCCGGAGTTGGACCAAATTATGTAATTTATTCGATAATCTTTGCACGAAATTAACTCAAACTGCATCCGGCCCGGAGTGGGACTAAATTATGTGATTTATTCGATAATCTTTAAACTAAATTAACTCAAATTGCATCCGGCTCGAAGGACCAAATTATGAAATGTCTTCGATGGCACATTCCATAGAGAATATCCAAAAAAAATGTATGAATTAGATGTTGCGGTTTTAGTTCAATGCTGGTTCAATGCAAGTATATAATTGACGAAGGACCTTTAGCGGAACAATCAATAAACACGTGCCGTCACATAAACGAATCACCAAATAAAAGTTATCACTAACCTTTTACGTCCGGAAGCTCTGGTGTTTTCTTGGGTCTTCTTTCTTCAGAGGCTAGCCCCGTAAGAGCAGGAACAGTTTCTTAGAGCTTCGTCTGGACAACACGTTACACAAAAAATAGCGACGTAATGTTCATTGATTGAGCAAACAAAAATGCGGGTTTAACAACAAATGATGCGCTTTTGTAAACACAAATGAAACAAAATGAAAGCGGTTTAGCGGTCGTTACGAACGAAGCTACTAACTCGCGGAATCGTAACGCAAAAAACAACAATAAGCGCCGTCTCTTCAGACGGGATCAAAGCGTGACCGAATAGTTCGGAGCACAATACACGAACCTCCCCAGCGTCCTAACAGCTAGGGATCCGAAACACGAAAATCAACACTGTCTATATTTTACACGCAAAAAACATTTAAAATTAGCATTAGCGCGACGGATAGTTTTAGAAAAGGTGCAGAAGTTTAAAAATCAATGAAGTAATTCAATCAATTTGAAAACAATACACTAAACAAATTGCGGGAACGCACCAATGCTCTTATTTAAAATCTACAATTTGTTATTATAATATCCTTATCTATTATACAAATGAATAACGCAATGTGCATTTTATTTACAATTTCAAACAATTATTGTTGCACTAACCTTTTTTTTTCTCCTCGTTGTGAATAATGTCCAAAAGTTCCAAATCTGTTTATTGTCCATTCAAAACTTTCATTTCATAAACAAATTTTTATTTTTTTATAGGTTCCCATTCCACTTTTACATGTTCATCCATCTTGTTTACTTCTTTATTCATGTCCATTAAATTAAATTATTATTTACCAAAATCTTCTTAGTTATTATTTATCAACAACTACCATTTTTGTTGATCAGTACCAATGTTTATTTGAAATTCCCACTTAATGGTCATTTTTTCGGTCAAATAGGCACTACACTTTATTCTCCCGTCCTAAAAATCTTTAGACACTGCCAACCTTAAATGTCATTGGAATTGTTTGTTTTGACATTATGTCTCATCACTTTTCACTACTTAACCTCTATTAACAAGTTCTTAGGTTATTGTAACGAAAACAATACATCACATGCTCTGAGATTATTATAATCAAACATCGGAAGTCACAGAGATTGCTTCTATTCAACACTCGGAAATGAAAGAGACCGCTGCTATCTAAACGTAAGCTTATATAGTCTTTTAAAACAACTGCCTGCTAATTTTGCGTTTAATCTGGCACATCACCCAGTTTGGCTAGGTTTTTCAATTGTTTTGGGGCGTTTTCATTTGTTTTTTGCGTTAAACGATTTCTGTCTGGCCCGTCCCCTTAAAATGCTTAGCCCACCTAAATCTTCAAAAGAAACAAAAATTTTCTTTTATGCTTATTAAATGTTGTTTTTCTTATAGTTTATTTTATTTTAAGAACTTTTTTACTCTTGTGAAATTTCATTTAAATGCTTTGTTTACTTCTATTTTGATTATAACTTTTTCAAGGTCATTACCCTTTTCACAAATTTACTGCAAAATTTTGAATAATTTAGATTTGAGTTATAAAATTCTCTTCTTTATCATCTCTTATGTTTATTGAACAATTTTCTTTTATTTCTATTCATTAATTTAAAAGTTCTTTACATTTTAGTTTTCTCTGTTAGTTGTTTATATGATGCTTTGCTTAATAATTTATTTTGTACTGTTGCAATTGCATGTATTTTTACTAATTAACGTTGTTTTAGGTTTCTAGCATGGATGTTTCTGTTTTTCTCACAACTTACATTATTATTTTTGAAGATATATCTCAAGATATTCTTTTTCGTTGTATGATGACTCATCACCATTTAGAATTTCCTTTTTGGACCACTTGTGAGTATTTACAAATTTTATTTCTATTAAAATTATCTTAACTATTTCCTATTATATACAATTTTTTCCTTTCTCAAAGTCCAGATAGTTTATTTACAATTATTTCTCCTTTTTATTGTCTCGTTGGAATGGCTTGTTTACGAAACTGAAATACAAGAGTTGTGCTAACCCTTCATTCACTAAATGATTTTATTAAGCCTTTTTTTATCTTAACATCCGACTCTTAGTTGATTCTTTTCAACCCTTATCCTATATTTCAAAAAAAATTACTTTATTATTTAACAAAAATTTTCCTTTATTCATTTAAATTCCCCTGATGGTTATGCAACCAACATACTTGCTATGTAGACATACTTTTTGTCTACATTCTGTTTGACTCTATTTGATATTTTCCTTTTATTTTGTTCATGGCTATTTTAATTCCATAACAAATATATATATATATATATATATATATATATATATATATATATATATATTTAAAACACAAGTCACTTTTTAAAAAAATTGATTTAATTAATACATAAAACAATAGTTGAAAAATACAAGATATAAAAGTTACTTGAATGAAATAAACTATCTTAATGACCGCCGTGGGATGGCAAGTCTCGCATTTATAACATTTACTTTGCTGAATTGCATTCCCACGGTTTCAACGAATTCAACGGATCCGAAGGAAGCTGTCAGCGAAATACGATACTTGATAACGTACACGTGCATAATATTCTCATCTAACAGCTCCCCTTTACAAAGAAAAGTTGAAGGTGTAACTTCAACTTTTGGTTTAAACCGGACAATTATTTTCGGTTTCGTCGGCGGGGTCTTCTATTACTGATCGGAGTTTGGGAATCCATCTGGATAGGATTTTCTGGAAATTCTGGGGGTTTCCTGGGCTGGAATCTGCTCCCTTAGATTTCTTTATCCTACGATGGTGGTTACGGTTGCATACGTAAACCAGGATATATTTTTGGTGACGAAGGGTTGGTTGATGAGGTCGTCTAGATCTCTAGAATATTGATTCAGCTTGTTGTTGGTTACGCTGAGTTCTTCTAAGTTGAGATTATCTAATTTAAGGGGTTTAAGTTCTGGTATTGCTGGTTTTTGGGGGTGAGCATTGCAGCAGTTTTACGGAACTAAAACTGGGTGTGAATGGTCTGTAACTTTACTTATTTTCATGGGTTCTACAGACTACAGTCTGTTTGTAGCCGAATGACTGAATTGGTTTTTAGCACGATAGTTTTTGAATCGATTCCCACACAACTAAAAGTTACATCTATAGGTTCGGAAACGATCACTAACCACGAGTTCGATTCTAGTCTTTGGACGTTGTAACCTTCGGAAAACACTACGGCACTCTGGCAGTTTTCCGGGATACTATGGATGTTCTTAAGGAGTTGAGCCTCACAGGGTGCATTTGATTCTATTGGGTAGACATATAGTTCGCAGCACAGCTTTTGATTCGGGGTTAATCGCTTGCATGAGCTTAAGTCTTTGATCGGTATGTACATTAGAGAGTCGTCGTTCCGCGCAATATATTTTTGTGTAAATGATAGAATATGGTGAAAAGCAGTTCTATCGTCTAAAATTGGGATTGGGTATAGGTGGTAAGCGGTATATAGTTGCTGCTCAACGAGAGGGATTTTTAATATGAATATTAAATCAGAGTGAGTTTGAAAAGCCTCTAATTCTATTATTTCCAGATATTGGGCGACGCTTGAAAGGCGAACTGGCAACGGCAGATTATTCTTAACAAGATTCTGTGAAATTTCCTGTAAGGATGTTATTAAATGATCGGGTGAAATGATTGATGCATGAATTATTTTTAGCAAAAGTTATTGAATTTAAAATGTCGTTAAGGTTATCTTCAAGAAATATATAACTTGCCATTAGGTTTTCGCAGATCTCGATAAACGATTGTTTGGCTTTGATAACAGAAATGCTATCATTAAGGATGTGAATGGCTAAATTTATGTCTTCGTTAAATGTTTTCTCGTCAAGTTGTAATTTCTGAATGGTCTCATTGAAATTTTTGATGATTGAGGTTGTTACGCTCATTTGGTTCTTTAGAAGATTTTATGTCTGTAGTTGTCCCTGGTTAAGTCTATTAATGCTGTTGGTGAAGAATTCTCCGTCGGCTGCATCTAAGTTCCGGTAATTGCCTTAAATATTGTTCCTGCACCATCAATTATTCCTCGTTTAGTCCTCTTAGTGACTATAAGTACTTCGGAAAACGTAGTTTTGATAGAGTCGGAGATTTGGGTTAGAAGACTGATGTGGGTTTGTACATCAATGCGAAAAGCACCGGTATCGTGAAATTTATAACCCGGAATAGGGTCAACAGTTTGTTCCAATGTCCTAAGGATTCGATTATTGTTCTCAAATGCTTGTTCAAGGGCTGTTAAGTTACGGTGAACTAATAACGTCCATTTGTAATTGGAGATTACAATTCGAGTTTCGTCGTGGTAGTAGATGCCAATAGTGTTGTTAATGGGTTTGATTTATCTGACATACCACTGATCCGAACAGCAGTAAGAGCCTGAAAAGGAAGTTAATTTTCAGAATATGGTTTTATCCGGTCAAAGTTAACTTTCGTTTGCTGGTTGGTTTTAAGGTTCTTAAGGGTGGCTGAATTAGTGTGGATTTCAGTTATTTGAAATGGGCCATTAAATTTATTTTGTAGCTTGTCCTTGAACTGTGATTATTTTACATAAACTTTATCGCCGATTTTGTATTCCGGACGGTTTTCGGAAACATGTTGATCATATCGCTTTTGCCTTCTGTTTTGTGTAAATTTGTCTTTTCGCGGGCGATCTTATAATAACGAGAAATACGGTTATTGAGATCTCTAAAGTACTTCGTTATTAGAGCTTGTTGATCATACAGGGTCTCAGGAGGCCTACTTGAAGTATGTTCATATATGAGTTCGTATGGGGTAAACCCATGGGTCTTGTTAACTGAGTTGTTGTATGCGATAACCGCATAGGGTAAGATATTAAAGGGGTGTTCGTTAGGGTTCCCCATTTTGTGTATTCTAATCATGTCTAGTAAAGTCGAGTGAAATCGTTCTAATGATCCGTTCGACTGTGGGTGTCCCACGCTAGAGTAGGAAATTTTTATGTTGAAAAGTTTGCATAAGTCTCTCATCAGTGTGTTGTCGAATTCCCTGCCGTAGTCGCAGTGAATGCGAAGGGGGGTCCCGTAATGTTGGAAATTCAAGAGTAAGATGTTAGCGACGGTTTTCGCGGATTTATCGCTTATCGGATAAGCTTGAGAGAATTTCGTAAGTTCGTCCCTAATGGTTAGTGCATAGTTTTTGGTAGGAACATCCAGGATGTCTATGTTTACACGTTCGAAGGGTGTCCGTGGAGTTTCGGTAATAACTATGGGGCTATTGAGGTTTTTGCGACAGATTTTTGCTTTTTGACAAATTTGGCAATTTTTTATGAAATTATCGACATCTTTGGTTAATCCTTGCCAATTGTACTTTTCCTTGATTCTACGGGTGGTTTCGTTTATGCCTCTATGTATATTACTTTTTCCGTTATGGAACTGATCAAGGATTATATGTATCCGCTCCTTATCAATCGTTTGCATGATGTTCTGGCAAACTTTCCATTTGATATCCATTTCCGAAAAGATAAACGATAGTACCTCTAATATAGGTAGCTCTAAGTTGTTCTCAACGCAATAGATTTCATTTTCAGTGAACACATCTTTACTATTATATATAGATGCGAAAAGAATTTCATTAACTATATCGGGGTCGGAAGGAAGTGGGACGATATAATAGCGTCTTTTTTGACACTTTTACTCGCAAAGACATTAACTTTTGGGGTGTGAAAGTCGGCGTTTTCCTCGAAAATATCTTCGAGTATGTTGTGATGGAAATCTTTCATGAGGGAACCTTGGGGAAATACCAGGATGTTTTTGTTTTCCTTGTCAAGTAATTGGCAGTTGGACATTTGGATTTTGTCGTAATCTATAAGTGATATAGTCTGGTACCGTTCGACAAATGTTTTGAATTCCTCACAGATTTGTTGGATATTAGGGCTTTGTGACTCGGGTTCTGAAGAGTCATTGTCGGTTTCGTTAGTGGGGAGTACTTGGAAGGGTGTTAGGTGGTTACTCAATTGAAAAGATACATAATCGTTGAAGTGGTTTGCTTTGATGCGGGAAAGAGCATTTGCATTCTTATTTATTTTGCCAGGTTTGTATACGATTTCGTAATCGTACTCCTCGAGCTTGAGGCGCCAACGAGCTAATCGACTTCCGGAGTCTTTTATCGAAAACAGCCACGTTAATGGGCGGTGGTCTGTAACTAAAAGGAATTTTCGACCATAGATGATAGGTTTCCAATGTTTGACGGCCCAAACAATGGCTAGGAGTTATCGCTCGATGGTTGAGTACCGCGTTTCGGCTTTGCAAAGAGTCCTAGAGGAGTATCCTATTGGTGGATCCTTACCAATGGGTCCTTGTGACAGCACAGAGCCGATCGCAAAAGCGCTAGCGTCTGTGGTTATGACGAAAGGTTCATCGAAGTTGGGATAGATCAATATCGGTGTGGAAGTTAGTGCCTCTTTGAGTTCACTGAACGATTTGATGCATTCAGCGTTGAAATTGTACGGTACGTCTTTCTGGAGGAGTTTAGTCAATGGTTTTGATATTTTGGCGATGTTCGGGATGAATCTCCTATAATAACCAGGAAGACCCAAAAATGATTTAATATCCTTGGGATTTTGCGGTTGCGGAAAGTTCACGATACATTCGAGCTTTGACGGGTTTGGTTTAACGCCGTCTTTAGTTATTACGTGCCCTAAGTAAGCGACCTCCTTGCGGAGAAATTCGCATTTATCCGGTTGGATTTTGAGATTTGCCTTCCTAAGTCTTTTAAAGACTTCCGTTAAGCGTGTAACATGTTCGTGTATGGTCGGAGAGTAGACGATTATATCGTCCATGTAAACAAGACAACGCTCGTTCTGAATACCTAGCAGAATGTTATCCATAACCCTTTGGAATGTAGAGGGCGCATTCTTTAACCCAAATGGCAAACGAACGAATTCGTAATGGCCATTCTCGACTGAAAATCCAGTCTTAGGGATGTCCTCCTCTCGAATTTCTAGCTGGTGGAAACCAGATGCGAGGTCTAGGGTAGAAAAATATTGGCATTTTCGTAGCTGGTCAAGTAAGTCAGAGATGTTCGGCAATGGATATTTGTCGCCTACGGTTAACTCGTTTAATTTGCGGTAGTCGATAACGACGCGCCACTTTTGTTTACCTGATGCATCGACCTTTTTGCGGACGACCCATACTGGCGAAGACCAAGGGGACGAAGAGTGCGTGATGATACCTTGGGCCAGCATTTTACCTATTTGGGATTTCACCTCGTTCTTGTGGATTTGGGGGTACCTATACGATTTTGTAAAAACGGGTTTTGCGTTGTTCGTATCGATAGCGTGTTTGACTTCGTTAGTGAATGTCAGAGCGTCTCCTTCAAGATAGAAGATATCTTGAAATTCTAGGCAGAGGTTAACAATCATCTCTCTTTCTTCGTCGTTAAGGTGTTCTGTCCTAATTTGCGATTAAACGATTTCGTTCCTGTCTAGATGGTCAGAGTCGGGGTAGTCTTGTGAGTTTAAGTTCAAAAGAAGATGCATTTGGTTCACTGGATGTTCGAGAAATCGATAGTTTTGGGTATTGCATTAGCATTTATGATGGAGGTAAGGAATTCACCTTGCGAATTGACGTGTACAATAGCGTTGGGAATTCGTACTTTCTCGTTTTCTTGGGATTGTAAAATGGCATCGGTATTTGAGAGCATGCATTTAAGTTTAAAAATTTTCTCTGTACGTGCTTCGATAGTAATTAAGTTAAGGGAAGTTTGCGTGGGGGTTCGTTGTTCTCAGCTGGGTGTTTCTAAAAATCTGTTATTGGAGTGGTCATTGTCTTCTACTTTGTGAAGGAGAATAGTTTTAAACACTCATAGTGTTCCAAAAAGTCTAGACCAAATATTCCGTCGAATTCGATATCCAAGTCGAAAATGAAGACTTTGTGTGGATTGCGTGGGGCAAACAGGATCAAAGTAGATTCTGAAATTTGGATCTTCTCGTGAGTGATACCTTGTATGGGAACTCTTTCGGGAAATGTTGAGGAAAGTTTTTGACCGTATTTTCTTTAAAAATCGAAATGCCGGCTCCTGTAGATCAGAAGTTTAAATTTTCCTGTAGCATCATTAATATAGTATAAATTTTTTGAGTTTACAGTTAGGAGGGGCCTTATAGAAATGTTTGTTCTTCGAGATTCAAGTTGGGGTCGAAGTCGTCGAGGTTCATGTTCTGGATCTGAGTTTGTATGTTCGATATCTCGTTGTCTGGCGGTTTGTTTATGTTTATAGCTATTTGAAAATTTTGACCAGATATTTCTGCGTCAGAAGAGGGTTCGGAATATTTATATTCATAGTTTTCATAATTTTGATTTTGGGGGTAGCCCATATAGTTATTTAGGGCTTGGGTGTCAGGATCAGAATAATCGTCTTGGTAATAATTAGATTCGTCAGGGTTGTCAAATTGGTCGTTTGTATAGTCATATGAATAGTTATATGTATCAGTTTGGTTGAGGTGGTGAGTTTTGGGTTGTTGATTTCTGTAGAAATTTGTATTTGGGAAAAAAGCGTTGCCAGGACCAGGATTTTGTCCACTTGTTGGGGGACGATCTTGCTGGGCGAAGTTTGGCCTAGTTTGGTTAGCATTTTGTTGAGGCGGGTTAGGCCGAAACTGTTGGTAATTGTTATTGTTAAAGTTTCTGTTTGGTTGTTGTTGTTGCTGTTGTCTCAGACGCGTTAGGCATTCGTTAAAAGTATGCCCTAAACGTTTACAAAATGAACATTGTTTGGACAAAGATACTGGGTTGGGTCTTTTTTGTTGTTGTTGTATTTGTTGATTACGGGTGTTAAGAAATTTCTGATTTTCTAGATGGCTTAGCTGAAGTTCCCTTTTTATTCGGGAAACTGCGGTTATAATATTTATCGGATCGCTTGCTCGTACAATCTGTCCTATTTTCGGTTCTAGGCCGGTTAGGAGGCTATTAAGAGCCATGGGTTCTATAAGAGATATCTGTGCTTGTTTTTCTTTACCGGTTAAATTTTGTTTATTAATCGCCGCATACATTTTGGATTCGTGAGTTTGGAGTCTGGCAGCGGAGGTAAGAAGTGATTCATTCGGTATTTGCCTCATTCCTTGCAGATCCTGGATTAATGAGGAAATATCACCAAAGTGGTTTTCTAGGAGCGATTTGATATCGTCCCAGGTAGGCGGGTTGCGTGAGTTAACAAGTTCGGCGGCACGGCCTCTTAACTTGTTTTTAATATGTAAGGTTAGTAACGTGGGTTGGTTGTCAACAGCCATACTATATGCTGTCGTACATGAGCTGATAAACGTATTCAAGAAAATCGGGTTACCGTCATAATCGGGAACAATAGAGAAAATCTCAGAGGTCTTGTATGGTTCTACAGTTCCCTGGCTTGTTTCAGGCATGGTTACTTATAGTTATTTAGATATAAAATGAAATCGAGTGAACAATTTTCACGTAAAATGTAAGTGGAAAAAATAGTATATTAAGGCGAGTAGTGAATATAATTTTAAATTACCTGCTGAATTGCATTCCCACGGTTTCAACGAATTCAACGGATCCGAAGGAAGCTGTCAGCTGTCATCTAACACACACACACACACACACACACACACACACACACACACATATATATATATATATATATATATATATATATATATATATATATGTAATCAATTAACTGGGAAAAAACCAGTTCACTAGGGTGTTAAAAAGAAATACTCTTTATTACTTTGAAAAACTTTCAGAATATGTTTATTCCTTAGTCAGTTCAACTAAAAATTACATATAAAATGACAGTAAGAATTGTTAAAAAATTTTTGAATATAAACTTACGAAATGCGAGGTTCTTATTCACACTAACATTACTAGAGGAAAAAAGGCCATACTAATATAAAACTCGTCTTGTTCGTTAAATTGCACTATTGATGTTTTAATAAAATTCTTGTTAGATATTTCATAATTGACTGACATTAATTTGTTTTGAAGTTATTTGAAAGGGATATGATTCGAGAAAAATCTAACTGAAAGCATCGTAATAATAATCTTAATTTGATTTCAACCAATGCCAGACCTTACATAAATATTCTAAAAAGAGAGAATTAAGTTATTATAAAAACCTTTTTTGAAATTTTAACTTCAATATCTACAAGTTACAATAGATTAAGATTTTGTAAATCCGTTCTTTAATTTATGTTGTTGACTTGATTATTAATGCAAACCATTTCTAGAAAGTTCCATTTGAAAAGATTTTTTTCTTGTTCTAATACTTTTGCATTTTTGAAATCGGCAGTGTGATTGTTGTTGATGCAGTGTATTGCAAGAGCACAGCTTTCTTTGCCAAGCCTGATATCACTCTTATTTGAAATTATTCTGCTGTTGAGGCTTCTAGATGTTTGCCCAACATAGGTAGCTTGACAGTCTTTGCAATTAATAGGGTACACTACATTTGATTTCTTTTCATTCGGTTTTTTGTCCTTTATTTTAGTAAATATGTTAGCAACAGTTTTAACTGATTTATAAGACATTAGCATATTGTTGTTGGTGTTAATAATTTTTGCAATTTTATGTGAAATTAGTTGAATATATGGAATTGATACATGTATTAATGTAGTATTATTGGAGTTAATGAGAGTATTATTACTGGAAGCCGCCTGCTGTAGTGTACCCATATTTACATCCCGTGGAGAATTATAGATTAATCTTTTTAGAAAACCAGAAGGGTATGAATTTTCTATGAATAGTTGATACAGGATATGTAAGTTCTTTTCCCTTAGAGAATGATAGCTGATTTGACATATCCTTCTTTTCATCCCAGTAATCAAATTGATTTTCATCTTCATGGGATGATTTGAATGGTAGTTTAGATATCTCCCGGAACTTAATGGTTTTCGGTACCAGTCTATTTTCAGGTAATTATCAGAGCCCCTTATTATTTTTGTATCTAAAAATGGAATACTGCAATTAATATCTTCTTCTTCTAAAGTTATAATTATGGAATGTTTGTAATAGATAATCTTTAGCATCTGCTGGGATGCAGCAAATTATGTCATCTACATATTTTTTTTAAGGGATGTTAAAATTTAATTTGGGTAAGCAGTCATTGACTAAATCATCCATTACATATTGAGAAATTATGGGTGACAGTTTGGAGCCCATTGGAGACCCAAAAATCTGTTTGAAATATTGATTTTGAAAAGAAAATACAGTTGTATAAAAAACGAACTTTGTGAGTTTGATAAAATTATTTTTCTTAATGTTAGTATGTTTCGAAATGGTGGTCCAATGTTTATGAATATTATTTACAGCCAAAACTACAGGAATGTTGGTGAAAAGCGAGATAACATCTAAGCTTACTAAGTTATAATTTGCGGGTATCAAATAGTCATTGAATATGTTCGCAAAAACAAAAGAATCCTCTATATAAAATGGATTGTTTTTATTATAAGCCGTTGATAAGACATCAACTAATAAGGAAGCAATCCCACAATTGGGAGCATCAATTGAGGAAACTATTGGTCGTAATGAAAGCATTGGTTTGTGGATTTTTGGTAATGCATAAAATCTCGAACAAACTGCGTTATATATTGAATATTTTTTGCATAAGATGTCATCTATCTGCCTGTTATTCTTAAGCTCAGATAAAAGGCGAGAGGCCTTTTGTTGAGTTGTAGAGGTCGGATCTTTGTTAATAAGTTTATAGTATATTCTGGTATTGCTTCCTTATTAGTTGATCTCTTATCAACGGCTTATAATGAAAACAATCCATTTTATATAGAGGATTCTTTTGTTTTTGCGAACACATTCAATGACTATTTGATACCCGCACATTATAACTTAGTAAGCTTAGATGTTATCTCGCTTTTCACCAACATTCCTGTAGATTTGGGTGTAAATAGTATTGATAAACATTGGACCACCATTTCGAAACATACTAGCATTAACGAAAATAATTTTATCAAACTCACAAAGTTCGTTTTTGATACAACTGTATTTTCTTTTCAAAATCAATATTTCAAACAGATTTTTGGGTCTCCAATGGGCTCCAAACTATCACCCATAATTTCTCAATATGTAATGGATGATTTAGTCAATGACTGCTTACCCAAATTAAATTTTAACATCCCTTTTTTATAAAAATATTTAGATGACATAATTTGCTGCACCCCAGCAGATGCTAAAGATTATCTATTACAAACATTCAATAATTATAACTGTCATCTACAGTTCACTTTATAAGAAGAAGATATTAATTGCAGTATTCCATTTTTAGATACAAAAATAATAAGGGGCTCTGATAATTACCTGAAAATAGACTGGTACCGAAAACCATTAAGTTCCGGGAGATATCTAAACTACCATTCAAATCATCCCATGAAGATGAAAGTCAATTTGATTACTGGGATGAAAAGAAGGATATGTCAAATCAGCCATCATTCTCTAAGGGAAAAGAACTTACATATCCTGTACCCATCTGGTTTTCTAAAAAGATTAATCTATAATTCTCCACGGGATGTAAATATGGGTACACGACAGCA
Source organism: Octodonta nipae (assembly GCA_034190945.1). Lineage (NCBI taxonomy): Eukaryota > Metazoa > Arthropoda > Insecta > Coleoptera > Chrysomelidae > Octodonta > Octodonta nipae. The sequence goes on from CM067221.1 coordinate 62,792,067, forward strand.
GGCGGCTTCCAGTAATAATACTCTTATCAACTCCTATAATACTACATTAATACATGTATCAATTCCATATATTCAACTAATTTCACCTAAAATTGCAAAAATTATTAACACAAACAACAATATGAGTAGTTAAGATGGGGCGTTCCTGTTACAACTCGATGGCATGTCCATCAAAGTGTCCACCGTAATAGGGGGGTCCTCAGTTCTTGTAGAATGAATCGTCAATGTCTAGAAGGTAGTTTGTCACTTTGTCATCAAGAAATTGTCTCAAACAATGGATTAGGCGATAAAAGGACATCTTAGGAGTGACAAAGTTGACAAAAAGTGACAATTTGGCTAGACGTAGATGGTGAAGAGATCGCCAATAACCAGAAGGGTTTGCTGGGAAAAGCGTATCGCTTATCAGTAGTTTTGATCTCTTCTTCTTCGCTAGCTGTTCGTCTATCCTTGTTTAGCGAAGGCTATCCTTGTCTGGCTTGTACGAGGGGTGGACTAACCTAGTGTATCGCTTATCAGTAGTTTTGATATCTTCTTCTTTGGTAGAATGTATATTTTTGTGGTCTTTGTCTAACACAACAAATTTCATTATGATAAAAAAATATGAGCCACTTACTCTCTTTCTTGAATACATAGTTACTTTTTTATTAATTAATGTACCTAATATGTGTGTAAATATAAAAACGTAATTTTTTGTATTGACAAATTTTGCTAAAAAATAAAATTTTTGCTTCCTTTCTATAATAAAATAAATTTCATTATGATAAAGAAAAATGAGCCACTTACTTTCTTGTCAATAGTTACCGTATTATTAATTAGTGTACCTAATATATGTATAAATAAAAAACTTAAACTTTTTATATTGACAAATTTTGCTAAAAAATACCTTATTCTAAAAATAATATAAACAATTAAAAACAGCTACATTATTAATTCCAATAACAAGGTCAGGAATGCTTGATAATTTGAATCATTAATTCATTATCGTGAAAGAAGACCAAACACGCGAAATTTTATTCACAAACATCTAATTATTTACAAGTGACTATCGCTGCATTGATAACACTTTGCAAATTTTAATCATTAATTAATTATCAGGAAAGAAGACCAAACATGTGAAATTTTATTTACAAACGTCTGATTTTTTAGTTTATATGTGTGTATTTCTGCATTAATAAAATGTTGCAATATGAAATTCTCTTTCGAACTGATGTGATTTTTTTTCATTTATACTTAGTGCTTAGATAAAATAAGCTGTTGATACAATTGGAAAAAATCTCTAGGAAATAATAATTTACTGCCTATAAAAGGTACAGAACTTGCAGTGAAAACAAGTGAGTTTCAGTGTAAAAAGGTGCAAAAATAACAAAACAACATGTAAGTAAATATATAATATTTATTATTAAAATATTTCTAATTCAATAAGATTTTTTTATTACATCTATTTAATTCTTGTATACAACTTGTATAGTTCCACTGAAATAAAGCAACATAATGATGTGATATATTTTTACTAAAATCATTCGATGAGGTTGTTGTACACGGTGGAACTCTAAATCTTAGTTCCGCATACTTAGATGCCCATATGTCACTGTCTGCCTTAAATCCTGCACTGAGTGAGAGGCATGCTGCCAAATCTGATCGAACTTCTAGTAGATTAGATTTTGATTGATTTAGCGAATTTTTTAAAGCAATTAATTCATTTAAAGTAGCCATATGTGTTTCTTCCAACTGTTTTATGGTTGCCTGATACTCTGTTTCAGTTTTCATCATACTAATAAGGGTTGTGTTCTCATTTTCAATTAATGATTGAGATACTACAGTTGCAATACAGCTTAAATTCAGGATACTTTGATATCAGTTTACTAAAACTGATTTGTAAAGAAGTTTGATTTGCCAGTTCATGTGTTATATATAAGCTTCTATTATGTGGTGAGTATTCAGAGAAAAACACTTCATTTCCAATAACAATACACAGTGAACATAAATTTAGAATAATATTTATGAACATTTTTCTTTATTATTTATTTTATTATTTTGATCTTCTTGGTGTATTTTGAGTGAAACTTCTGGTTGTATTTCTTGCACACTGTAAAGTTACAATAGTAAAGAGTAAACTTTCAGTGTTTTTGAAATAATTTGTACAAGTATAAGAAATGGATACGTTCATACTGTTAATTTAATAGACTGTATTTGATACTTATTTAAGATTCTCCCCTCTTTTAGTTGAAGAAATAGAGTTGCGCTGTTACAAAAAAATTGTAATGGCTCTAAATAAACAATTTCTAATATTTTTTATTTATATTAGATAATATGTTAACATTGTTCTTACAACATTAGTTAAAGGATTATATTTTACAAGGCGATCATGAAGAATGAGACAATATGCAGTAGTTTTTCTGGAATTTTCTTGCTTGTTTCGAATTCTAATCTGACATCAACAGCTCCACCTTTAATGGTATCTATTTGTCGGCTACAGTCAATTATATATAATGTGGTTTGTTTAGAAAAGTCTTCTGGAGTTAGAGAAACTTGAATGAACTCTCTGTTATAATATACCGCTTGGAAGTTAGCAAACATTTCATAAAGTGTTGCAAAATTCTTTTGATCAAAATTGAGATTTAAATTAACATATGGGTAAACTTCAGAATTTAAATACAATTTTATATTTGTGATGTTACAATGATCAAATTCTGACATAGGCTTGTGAATATTGTTTTTTCGATCAGTATAAAATGCTACAATAACAAAACGAGGTTTTTCCAGTTGACTTGTCGTTTTCACTGCTCAGGTATGTTTTTGACTTTGCTGTAAAAGTGTATACTCTAACAACTCCCAGCAACGAAAGCCGATAGGAAAATCTTTTCCACGTACTATATATTGCAAAAATTGGATTTTGTGAGCATCAGATAATGACACATGAGGTACTTTCCAAACAACTTTATTTAGGTGAACTTTTGGTTTTTCTGTAGCTACAGAACTAATTGCAGCGTTGGTGTCTGTATTGGCACGTACCAGAATTAAATTTTGACTTGCTGAAATCACTAGGCGACGAAAATCCTCACAAAAGCTAAGTACTAATTAGAGAGGAATGTATACTGCAAAATTTCCGTTGGGGTCGCACATATTTGGAGTGCCTTCAAGATTCCATCCGGCATTATACCATCGAATTATTTCGTTTTTGGAATTTGATAGGTCTTAATCGTTGATGTGATTCCAGGATTTCTGGTTCGATCGACTACTGTTCCACCAAGTTCATCACGAATTTCTTAAAAGAGGAATGCAAAACCATTATTAATGAATCTTAATGTTGGACTGTATTTATTTTCTGAGTTTAAAAGTTTTCCTTCCAGGTACAGAAAACTTTGAGAGGGTAGAGTGTACACGTCTTGAGTTTGTATAGGGATTCTTATTTCATCATTATTGAAAAATGTAGTATTTGCATAAGGTGTGTAGGAATGATATACAAAATTGGTTATAGCATTATCCACAAGCACGTTATCAGCCACTCGTAGTATGTTAAGCGTCATTTTTTTGTTTAAACACACACCGGAACAAACAGAAAAGTTTTTAAGTCTTACACTTATATTTAATTTTATTCTGCAAATGAATGCTTTGAATTGTCCTCTCTCTATAGTTTTGTTCTTTTTCTTCTTATTTTTTTCTTCTTTATGTTTAGCCGTTGTTAAGTTCGTACCTTGAATCCCAAAGATACTAAAAATTGCTTATTGGTAGGTGTTAACTGTTTCACTTGTTGCTTGATACTGGCGTTTTTATAGATTGGCTGTCGATATTTTATAGGTTGTTCCTGTTGTTGTAAATAATTAGATGGATTTCATATATGAAAACCATATCAATTAAGTCGTTTTAAATGCAATCTTATCGTAACAACTTCACTTTAAAATTAACCAAATTCCCATTTTGGTCTGTTATTTTAATAATAATCTCATTTATATATCTTGTATTGATTGGTGGATAAATAACGTTGGTGGGGTTTTCAACAATTTTGTCACCAGGCGGGACATTTGGGTAAAACGTGTGTATTATATGGACTGGTATATCATTGTTGAACGAATTCTGAATTAAATTGCATTCAATGCAAATAGCATTTACTTTTGAAATGCTGATTGGATAATCTGAATAGTGATATTTCTTAGGTTTTAATTTTCTATTTTTAAATCCTAATAAAGGACCAATGGTGTTAGATTTCTCAAAATCTATTCCTTTGTTACATTTTATTTCACATTTAAATGTGTTATGATTAGTTCTCAATATTAATACAGGTTTTTCTGTTTTTTATTTTTCTTATTATCATCTTTTTCCACAGGTTTCAAATTCTTCTGTATAGGTTGTGATGATAATACAGATGGTACAGCTGTCTCCTTTTGTTGTTCTTCATGATCAGTTAGCAAAGTGTGAAGCGTTTTTTCAATATCCTGTATTTCATAGGTGCCCACCGGTAATTCTAATTTCATGCCGTTAATATAAAACTTGTTATTGGTTTCATCGATATTTGAGATGGTATTAAAGGTCATAAAATCAATTAAACCCATGATATACGTAGCATCATCTTCTAGAATAATTGGTGGGTAAATCTTGTTACTGAGAATAGAAGCACGTTCAGAGAACGTAAATGTATATGAAGACATCTTAATCTGTCAAAGGTTAGCAAATAACTAAAACTATTTATATGGTTTTATTAAATATATTCACTTAATTATTTTTACTATTTACAATTTTCAACTAAATTATTATTTCGTAGTTATTAAGAACTAGCATTAATACTAATGTTTCCTTTCGGCACCTGGTACAATATGAGACCCTTTGAATTACATAATCTGTACATATACTAGACTTGTAAACTTGAAAACTTGCACCACAATCATCACATTTAACAGTTAGTATTATACCTCTTCTATTGTCGGCCTTTTTTTATAATTAGCTCTTGAAGCACAACACACAGAGCAGCTTGAATTTAGTAATTTTCTTTGCATGGGTGTTCCACAATATAGACAATAAACAGTAGAGCTAGAGCTACGTTTTTTAGTAATTATTCTTTTAGTTCCACATTTGTTACACCAGCAGTCCATAAGAACCGTACACTGCTAATGTTCATCGGTAGGAACAGGCATTTATAAAAAAATATGAATGTATATTGTTCAAAGGTTTTGAAAGTAATGAGACAAATTTGATTTGGTTACGCCTTTTATTGGGATAAAAAATATAAACATAAGTGTCCACAATTAAAACTGTTATAGTTCTGAAACTTATTATAGTTATATACAATTTTACATAGTTCAGTGGAATTAAAATATTTTATAACTTCAAATGGAGGCCTAAGGTTTCCAAAGCTATCAAAATAGGTTACTGTTGAACCGCTTTTCTTATATGCTGTCCATTGAGTTCCAGGCCCAATTGTAGAATCTAAGTTGATAATTCCTCTTTCAATTTTATGAATTTTTTTAGGTAAATTGTCTCTCATGAACACTCCTTGGAAATTTGGAATTTTCCAAATTTTTGCATATTTATCAATATCAATATTTGTTAGCGGACGTTGTGGTAGTTGTTTGGAGGGTGTAAAAAAAGACCGAAGCCTTTTTTGTAAGGACGTAAGTATAGTCCTTTTCCTCCTACAGCAATAGACTCCATTTGTCTATTATGTCGTTTAGCTTCCTCTAATTTTTGTTTTGCCATCTTAGCATCATTTATTACCTTTGCAACAGCTGATCCTCCGGCAGCGATCGATCCCAAAGTAGAAAGTTCTGCAAAAATAGGAATAAGGGGTAAAATACCACCCTTCTTAAGTACTTGTATCATACGAAGTGGAGTAGACGAGTAGATTGATTTAGCAGATTTCAATGCAACTTTTATGGCAGCACCTAAAGTACGAGGTTTATGTTTAAGCACATGTTTCCTTATTTGACTTATAGCTCTTGTAAACCCTAGAAATTTTCTGCTCGGTTTTTTCTTCAACACTCCACTTTTTCTTAACTTTTTTGTTTTACACCTTGACTTTATTTTAACCATATTTCTCTCTTGATTATAGTACGTTTTATATGAATGTTCAGCAAATATTGATAAAATTTTAAGAGAAACTATTTTTTATACTAATTGATTCTGTTCACTGGGGTAGTGTCATGTTCAAAAAAATTATCACTATTATCTAGTTTTCTTTTTCGATTTTGTTGATTGCCAAAATCAAGTTTTAACTTTTAGGAATTACTTCTTAATCATTAAGTTGTTGTAATTTTCTTTTACCCACTCGAAATTTACGAGTTTGAGGAGATATTAGACGACGTTTTATATTTTCAGAATTATAAATGTCATCATCACTGGTATCCCTTTTACGTTTTCGGTTATATTCAATTTCCATATTCATATCAATTTCTTGAGGTTCATTTACAGGTTTTCCTTTTTTGTTTATTTTTTTTATTTGAACCTTTGGTTTTCTTCTCTCCTTTGTGATGGTATTTTTTTAATGGATTCCACATCATTACCATTCAAAATTGTTATGCCGTCTTGTATATTCTTGAGGGTATTTTCAATCATAAGTTTAGTTTTTTCCATTAACTTTATACACTTTCGAATCGTTTGTTTATTAGTAGGTCTTTTCAAGCCCATACCTAATTTCACTTTAGTTTTCATTGCCCCTGCAATACCGAGAGCTGCTATTCGTTCACCTACAGATGCGTCTTTAGAATGAAATCTCTGAAGAGCTTCATCAGCTAATATCTTATCTGCCTTATGACGTAACTTTGTATCACTTTCACTTTCATAAAATTTGTCATGTTTTAAACAGCTAGCATCTAGTGGATTTGTTGGTAGACTTCCTTGCATTAGACGTTGTTTGAGTTTTGTTCCAGGTCCACAATAATTATAACCTGGTATATGCATTTCAAACGGTAAATTATTTATAGCTGAATTTAATAAACCATTGACGTGAATATAACTTCATGATGTTATTTCATTAACTATCAACTTAAAACTAACATATATTATTTGTTTTGTGAATATTTACCTCATTTTATAGTAATGTGTCAAAGAATGAGTGTGGTAAAACAAAAAACTTCTTTAGCTATTGAAAATGATAATTTCAATAGTATACCTGAAAATAAAAAGCATGGCCCATTGTTTCCGTCAACTGTGAGGTGTATTCTGGTGAGGCCAAGCAATTGCGGTAAAACCAATGTTATGGTTAATATAATTGAACACTTGAACGGACTGAGATTTGAGAATGTTTATGTTTATTCAAAGTCCTTGTATCAACCGAAATATGTTTATCTGGAGAAGTTACTAAAGCCAATACAAGGCATCGGTTATTACCCGTTCAATGCTAGCGAAAATATTCTACATCCTTCAGAAGCAAAAAAAATTCAATCTTTATATTTTATGATGTGGCTTGTGACAATCAAGATGTTATACGTCAATATTTCTCTACGGGAAGGCACAGTCTAGTGGACTCGTTTTATCTGTCTCAGACGTATGCGAAGCTTCCAAAGCATCTCATTCGAGATAACGCAAATTTTTTGGTTCTTTTCAAACAAGATGATTTAAATTTGAAACATGTTTATAATGATCATAACATGTCGTTTGAACAGTTTAAAAGCTTATGCGGCATGTGTTGGTACAGACCATATGGATTTTTATGTATCTCTAAAGACAGCGACATCAATGAGGGACGTTACAGAAGAGGTTTTGAACACTATATATGTTTCGAATAAGACAATTAATTTCAGTATAATCATTAACATCATAAGTTTAAGATATATCAGAAACTGATTGAACCAGATCAATAGCGGATAATAGCAGGTAAAAGCGGATTGAAAGCGGATCAAAAGCTAAGAAACGTAGAATTGTAAAAGAAAAATTACAGCTTCTCAAACATGGTGAAATTGTTAAGGAAAAGTTATTTTCTCCCATAACAAAGCATCTAAAGGACATTGAGAGTAAACTGAGTCACAAAGAACAGAAAATCGATGGAGCTAGTAAGAAGGATGAAGAGAAAACTTTTTTAAAACTGAGGATCCTAGCCATGTTGATGAGGAAAAAGATTTTATTTTCAACGATGAACTATACCCATTAATACTATCACATCAAGCTGAATCGTTGTATCAGGAAACACCGAAGATTCCTCGTAAACTTTCAACGAGTTTATCCACACCTACAGGTCAGTTACAATTATTGCAAGATGAAAATGAAGATCCGAGTGAAAATAAAATGACAATTCTTCAAGAAATCACATCTGATGATGAGTTAGGATCATTATATTCTCCTGCAACACCTGGACGGTTTGCTGATATTGCTGAAAAATCCTATGTTGACTATTTAGACCAGTATGATCCATTACCCAGAAAATATATAAATGACATGTATTATGATGATGATAATAAGGAATTTGATCATAAATATGGTGTCAGATTAGATACGGATACTGAGAAACTAATGATTGGTGAGTCAAGATTAGATATTGACGGATCTGATATTATCGTTAAGAAGAAACCATATCGAGGTAGTATGGGGTTATATGAATTATTGTTCAAAAAACGACCGAAAGGCTACTCTAAAGAAGATGAAGATAATTATAAACAAATTGTAGCAAAAACTAATGCCCATAGATGTTATTATAAACCTAACAAACAAATAGATAGTAGCAAAATGAAAAAATATAAACAAATTATTGCTCCTATGGTGGCAGGAAAGGAATTTTTATGGAAGTGGATAACAATAAAATTGATTACGTTCATTGGGATGATCCAAATGAAGTTGTTGATAGGTTACGATTACTACTCGCTTCACAAACAGCAGGACATACAGGCCATACAAACGAAATAACATCAATTATTGAGGAATTGAGAGAGGCCGGTATAATTATTTAAAAAATGAACTCTAATAGTACTGTGAAGAGGCAAATTGTTGCAGAAATCCATAAAGCAAGCCAGGATAAATTTTAAAAGACGAAAAGTCATAATTAAATCTTTAGATGATCTCTTTCAAGCTGATTTAGTAGAAATGATACCATACGCTAGAGAAAATAAAGGATATAAATACATATTGGTTGTAACCAATTGTTTTTCAAAATTTGTTTGGGCCTATCCCATAAAGTCAAAAAATAAGTCTGAGGTTTGCTCAGCCATGGAGAAAGTTTTAAAACAGCAAACACCTAAGAATCTGCAGACTGATGCTGGTACAGAATTTTTCAATAAAGATTTTAAGAAGTTAATGAACAAATACAAGGTGAATCATTATAAGGTGTTTAGCGAGAAAAAAAGCGTCAATTGTGGAACGAGTAAATCGAACTTTGAAAAACATGATGTGGAAAGAATTCAGTTTACAGGGTCATTACAAATGGTTGAATATTCTACCGGAAATCGTGAGAAAATATAATAATACCAAACATAGAACCATAGGTATGAAACCATTTGAGGTCATGAAAAAGGATGAAAAGCATTTATTAAAAACAGTCTATAATAGAATTAAACTGGCAACAAAGAAACGAAAATTTCAAGTTGGTGATTATGTTCCTATATCAAAACTAAATTGATAGAAAATACCAACCAAATTGGTCCACAGAGATATTCAGGATAAAGAAAGGTCAGCTTACAAATCCAACAACATACCTGCTGGTTGATGAAAACAATCATGACATTTTGGGTGGTTTCTATGAAGAACAATTGTTAAAAGTTAAATATCCCAATGCATTTCTAATTGAACGGATCTTGAAACGAAAAAAAACCCAATAAAATTTTTGTAAAGTGGTTAGGTTTTGATTATAAACGTAACAGTTGGATACAGGCAGATGATCTTGAAAATTGATATAAAACTGTTAAATAATTATCACTTTCATTAATATTTTATTATTGTTCAACTTAATCAGTTCGAGTCGTCAAGTATTTGTGCAGTTACAATGTTTATCGTGGATTTGCAGTACTTTCAGTATGGAGATGCTATTTTGTGCAAGGAAATTGCAATCATTAATGTAGAAAACGGCTGGTACTCACACAAATTTCTTACAATGCCTGTCAGTTTTAATCATTTGACTGATACCATTCAACAACATATGGTGTATACAAAAAAGTGCATCATGGATTAGAATGGAATAATAATGATTGTTTAATGTATGAGCAAATATCTGAACACATAAAAAATTGTATTAAGTGTGATAAGACTCTTGTACTCTTCTTCATTCTCAACATTCATTTTAATATATTTTAGAGGAAGATTACCAAATTTACGCCTTAACGTAACTTCTTTTGGAGAACATGAAAAGGATACTAGCACTACATTTTTTTAAATTTTTATTTCCTTCACACCATAACTATAAATATAAACAAGAAATAAAATAAATAACAATTCAACAAAAAAATACGTATTCACAAAAATACTTACCGAAATTTGTTTCATTACTGCATATAACATTTTCAAAGGAAAATTAATTTCATCTTTGGTGGAAATTAAAAGGGTACTTGGAATTGTTGCCATTTTGATCTAATAAGTAGACTTGAGTATATAACAGATGAATTAATGTTTTGAACTAACATTCCTTATTATTCAACTTGCTTTTATATTAAAGGCTAAGAGAAAAAATAAAACATGCTCATGAAACTTGAATTTCAACAAATCATCAACATTTTAGATATTTTCCATTTGTGTATAAAAATTCTTATTTGTTATTATATTAGACTTTATATTTTAATCCAAATATAGAATTGCTACCATAATTTTCATGGGTGGAGTTACATCTTTACAAAAAAATATTATATTATTGCAAACATTTTGTATATAAAATCCTACCCTTTAAGATAGAAAACACAAATAAACAAACTTGTATAATTTAAATTAGTCTTGTGAATCCCAATCAAAATATTATATGGGAGGAGCTGTAATTTGTTTATTGACGCTTACAAATAGAAAACCACTTTTAATAACTTATGTAGGAGGAGTAGTAATTTGTTTATTTATGCAAACAAATAGTAAACTACATTTGCTGACCAACTACATGCCTTGTATTAATAAATCGCATATAATTGTGATAAACAATTTACGTCAGCAATAAGGAAATATTAATTTTACATCGCTTATCTGTAAAAAAATTGATGATCGACGCCAGTTAGTCGTTAAAATGCAATTAACATAAACATAAGACGCCAGTCTGTCTGTAAAAATCGTTATCTCTCGAAAAATGATGTTTTTGTTAACCTTTGGGATAAATCAAAATCACATGATGTTTGTTAATTAATTAAATTTATTAGTTTCCATGAATTACGTATGCACTTTATTTATCTGCTAGTAATTCACTGTATTGCAATAGTCATTGAGAAGATGTTGTACTGTACCATTTGTTTTAATGTAAATAATTTACGTAGTGGCTTTCAAAGTAGAAATGTTTATTGTTTTGATTGCCAGCGTATCACATTCCATGAGGGTGATGATGACCGCAGAGAAGCTAATAAAGGAAATAAAAGGCCGCATACCTAATAGTGAAGCACAGATCTTAAATTGTTCTTAACCTATAATTTCTTTCGTGTAAAATGGAGTGTATTGTTGCTAATGTAGTTAAGAAAATTGAAACTGTTGGTAAGTTAGTTAAAACAAAAACAGAATATTTACAGTGGGTTCATTTTTTGAAAAAAAATATACTTCTACTTAAAAAATACTTAAAAAATAAAGAGGGGCCGATAAAAAATTATTCGAAATTAGAAGCTAATTTAACTTTTCTTAAATATTATTATTTGCAATTTAAAAATAAATTCAGGCTTAAAAAATCGAAATCTTGTAAATATGTTAGAAACTTAGTTTGGCAAGATACAGAGTCATGTTTTAAAAATAGGATAAAATCAGGAATCATTGTCAATTTTACAATAAAGGAACCACATGAATTCCTTAAAAAAGCTTTCAAAAGTTTTTCAGCAAAAATTAAAAAGGAATTAAAGAAGTCTTTCTTAAAAGTTAATTGTATATTTTATGCAAACTTTATAAAAACATCTAACATAGAAACGGATATTAAACATTTTTCAAACAAAAATGAAGTTATAGACGTTAATACTAACTTAAAAGAGTGGTTTATGGAAAATGTTAAAAATAAGATTTTAAGTAAATTGGAAAATTTTCAGGAACGTGATTCTGAATGGGCTTTGTATGAAATATTGCATTTATAAGTAAATATAAATCATTATAGACCAATAAATGTTGGTATGTCAACTTTTGTGGACGTACCAGCATTTATTAAGAAAACAAAAGCAGTTTTAAATATAAAAAATAATGATGAGTATTGTTTTTTGTTGTCAATTGTTGCAGCATTGCATCCATGTGATACTAACAAAAACCCATGTAGAATCAGTTCTTATCAGCATTTTAGTAGAGTTTTAACATATGATAATATTCAATATCCTATATATTTGAAAGACATTCCAAAATTTGAAAAAAATACCAAATTGTCTATTAACTTATTTATGGTTAATAAAAAGAGTATAGTTCCTGTGAGTTTAAGCAAAAATAATTATTCACCTCGCTTAAATTTACTCATGTTGTCAACTTTCGATCATTCTGTTAATTCAAATTCAGATGACAATGAAAATAATTCTGATATCAATAGAATTTTCCATTTGGTCTTATAAAAGACTTATCCAAACTCTTAAACAGACAAATGGGAAATTTTTCTCACAAAAAATGGTTGTGTGAAAGATGTTTAAGTCATTTTAAAACAGAGACAGATAAAAATTTAAAATTTAAGAATCATAAAAATAAAGAACTTGTCCCTTTTACTATACAGGGTGTAAATAGTTTGAGTGCATATATTTTAGGTGGAGGTAGTATACACCAAATTAAACAAAAAACTCTTATACCACTATGGTCAGTAGGCCTTAATAACCAAGAAAATCCCTAAAACATATTAAGTAAATTATTGTCAATCCGGCAACGTCGCTCGCGTTCGAAGCAGATTCACTCTTAGCTCGAATAATAAAGGAATGACTACGCCGACAAAAAAATAAACACCTGTGTTTTTGTATTGACTGATGACATTGACCTTAGAATTAAATAAAAGTGTATGAAATATTTTGTTGAAAATATTTACGTTTTTAATACAAGGTATTGCAATTAGAATTTGTATTTCGCGGTTTCTTTTATGCAATTATACAAAGTTGGGTAAATATGATATGCAACTCAAGAGATCTGTATATGTAGTTTTTTACCAGTTAAATTATTCGAAGAGTCATTATTACTGATTTAATTAATATTATTTATATTAGACAAGTAAATATATAATCCTACTTACCGAATTTATTATAATGATAGAACTGAGTTGAAACAACGGATTATTCACAGCAAATGTTCAAAATGCCCACCATTACTATCGACACAAGCACGACACCGTGTAATCCAATTTTCACGTATGTGAGAAAAAATTCCTGGATTTCGTCAGCAGCGTCAAAAATGCGTTTTCTAAGGTCATTCTCGTCAATAACTGGAGTCGTGTAAACCTTACTTTTCATGTGTCCCCATAAGTTGAAATCTAAAGCATTGAGATCAGGAGATCTTGCTGGCCAACGTATATGTCCGTTTCGACCAATCCAACGACGGGGAAATGTTCTATTTAAGAAGTCGACAACGTGTTTGTAGGTTCACTTCATCTAACAAATCTGGTAGCGTGTTGTTCAAAAAATAAAGGTAATTCTCACTTGTCAAACGTGCAGGCAGTATAAATGGCCCAACCAAGTATTCACCAACTATTCCAGTCCACACGTTAACTGAGAATTGGTGTTGAAATACTGACTGGCGTATTTCGTGCGGATTTACCTCAGACCACGAATGCGTATTATGAAAATTTATTATACCATTCCTATTAAAACTTGCTTCATCTGTTGTTAAAATATTGTTCACAAAATTAGGAAATTGTCCATGTTTTCTGAGGAACCAACGACAGAAATTGAGTCTTGGTTGAAAATCATCAATTGAAAGCCCTTGAACCCGCTGCATGTGATATGGATAGAGCAATTGTTCCCGTAATGTTCTATGAAAAACAGTGTGAGAAATTTGCAGCTCACTTCCAATACTCCGTGTGCTACGATATGGGTTGATGTCGATAAGGTCTAGTATTTGATCCTCAGCAGCTAAGATACGATTATGTCGCTGTGGTCCGGGATTGTTTATTTGTGGTATTACACTACCTGTTTCCAGAAGCCTCTGCGAAACAGCTACGAATGTCCTAGCATTGGGCAGGCGTCTGTTTGGAAAACTTTCTCTGTATAACATTCTTACTATTCTGCAATTACGTCTGCTTTCCCCATAAATTAAGAGCATGTCATGTCTTTCCCTAATTGTATAATCGGCCATTATTTATCACAAATAAATACTGTCGCACTATTCTTAATTTTCGAACTTACACACTAATCACAACCGATTTTATTTATTTAAAAAATATATTAAATGGAAAGTTAACCACGAAGTCTACATCAAATAGATATCATTCAAATCACTTTACCGTTTATCTATTCTTATTTACAAGAATCGAAATCGCAAAAAACAATCGTAACTCTCAGTCGTCGTTAAAGTAAAAAATGTAGTAAATAAGTTGGTCTGTATGCCACGTTGCCACATCTATTCGGAGAAACTTACACTAAATTATAAAAGCATATTTCGAGTTTAAATAATCAATTTTCATTTTTAATGTGGCTATTAAAGATGTATAAGCTATTGAGTATTTACATATTTAGATTTACCGACATTTTGAAATCGAAATTATTGTATTATTCACTGTAGCAAGGGCTACATAAAATCTAACTCTATGTGTTCTTTTTGGCAAAACTATAGTTTATTTTAAAAAATGTTATAAAGCTTTTTGATTTGTTTTTGCCTGAAGTATTGTTCTACAAAATCTTTGCACTCAAACCGTTTACACCCTGTATATGCTGATCTAGAAAGTATTCTAGAGAGGTATGAAGATCAAAAATCAACAAGTTCTACACAAAAATATCAGAAACAAATACCATTTAGCATAGCTTTTTATGTAAAATGTGCTTATAATGATTCACTTTCTGAATTCTATCAATATACTGGTAGGGATTGTGATATATGGTTTGTTAAAAAACTTCAAGAAATAGCTTATAAACTTGATAATATTTTTAACAATCCCTTACTAATGAAACCACTATCAGCTCAACAACATAGCTTTTATGCTAATTCAGAACATTGTCATATTTAATACTCTCTTCGAGGTGTCATTCCTTTCTACGCAAGACAATATATATTATATATAAATATAACATATATTGTTTCTGTTTAGGGAACCTTCATCAGTTGCGCTTCCCAAAATTAAATGTCCTCTTGAACACTTCTTTATGCATTTGATGCTATTCGTTAAATTTGAAGACGCGAGATGTAAGACCGACATCTAGGATTTTCGAGAGAATCAGTACACAGAGGTTCCGAATCTGGAGCCGTTCCGTGCAATTGCTGTTCTCCCTTAACTCCTAAGACAGAATGTCACGATACAATTTTTCAGGTTACTTCACCTGTCAGAGATATTGAATACTCTCTTCGAGGTGTCATCCCTTTCTACGCAAGACAATATATATATTATATTTAAATATAACATATATTGTTTCTGGTTAGGGAACCTTCATCAGTTGCGCTTCCCACAATTAAATGTTCTCTCGAACACTTCTTTATGTATTTGATGCATTTCGTTAAATTTGAAGACGCGAAAATCCTAGATGTCGGTTTTACATCGCGCGTCTTCAAATTTAACGAAATGCATCAAATGAATAAAGAAGTGTTCGAGAGGACATTTAATTGTGGGAAGCGCAACTGATGAAGGTTCCCTAACCAGAAACAATATATGTTATATTTAAATATAATATATATTGTCTTGCGTACAAAGGAATGACACCTCGAAGATAGTATTCAATATCTCTGACAGGTGAAGTAACCTGAAAAATTTTATCGTGACATTCTGTCCTAGGAGTTAAGGGAGAACAGCAATTGCACGGAACGGCTCCAGATTCGGAACCTCAGTGTACTGATTCTCTCGAAAATCCTAGATGTCGGTCTTACATCTCGCGTCTTCAAATTGGCACATTTGTTGTAAAAAAATTCAAGATGGTGACATTAAAGTGCATGATCAGTGTCACCTTACAGGTGAATTTAGAGGGGCTGCTCATAATTCCTGCAATATTAATTATAAGGATGATTATAACGTTCCTGTATTTTTTCACAATTTATCACTACATGGCAGTCATTTCTTTATAAAAGCGTTAAGTACTGCTATTAATGGAACTGTCAGTTTACTGCCAATTAATAAAGAACGTTACATTTCATTTACCAAACAAATTGCCAATATGAAAATTTCCTTTAGATTTTTAGATTCATTTCGATTCATGGCCAGAAAGTTAAGTGACTTAGCATCATATTTAGAACCTAGTCAAAAGTTGATCACACGAAAATACTGTTTTACAACGTAAAGGTGTTTTTCCTTATGATTATATTGATAGTTGGGAAAAATTACAGGAAACTCATCTACCAGATATAAAATGTTTTGATAACAAGTGAGAAGAAACCAGTATCTCTAGAGATGATTATAATCATGCGAAAAATGTTTGGCAAAAGTTTAATATTAGGAACATACAAGAATATTCTGAATTGTACCTGAAAACTGATGTATTGATGTTAGCTGATATATTCGAGAATTTTAGAAAGACTTGTCTAAAAACTTATGAATTAGACCCAGGACATTATTAGACAGCTCCAGGGCTAGCGTACGATGCCATGTTAAAGGTAACGGAAATTGAATTAGAACTTCTAACAGACATTGATATGATTATGTTCATTGAATCTGGAATTAGAATTGGCATATCACAATGTTCAAACCGGTATGGAAGGGCTAACAATCCCTATAAGGAAGACTTCAATCCTAGTGAACCAACTTCCTATTTAATGCATTATGATATTAACAACATGTATGGGACAGCAATGTGTGAGCCCTTACCTTACGGGCATTTTGAATGGGTAGACCCTTATTCAGTGAACATTCAAAATATTTCAGATGACTCTGAATTTGGCTACATTTTTGAAGTTGATATAGATTATCCAAAGGAACTACATGAAAGTCATAAAGATCTCCCTTTCTGTCCGGAACGCATGGTACCACCAACTTCACGTTCTAAAAATAAAAAAATATTAAAAACACTTTACAATAAACAAAAGTGTGTGATTCATTATAAAAATTTGAAACAGGTTCTTGAAGCCGGGTTGAAAATATCTAAAATACATAACATTCTAAAATTTAAGCAGTCACGATGGATGAAAAAATATATAGAACTGAATACACAGTGTAGAATGCAAAGCACTAATAATTTTGAAAAAAACTTTTACAAACTAATGAACGTAAGAAAATATAAAAACGTAAAGTTGGTTAACAGATGGAAAGGGCGATTCGGTGCAAACTACTATATATCTCAACCAAATTTTCATAGTAGTCATATCTTTGAAGAGAATATGGTGATTATAGAAATGAACAAAACAGAAATTATTTTTAATAAACCTATATATATATATATATATATATATATATATATATATATTTGGATTTTCCATTCTAGATATTTCAAAAACATACCTATATGACTTTCACTATAACTATATTCTAAAAACTTTTGGAAAAAAGCAAAACTTTTATATATGGACACAGATTCTTTAATTTATCACTTCTTTGTAGACAATATTTACGAAGAAATGAAAAAAGAACTCCATAGGTTTGATACGTCAGACTATCCTTCAGATAATATATATCAAATTCCTCAAATTAATAAAAAAGTCTTAGGTAAAATGAAAGATAAAATTAATGGTAAAATTTTGCTTGAGTTTATTGATTTGAGATCAAAAATGTATGCCTTAAGAATTTTAAATGCAATTATTAAGAAAGTTAAAGGTATAAAAAAATCTGCTTTGAGAAAAATTACTTTTGAAGATTTCTATAAATGTCTGTTTTATAACTCTGTAAAGGAGGCATCACATAACCTAATAAGATCAAATAAACATGTGGTCTATTCAATAAAACAAAAAAAATCGCATTGAGTCCATTCGATGATAAGCGTATTATTAACTATATTTCACCTGATACATTACCTTGGGGATACATATAATTTTGGAACCCACTGGATATTCTTTTTTGTTCAGACTAACTATAACAGTAACTTTTTTCAAAAATTAAAAAATTTCATTTAAGCACTGATTGAAGTATATAAAGATGGTAGTACCTTTTCAAAGTGTTTACAGTATCAGATCTGCTTTCAACAAGAAAAAAAAATAGCACAGACCTATCAATTAACCATCCAAAAAACACAGCTTCATAATAAAATCATGAATAATGACATCGGGGTTTGAAATGATCACAATAAAACACACATTATATACAAACAAAAATCAGTTAACAAAATGCCTTACAAGGTAACAGTTCTAATTACATCTCTAAAGTGTACAAGTTATTCTGACAAAGATGTGATCAAAGATGAATACTACCCGTTTGGAAGACATATTGCTCTACAGTGCAGTCATTGTTCTTCTTTTAACATGCATGAAATCGGAGATTTGTATGGTAAATGGATATCAGCACCAATGTCAATTTCAGAAAAACAAAATTGGAATCAAGACGTCTTTGAGAATAGAAAAAAGATTTCATAATCTAGCAAAAATTTCTTCAAAGCGTATTACTCGTATACAAATAAATCAAGATGTTAACAATGCAACACATTAGTTTGTCTCAAGATTTAGCCATGAACAGTCTTATTGTCTACTGTCAGCCTTGTGATGAAGTTTCAGAATTTCCTTGGTGTTTTAACAATGATATGATATTACAGTCATCAAAATGTAAAAAGTGTTCTGATAGTTTCAAACTGGTGTCACCTACTCAAAAAAGTGAAAACATTATAACGAATGCAGACATTTTAACATGTGGAAATTCAAAATATTATGATGCTTTCTACTATCTATCAGAGGACAAATTTGCCTACTATCATCTACCTAAAGATGAAGTTTCATTACCAATTCTCTTTCTCGAGATGTCAGTAAAATACCGCTTGGGGTATGGACGACGATTTGAAAAATGTGAAGACTTGTAAACCTATGTGAAATTGAAAATTTTGTTAATGAATATTCGGATAATATGTAAATGATACTATAAAAATGAATGTATTTTTCTGAGAATAAATTTTTGTTGTTTATATCTAAATAAATTGAATTAAAAATCATCATTTTTTATTTCATGTAGAATAATACTTAAAAGAAAAATAAATGACTCATTAGCTCAGTTGGTTAAAGTGCCATGATAATCATTAATATCATAGGTTCTAATCTTACATGGGTCTTTTTTTTACCTGGTAATTATAAGCTTATTTCAAACTAAAATAACAAAGTAAAGAAATGTCTAAAAAAGGTAAAACTATTAAATAATGAAAGTTAAGTAGTGTACGTGATAAACAAAGACAGCAAAAATATACATTCTACCGAAGAAGAAGAGATCAAAACTACTGATAAGCGATACGCTAGGTTAGCCCACCCCTCGTACAAGCCAGACAAGGATAGCCTTCGATAAACAAGAATAGATGAACAGCTAGCGAAGAAGAAGAGATCCAAACTACTGATAAGCGATACGCTTTTCCCAGCAAACCCTTCTGGTTATTGGCGATCTCTTCACCATCTACGTCCTTTTGTCGCCTAATCCATTGTTTGAGACAATTTCTTGATGACAAAGTGAAAAACTACCCTCTAGACATTGACGATTCATTCTACAAGAACTGAGGTCCCCCCTTTTACGGTGGACACTTTGATGGACATGCCATCGAGTTGTCACAGGAACGCCCCATCTTAACTACTAATATGCTAGTGTCTTATAAATCAGTTAATACTGTTGCTAACATATTTACTAAAATAAAGGACAAAACACCGAATGAAAAGAAATCAAATGTAGTGTACTCTATTAATTGCAAAGACTGTCAAGCTACCTATGTTGGGCAAACATCTAGAAGCCTCAACAGCAGAATAATTTCACATAAGAGTGATATCCGGCTTGGCAAAGAAAGCTGTGCTCTTGCAATACACTGCATCAACAACAATCACACTGCCGATTTCAAAAATGCAAAAGTATTAGAACAAGAAAAAAATCTTTTCAAACGGAACTTCCTAGAAATGGTTTGCATTAATAATCAAGTCAACAACATAAATTAAAGAACGGATTTACAAAATCTTAATGTTATTTATTGTAACTTGTTAGATATTGAAGTTAAAATTTCAAAAAAGGTCACACCAAATATATCAAATGATCACTCATGACCAATATTTTTATAATAACTTAATTTTCTCTTTTTAGAATATTTATGTAAGGTCTTGCATTGGTTGAAATCAAATTAAGATTATTATTACGATGCTTTCAGTTAGATTATTCTCGAATCATATCCCTTTCAAATATGGCCTTTTTCCCTCTAGTACTGTTAGTGTGAATAAGAACCTCGCATTTCGTAAGTTTATATTCAAAAAAATTGTTAACACTTCTTACTGTCGTTTTATATGTAATTTTTAGTTGAACTGACGAAGGAATAAACATATTCTGAAAGCTTTTCAAAGTAATTAAGAATATTTCTTTTTAACACCCTAGTGAACTGGCTGCTTCCCAATTAATTGATTTTTTATATTAATTCAGCCGTTATCATCTATTTCTATATATATATATATATATATATATATATATATATATATATTCTGTAACTGTTATTATAATTAAAATAATCAGCAAAATATATTGATTTCATTAACAAAATTCTATTTTTCTTTCAATTTTGTATTCCTTAATTTCATTATTGGTTTTTGTTAATTATAAGTTCTAATTTTAACTTGATTGCTTCACATTTTTCGGTCGTTCCGTTCCGTTTAGGAAACAATATACCATGCTACAGTTGCTCGGTTAACTTTTGAATGAGAAGCAGTATAACTTCAGGATGTGAACAATTGTAAAATGCTGATGTTTTTCGGGGTTGTTATGGCGGTAACGAGTACCTACGTACTGAAGTTGTTTAGAACGGTACAGTTCCGAAGTATTGTCTCCTTCTCTATTAACCATATTAGGCTTTCCGTTATTTTTAGGAAGTTTTCAACAATTAAAGAGTTAAATTTAAAATCATGGTCAGTTCACTGATCCATCACATCGAAGGAGGTAGTAATCTGAAGAAGCACTTCCTAATGAATTACCAGAAAATCGTAAACTTTTCACCTGCTTCCCAGTATAACCAGCGAATGATCCTTTTAGATTCGTAAACGCAACCGGAGGTGGTATTTTTAGTTTCTGTCGAAAGAACGTCAACGTCAATTTGTCTCCAGGTAAGTAGATAAGCTATACCGTTTCGGGGGGTGCGCGGGGTCGGGAACGCGGTGGCTGGCGTAACGCGGTGCGTAGGGAATGCGGTGGCATGCGGTGCGTAGGGAATTCGCTGGCTGGTGATCGGGATTCAACCGGGTGCTTCCGTCGGGGGCGGCGAACCGTGACGTCATTCGGGAAACGGACTGGCTCGTGTCGGGTGCTTGTCGCAGGGGTGTATCACAGCCGGGTGCATTGGCCATGGCAGATACAGTGGTGAAACACATCTTAAGAACATATTCAATGGGATGAACGAAACGTATTTTGAACAACGAAATAAATTATCATATGCGCGAGAGCGGCAACTCGTTCGAGTCTCTGCTTTCGTCGGATAAACCAGGGCCACGAGGACGCCTAGTCCGGGCGTTAGATCTCTTAATATAGATAATTCGGCAATTTTAAGCAAAAAAATGTACCGAAAATGCATCGCAAATAATTAATAGGTTCCAAATATTTGGTAATTAGCATTTCATTACAAATAATAAAATAATTCAGATTCAACGAAGGCAATAACAAAAGATAAGCGAAACCGCAACTGCATGTTGGTGAACTGATAAATAAACGAAACTCGAGCACTGGTTGAAAGTACAGTGGCTGGTTGATTGTAAACATAGAAACCGTTAATTATAAAAGTAGATGCGGTTTTCATTGAAGAGATAATGGTAGCTAACAATGTAAAAAATAAATACGTAAATGAGGAATAATAATTGTGTCTTGAATCGTTGCATTTTGTATCGAGTGATGGGTAATTCGGAAAGAATACCGTTGGAGAAATGGTTGGAACCACTACAAATGTTGAAAATGACTGGTACGGGAACGTTGCGAATGAGTAAAAACGGCACAAAAGCTATTAACGGTCCGTAGAACGACTGGGACAGTAGAAACAGCTGGTTGGACCCACTACAATAGCTAGAAACGTCCCGTAGAAACGACTGGGATAGTAGAAATGGCTGGTAGAATGGTTGAAGCCACTACAAAAACTAGAAATGACCCCTAGAAACGACTAGAAAATTAGAAATGGCTGGTTGAAACCGTACAAAAGCTAGAAATGACCCGTAGAAACGACTGGGAGAGTAGAAATGCCTGCTGGAAATGTTTGGTGCCTCTATAAAAGTCCGTAAAAACAACTGGAACCATACAAACGACTGAACCCATTGGAAATTGAATGGTTGAAGTAAAGGCGTTGCAAAGGGTAGCAACAGACTAAAAACGGTACAAAAGATAGAAACAGCACATAGAAACGACAGGAACCGTAGAAATGACTGCTGAGTTTAAACAAAGTCACTACAAATGCTAGAAACTGTTGTTACAAATGGTTTGAAACAGATCCGTTGCAAAAAGCAGAGAAGAGGAAATCAGAAAGTATAAGGGGGTCGCAAATGTTTATTTATATCTAACAGGTCCTTATAAATGCTAGAAAAAGTTACGTCATCACCATAGGCTCATCAAAGCGTTTATATCAAAAAAAGATATAACAAAAAATGCATATGAAATGTAGTAACAATTTCCTTCCTCAGAGGCCTATAACTTTTGAAAAATAATGGAATGTAACGCTTGACAAATCTGCATAAGTTATTACAGGTTTCTTAAATCGTCATGTTGAAATTCGAACATTGGTCGTATCTCATCATACAAGCCAATATACAGAAAAAAATTAATATTTCTTGCAAGTGTTGCTCTATAAAAAGTTGGAACGAAAGGCTGTTATATTTATTATTCCTACAAACTAAAAGCAATTTTATTTCTTGCAAGAGGAAATGGCTGAGAATTTGTTGCTGGAGAACGGTATTAGACACAGTCAAAACCAAAACCAACGGTAGCTGAAAAAAGACATCACAGGGATTCAAACACACTGATGGCTCATCATCATATATCACGGAATGTTTCCCCCAACGAATTGTTGATATGAGAGTAAAATGTACAAAGTAATTCTATTCTTGAAACAGCTAAATCTAAATACGTCATTCAAACAAATCTTTTCGAAGACAGGTACTCAAAAACTTTAGTATTAAAACTAATTACTGTACTTAGTGATGAATGTCGGAAAAGGGTTCGATAGTTGGCAATGTGATGACTGCAATAAAGATCCTTTATATAATTTGTTCTAAGACAAAGTCGGACCAAACAAATCTTTTCTAAGACAGGTACTTATAGCTTTTACTTCAAAACTAATTTCACTACATAGTTATAAACTTGTTTCTAAGACAGGTACTCAAAAACTTTGGTATTAAAATTAATTTCAATACTTAGCCATAAACTTTTTCAAACAGAAAACAATCAAGAAAATCCAATCAAAATTTGAAGTTATGGCATAAATATGTAACAAACAAATGTTTCAATGTTGAATGAACAATAGCAATGAAATAAAAATGTATATTTAAAAAATGTTCGTATACATACCATACCATTTTTTCAATATTCAAACACAGATCCTCTAGAATAATATTTATCAACCAGCTCACTATTTTACACACTGAAACACCACCAATAATTGCAACAAAAAATACTCGAGAATTAAACATTATCCAAATATAATTCTCCAATTAATTTACTTAATAACTGATGATTAAAATATTTTATTTTTCATACCGAAACACCACCAAATATTGCGACAAAATACCCGAGAATAATACCATCCAATTCTCAAATTAATTTACTTTGCATATATACATGGGAAAATAAAATGTAATTCGTTTAGTTATTAATAATATATCTCCCGGAAGCAGTTGCGGTTAACAATGCAGTGGAATTTATTTATCTTTACGCAAAAAAGTTCAGACGGGGTAAATTGAATATTATTTTTATGATAGTGATAGTAATTGAATCGGAATTATTAGCAGTGTTCAATTTGAAATATATAAGTAAAAGAATAGAATCAAAGAAATAATCAAGTACAAGCATAAAATTAATTTAGTTACATCCTGCAAAAACACATGTCTTCGAAGTAATTTATTATAGTATATTTTATAGGTAAATGTTAAAAATATGTATACAGGAAAACCTTCATTTTCGCTTGCTTGACTTAAAAAATTTGTTTTTGGAGTCTTTAGATTTGACGTCTTTTTAGAAATCAAACCTGTAGAAGCGATAGTTGTTTGGCTTTATAATACAGTGATCAGATGGTTTTCGGACTTAATATTTAGTTTTTATATAATAAGATAGTAGAATCAGAGAAATAATCGAGTACAAGCGTAAAATTAATTTAGATACACCACACAAAAACAAATAGTTTACTATATATTTTTATAGAAAGGTTAAAAATATTTATTCAGGAAAATCTTAATTTTCGTTTGCATAAAATGACTTAAAAAATTGTTGTTTAGCTTTGATGTGTTTTTAGAAATCAAAACCTGTAGAGGTGATAATTGTTTTAATTAAAAAATGTTGCTAATAAATAGGAGGCGACAGCTATCTTTAGATTTTGTTATGTTGTTGAAATGGGAACATACATCCAAGTTTTACGGAAAAAGATGTCTTTGAACGCGGTTTAATTCTGCCAAAGCAAGTACCAGAGAAGAATTACTCTCTGATAGCACACTAAAAGTTTTCCAATTTTTTTGGAAATATGATACAGTAATGGTGAAGTCAAACAATTACGAAGGTGTTCTTCAACATGGATGACAAATCCCATTACCAAAAAATAAAGTGACATCTATTAATTTTACAGTGACTTTAAAGAATTTCTTAATTTGCTGCATATAGAGGCTATAATAATCGATATTTATGGAGAATTATGAATATTGTATAACAGCAATTATCTGGACGGAGAAGAGTGATCATTCAACAAAGTGTGAAATATAGATACCCCTTCTGGTTCTACGAAGAATAGAGTAATATAATTTCAGCGATAAATTTAATTACAAATAAAGCTTTCACTTGTTTATTTGAATTCCTTGCAAAGAGTAATATCAATATTTTAAAAATTGGTAAGCATAACTTGAAATACCTGATGAACTAAATTTTGAATAGTCCAATCCAAATTTAGGTAGGGATGTGGATGTTGTGGTTTTTACAAAACTTATGATTTATCAGCATTTTTATTTTGCTGGAAAACCAAATCAACAGCGATTATTGGTGACGTGAAGTCGGATGCAGTAACAAATTGCATATGATGATCTGCATATACTATAGTCAATAAATGATCCTATTTCCTACGTAGAAGCAAAATATTTAAAAAAATTAAACCTTAATTTATGTTTAGAATTGTTAGCAAACAAAAGCAATAAAATCAACAAATAACTACAGCGACAGAGATTTTTCAAAAATGTTGACTAATCAAATTTGTACAAATCTATTTTGAAAAATGTAAACAGTCGAGTTGGATAACTCTGTTTCCTCTGCTGAGATACCAGCGTGGCTTAGCGACATCTGAGATTTTTTAATTGAGCTATTCGTCATGGAAATGTATGTGTGGGAACTTTGAAAAAATTACAAAACAATGTTGGTTGTTTTCGGACTTTACTGAAGCAACCAACAATTGGGTTTGACTTAAATCATGGACAAATGGGTGAATAAAAATTTGCTTACATATAGAAATTTTTATCAGTAGTCACTTAAAAAACACTATATTTCAGAGTTGTAACACAAGTTCACGCTTGAGGAACGATGTACTCAATCGAGTAGCTCCCAAGTCCATCAACCATAAAAAACAGAGATGTATGGCTCTTAGTAAGAGTGAATGGTACCTCATACGTAGGCAGCGGAAGTCTTTCGATGCAACTATAAGGGCTGTAGCAAAAACTTAATGCCCAACTTGTTAAAGAAATGTCTCATATCCCATAGGTAACGCTCTGACTTGGGAACTTAAAATGGTTCGCTAGAGGTTGAGAAATCAGCTTCATTATCTTGAGTCATGGAATAATGCCAACCTGGTTGATTATAACGATGCCCAACAAACTACCAACCCAGAATAAAACAGTTTATGTATTTATCGTAGCAATAGGTGTTACTGTTGTTATTGTATAGTAAGTATTATATGTTTAAATAAAACAAAATATGTTTAAGCATTTTTATTTTTAGCATATATATATTTTTAAATAACCAGCTATAGCTGTTCTACATAGTCACAGTGATCTAATTTCATAGAATAATCTAAGCAAGTAGCCAAGTGTCTATAAGGCATTACTTAAGCAAATTTTATGTGTTGGAGTCAGTGAGGGGTACAGGTTTTAAGGAGCAAACACTGCTCAAACGCCTTTGCATGAAGCTCTTCGATATTATCGTATGGTAAGAGATTCCTAAGTTCTGTACCCCAGCAATAGCAGGCTATTTGGTCACCATAACCAGTGTAAAAGAATCCAGCATTCGCAATCTGTTCAGACTTTTGTCTCAGTCTCAGATGGGTCAGTCTTTAAAAGTCGCAAGCCTACTGTCAACAGTTGCCATGTTTTCGTAAATGATTGGTCTGTTTATGGTAAGTGTCATATATATCAAAGGAGCGACAATACGACTTCCAGTCTAAATGATCAGTTAAAGGATCGTCAGCATCTTCTCAGCTGGGTCCTTCAATATCACAAACCGGACATAGGACAACGTCCTCTTTGTGACTCACAGCTTCTTGTTGGTAAATGAAGCACGCTCTGGCTAACTTTTCAGAAGAGAAATCCGACCGCCGGTTTTCAAAAGTACGTAATCGATTTTCATATATCTGATAATAATCGTGATACTCCATGGTATTGAACTGATGAAATAAAATCTAATCATTTAATTTATATGCATTTATTCAATTCAGACTCTTCATCAAACCCCATGATTATTACCCAACGTTGAGCAAACTTTCTTCTCACACATTTCATTAACAACCAAGATCTTTTCCTTAGAGTGTTTCACCATAGGAGACATTACATTTACTGACTAAAAGTAATCAAAACATGGTTTTTAATGGCCAAAGTTTCCATGATAATTTTCCTATTAAACATGACACTACCATGTTGCTAACAAATAACGACTTAAGGCAGTAGACAACTTATTAGTGATTAATTTCGGCAATACTGTCGCGATTGCTTCAAGTTTTTGATTTTGGTCCAACATTTGATTTGCAATATCATCATATAGTTTTTGCATATTTCCGTATAGGTCAGGCACTACTTTTGTCATCTTGTCTCTAAGTTCAGTTAGATCAGAAAGATATATAGCCTTATCCTTTGTAACAATATTTAATACTTCTGCTGCATCAACACCTTTAGGAGCTTTTTTCAGAGAAAGTTCCAGATCATTTATACGTTTTTCCTGTAATATACGGTTGTCATTAAACGAGGCTTCAAATTTTGTGATGGTTTCTTTATATTCTTTCCGGGCAGATTCCAACTGAGCTTCTAATATATTGAATTTTGAAATGAGAAGCGATATATTTTGTAGTTGGGTTTCCATAGCTTGTTCGGTTTTCAACATGCGAGTATTCATTGCAGTAAAGTTTTGGGTTCCACGTTCCTCGCTAGCCTTTGGTTTTGTTTTAACACAGATAAGGTTTACTGAACTTCACCAGTGTAGTTGCTGAAAGGTACGTGAAAATCATTATGGTGTTGTTGCAGTCGGTTTGCTATTTTCTTATCAACGTACTGCTTGTTGGCGGCATCCATGGCCTTCGTCGGTACTTTGACATTGGTAATTTTCAGTTTCTCAGCATCGATATATCCCTCTGCGGTAAAGGAAAACGGCACTTTCATAAAAGCTAGCTTATGTGAGAATGCTGACTGATGGGAGGTACCTCGCCCAAATTTGTTAAGCGTCATTGCGTAACTTACCTTTGGTAATAAGGGTTAATATTTAAACAAACATTTTTCTATAGAACTCTCGTATAATATTAGCTTCTTTAAGTTCTTCCTTGGATGCAATCGGTAGTTTCGACAGTTCAACTAATTCGTTGGGATCATCCAACTATACCATTGACTTGTTAAGTTCCCCGGTTCCCGTAAAACATTGCTTCTGTGTTAAAGGTGGAACAATGGCATAGCATATAGACTTGAAGCTTTCAAATGACCTGCTGCATTCTTGCGTGCTGAAGCCATTGTCGAAATTCCATACTTCTAAATCATCTGTAGCGACTTGTAAAATATTAGCAGATAAAGACCCTGAGTCCCTTGAAACTGCAACCCACCAACGATAATGTGATGTGTACGATTAAAGTTGATATGGTAGGGATACCAGCTATTATTGAAAAAGCCATCGATTACCAAATGGAGTTGAAATAGATATAGGACCACCCCAAATGAAACGTGCAGGTATGGGCAGTCGTACTGATTTCATAGAGACTCAGTTCGCCCGTGGAGGAGCTAGAACTCAACGTTCAGAAATGAACGGCTCTCCAGATACGATTAGTTTACTCGTGGTGGAATCAGGAATTTTTTACGTCTTGAGGGATGAATAAAAATCTGTATTTAATACAAAATTCATGCCAATAAAATCATAAATGTATTTAAAAATTCCTGATAATAAATTCTCAAATCTGTATTTATTTAAAAATACTGTAAATAAAATCGAAAAATAATCATGAATCCGTAATTATTTAAAAATTCCTGATAATAAATTCACATTATATCTGGTATTTTAGATATCGAAACCACAACGGAAATGATGACCGCAGTGAAAGGAAACTGTGATATCTTGTTTACACTAATTCAAACCGAGCCAAATAAATTTATAGAAAGCTGTGGTTTGATAAAGTTATCATGTTGTTTGCAGCAATAAACGTTTGCAGGAAGTTCCCATATGATAAGCAGTTGTTTTTCTAGAACTAACAGCAATTTCGTTATACGCAAATGACTGATAAATAAAATAATTTACGAATTTTTATTTCATTGTTAATTCCACTCTCAAAGAGATCACATATCAACTACAGTGATTGTGTATGTGCTGTGTTTAATTAACTGCTAATTCAACTTTCAAAGAGATCGCGTCTTAAGTGTATCTAGTGTTCTAAAAAACATGTGAGTATTTACTTAATTTCATTTTTTGTCAATTTGCTTCTAGTATTTTGTGGGTGCTTTTCAAAAAATGTATGTTTTATAAATTTGTAGTTTGTTTTTCGAATCGAATATTTTCTGGCTGCTTAAAATTTCTGGTTTTCTGTTGTCTCAATTATTACCGTTTATTCACTTCAGTTCAACCAATGGATTTAAATCATGTAGCTACATGATTTAAATCCATTGACCTTTATTTTTATTTGTTGGGAGATGGATCGTGTTCTGGAAGTATATTTCAAGGATTATATAGTATTTACTTATTAGACATCGCACATTATTTCATTTCCAGACTTCATATATTAAATTATGATAGTAGTTTCTGAACTAACTCCTAATTCGGAACACACCCTTAGGTGAATGGTGATGAATATATGACTATAAAAGTACTTTTTCATACATTAGTCTTTGAGTTTCACTCAGTGAGTCAAGACGTGCTTATAGTGTATATTAACTAAAACTAAAAGTGTGATTTCAAAGTTTATTAGTTAATTTAAATCTCTTATAGAAACCATGGTTCTCTCTGCACTGGTGAAGAGTATTCTCATTGCAGTAACTGCTCTACTGGTGAATCTGCGTGAGAAATTTGATGGATCCACCGCGGAGGATGGACTTAGGCAATGTACCAAGGCAATCCGACATCTTCATCATCAAATAAAGAGAGCGACAACAGTGGGTGAAAAACAGAACCTCCAGGCAACGTTAGCCAACATTAAGACTTTCCGAACCCAAATAAAATATTTGCAGAAGAAAGGATCTGGAGTTGGGTCATCGCGTAAAGAAAAACCTAGCGAAAGAGTGCGATGGTTTGATTGTATTTCTGCATTTAAGAGGCGTGTTAGGACTGGAGTGATAGCAAATCTCAAGCATAAGAATATTCAAGCTTTTTTCTCCGACTGCAAATCACTTTTCATGAGGCGTATCCAGAATGTTTTGAAAACTGAAGAGGCCGTGAAAGTGAATACGGTGTTTGCTGCTGAATTTGAGATGTCTAAGGCAGAACAAGTGGTCTCGGAAATCAAGTATTTCAACACATCGAATGCTTCTATACTGAAAGATACCGATTTAAATGAGTGGTGGGACGAACGTGTAGTACAACCATTTATGAAAGATATTGACCAATTTTCAGAGGGTTCAAGTGGTTGGGCTTTAGTAAGAATCCATAATTTGGGTGTAAACATTAACAAGTATACTCCCCAACTTGGGTCATCTTATATTGATCTACCTGGTGAAATAAAGAGGAAGCATTCATGCATCAATGTTAAGAACGAAGATAATGCCTGCTTTGCATGGAGTATTGTTTCAGCTTTATTTCCTGCTGAAGAAAATCCCCATCGCCTCTCCAAATACCCTCACTACTCACGGGTGTTGAAAGGCATCCAGTTTCCGATGACAACACCGCAAATCCCAGGATTTGAAAAACAAAACAACATCTCAGTCAATGTATACATACTGAAGAAGTCTAAAAAAATTATAGTACTACCAACATATCTCACTAGAGATAAACATGATCCTCATGTTAACCTTCTATTGATTCAGGACCGATACGATAAAGATGATTCAGCTCCTATTAATTATCATTTTGTGTGGATCGGAGATTTGTCCAGACTGGTATCTTCTCAACTCAGTAAAGACACGCATAAAAAATACTTTTGTGACCGCTGCCTGCATTATTTTTGTTCCGAAAACAAACTTAATATTCATATGGAGGACTGCAGTATGCTGAACAAATGCAAGATGAGATTGCCAGACGATACCAACAAGATTGTAAAGTTTAGAAACTTTAAAAACAAAGATAGATCCCCATTCATCATTTATGCTGATTTGGAAAGTGTTCTGAAGCCTATCAATGATAAAACCAGATATCAAGAACACATCCCTTCAGCTATAGGATATTACCTGAAGTGTTCTTATGATGAGTCGTTATCTTTCTACCGTTCCTATAGAGGATCATCCTGCATAGACTGGTTTGCTAAAGAAATGCTACAGCTATCAGAAGATCTAAACACCATTTTTCTCTGTCCTTACGACATCGATCCACTTTCACATGAAGAGCAGCACCAGTATGATACATCCACTCATTGTCATATCTGCGAGAAACCGTTCACTCCTGAAGACATGAAAGTGCGTGACCATTTCCATCTTGCCTCTGGATTTAATAATAGTGTTAGCAGAAACTCAAACTATCGTGGTCCAGCCCATGAATCTTGTAATATTAATTATCAGGACACGCATATAGTACCCGTTGTTTTTCACAACTTATCAGGATACGATAGCCACTTCATTATCAATCAAATTGCGCAGTGTGCTGAAGGAAAGATAGATATACTTCCTATTACTAAGGAAAAGTACATCTCATTCACCAAGCATTTCAACGACTCATTAATTAAATTCCGATTCATCGATTCATTTAGATTTCTTGCTGCATCACTTGACACTCTTGCCTCCTCATTACCACAGTTTCCTGAACTACGTTCACAATTTTCCGGTTTACATGACAATCAATTCACTTTATTAACTAAAAAGGGGGTATTCTGCTATGATTATCTTGACTGTTTTGAAAAATTTTCGGATGAATCTTTACAAAGTCAGGATAAATTTTATAACAAACTGGAAGATACTGGCATCACCGATGAACAATACGCCCATTCAAGACGGGTGTGGACTGAGTTTGGGATCAAAAACTTGGGTGAGTACACTGATTTATATATGAAGACTGATATTATGTTGCTGGCTGATGTTTTTGAAAAGTTTCGAAACAGTAGCCTTGAAAGTTATGGTCTAGATCCAGGTCATTATTTCACATTACCTGGTTATACATGGGATTGTATGCTTTTCAAGACCAGACAGGAATTGGAGCTTCTTACAGACATTGAGCAATTATTATTTGTTGAAAAAGGAATCCGAGGGGGATTATCACAATGTTCAAAGAGACGATGTGTTGCTAATAATAGATATATGAAAGCTTATGACCCTACTAAGCCTACAGTGACCTTAAAATATTACGACTGCAATAACCAATATGGATTCGCAATGTCTCAATATTTATCATATGGAGGGTTCGAATGGGTTGACCCTAACATCGATGTCACTCAAATTCCCGATGATTCAGACATTGGTTATTTTTTGGAAGTTGATTTGGAGTATCCGCAACACCTCCATGATGAGCACAATGATTTGCCTTTCTGCCCGCAACATATAATTCCCCCGGTTCCAAAAACAGAAAACTACTGGCTACGTTATATGATAAACATAAATACGTCATTCATTATAGAAATTTATAACAGGCATTACAATATGGTCTTAAGCTCACGAAAATTCATCGTGCTCTCAAATTTAACCAATCACCTTGGCTTAAGTCATACATAGACTTAAACACCAGGTTAAGGAGTCAAGCGCAGACTGAATTTGAAAAGAATCTATTCAAATTAATGAATAATGCCGTATTTGGAAAATGTTTAGAAAATTTACGAAAAAGGGCCAATGTTCGACTGATTTCCAAATGGCAGGGTAGATACGGCTTAGAGGCAATGATATCCAAACCAGAATTCAAGTCTTGCACAATCTTCAATGAAAATTTAGTTGCAGTTGAGCTCGCAAAGTTGGAAATCCTCTTTAATAAACCCATGTACGTAGGCATGGCTGTTTTGGACTTGGCTAAAATAACAGTATATGATTTCTATTATGGTTATTTAAAGAAAGAATTCGGTGATGATGTCTCTTTAGCATATACGGACACAGACGGCTTATTCACAGAGATAAGGAATAGAGATGTTTATGAAATAGTGAAAAGGGACTGTCATGAGAGATTTGATACCTCAGATTATGCTCCAGACAACAGATTCGGAATCCCTCTAGTAAATAAGAAAGTGCTCGGTATGTGGAAAGATGAGAATAATGGTAAGATATTGATAGATTTTATAGGGCTTAAATCTAAAATGTATACCAGCAAGTTGGATGAAGATATCAAGCCTACAAAGAAAGCTAAAGGAGTAAAGAAATCCTCCCTTAAGACCAAAATTATCTTTGAAGATTATATTGAATGCCTGGAGAAACTTAAAACCAAATCAGTCGAACAAAATCTCATCAAAGCCAATAAACATACAGTGTACTCAATTACTCAACAGAAAATTGCCCTAAGTCCAGAGGATGATAAACGATATCAGATTTCGGACTCCTATGAAACATTGGCCTGGGGTCATTATTCTATTATGGAAACTTAAATTCCCTTATACTTGAATACATTATAGCTATATCCATCATAACCTTCTCATATTCAGTCTATGCGTGAACATGCTGGGTGAATTAATGAGCTATCTTTATTAAGTTAGAGATCGCTGCTCGTGCAACCCTATAGCATGATTACTTAAAGAATTAATCTTGTTAATCTAATAATCATTGATTATGTTTCCATGCTGGGTGAATTAATGAGCTATCTTTATTAAGTTAGAGATCACTGCTCGTGCAACTCTATAGCATGATGACTTAAAGAACTATCTTTATTAATTTAAGGATCACTGTGGTGCAGCCTTATAGAATGATTACTTACAGAATTACGCTTATTGATCTAATATTCATTGATTATGTTTCCATGTATTACATGCGTGGTGAATTAATGAGCTATCTTTATTAAGTTAGAGATCACTGCTGGTGCATGATGACTTAAAGAACTATCTTTATTAGGATCACTATTCATGCAACCTTATAGTACGATTACTTAAAGAACTACTTTTATTGATTTTGATTAGATTTCACTGCTCATATTGTCATAAAGTGGTTATATAGGCCTATAGGGGATGTTCCACTATAAAAAAACAAGCGCGCCTTGAGTTCAGCCTCCTGGGCGGTGTGGAATAGAACTCTTTATGGTTAGTATTATAAAATCTTAGACACACATTTGTTTTCTCTTAGGTCGAGTGATTTTCTACCGCAACCACTTCACATCCATAGTAGCTTTCTAAAGAACATCAAAGGCTTATCATTTGTAAGATATTATTTTCACTTTATTCTTTACAAGCTTATAAGTTACATATACTGATGGTTAGCAGGTGTACTGATAAACCAATGAGAGTGCAGCTTATGACATCATGTAAAAGGGGGAGCAGGTCCTGTTCTATTTCCGAAAATTTCTATATGGGTGAGTTGTTCCTTTTATCTGCTTTAATTCATAGCTATTACATTATACTTGTCAAATATAAAATCGGGCTGAGGAAACTTTATTCTTTATAAACATATAAGTTACATATACTCATAGTTAGCAGGTGATAAATCAATGAGAGCAGGACTTATGACGTCACAGACAAGGTACGGTTTACTGAACCTACTTATCAGATTTCTAATCTCTTTCTTGAATATATGAAACTGGAGAGAAAACAAGGTTATAATCAGAAGTACTTTTGATTATTGTAGTAAAACAGTGTATTTAAAATTTTATATTACAGCAACAAATAATACATCAGCGCAAAGGTATTTATGTTTATTTCCTTGCGTTTCCAGAATATAATACAATAATTCTACCATTTTGTAATGATCCTACGAACCAGGGTCCTCATATCCCCATCATCACTACGAACCAATTTTTTCTCTGACATTTCAAAAGCACTGATTTGGTTGGCCCGTGACAGTTGCGTCTAGTAACCTTCTCCAGTGACAAATTCTCAGTGATAAACCTGACAACTGATTACCTTTTTACTAGTAACTGTCTCCATGCAAACTTTCATAAGTTTTCTCCTAATGCGAGTCCCGTTACCATCATTTCTAGCATTTATAACTGTACCAAACGTTCAAACATTTCTATTTGCAACGACCCTGTTGCAACCATTTCTAGTGTTTGTAACGATCCTTCTTCAACGATTCAGCAATTTCTAGCATTTGCAGTGGTCCCCAACCCATTCCAGCATTTCTAACGGTTCTTTTTCCTGTTTCTACCATTTGCAATGGATCCTACCATTTCTACGGTTCATTCCTAGCATTTTCTTCAACGATTTATCAATTTCTACCATTTGCAGTGGCTCCAACAATTTCCTGCAACGAATTCTACGTTCCATTCGTTTTCAGCTTTTGTAGTGGCTCCAACCATTCTACCAGCCGTTTCTACTGTCCCTGTCGTTTCTACGGGTCATTTCTAGCTTTTTGTAGTGGCTCCAACCATTCTACCAGTCGTTTCTACTGCCCCAATCGTTTCTACGGGACGTTTTTAGCTTTTGTAGCGGCTTCAACCAGCCATTTCTAAGTTTCTAGCTTTTGGAGGGGTTTCAACCATTTCTACCAGGGATTTCTAAGTTTCTAGTCATTTCTACGGGAAATTTCTAGCTTTTGTAGTGGCTCCAACCAGCGATTTCTAAGTTTCTAGTCGTTTCTATGTGCCGTTTCTATCTTTTGTACCGTTTTTAGTCTGTTGCTACCCTTTGCAACGCCTTTACTTCAACCATTAAATTTCTAACGGGTTCAGTCGTTTGTATGGTTCCAATTGTTTTTACGGGCCGTTTCTAACTTTTATAGAGGCACCAACCATTTCCAGCAGGCATTTCTACTCTCCCAGTCCTTTTTACGGATCATTTCTAGCTTTTGTACGGTTTCAACCAGCCATTTCTAAGTTTCTAGTCGTTTCTAGGGGTCATTTCTAGTTTTTGTAGTGGCTTCAACCATTCTACCAGCCATTTCTACTATCCCAGTCGTTTCTACGGGACGTTTCTAGCTGTTGTACTGGGACCAACCAGCTGTTTCTACTGTCCCAGTCGTTCTACGGACCGTTAATAGCTTTTGTACCGTTTTTACTCATTCGCAACGTTCCCGTACCTGTGATTTTCAACATTTGTAGTGGTTTCAACCATTTCTCCAACGGTATTCTTTCCGAATTACCCATCACTCGATACAAAATCCAACGATTCAAGTCACAATTATTATTCCTCATTTACGTATTTATTTTTTACATTATTAGCTACCATTATCTCTTCAATGAAAACCGCATCTACTTTTATAATTAACGGTTTCCATGTTTACAATCAACCAGCCACTGTACTTTCAACCAGTGCTCGAGTTTCGTTTGTTTATCAGTTCACCAACATGCAGTTGCGGTTTCGCTTATCTTTTGTTATTGCCTTCGTTGAATCTGAATTATTTTATTATTTGTAATGAAATGCTAATTACCAAATATTTGGAACCTATTAATTATTTGCGAGGCATTTTCGGTATATTTTTTTGCTTAAAATTGCCGAATTATCTATATTAAGAGATCTAACGCCCGGACTAGGCATCCTCGTGGCCCTGGTTCGAAGTTGAAGCAAAAAATGACTCCTAGTATTTTCCTAGGGTATGGATAGGGTACCTGGATGACATATTTGCTATATTTAAAACTAATGAGTTCAATGTTAATGATTTTGTTATGTATTTTAACAATATGTTTGCTTCTATTAAATTTACATATGAACAGGAGCGTAAGGGTGCTCTATCATTTTATATATAGGAAGGATACAAGCACTTATAGATATTTACCTATACGTATTTTCACTGTCAACAACATAAGATGACTTGTACATCGGTTGTTGACATTCCCTCTCAACAAAGAGAAAGAATACTATTAGGGAAATAGCTGCATGTAATGGTTTTCCAACAGATATTATAGACAAATTAATTAGGAAGAAACGGCTTTGGTTACGAATGTATGAAGTGTCAACTTTTGAGTCACAAGAACAAAAGTTTGCCTCGGTTCCGTACAGTCGTTATACAGGAGCTCTAAGAAAGTTTTTAAAGGACTTGGTATGAAGGCGGTGTATAGAACATCTACAACACCACAGAAATTCCTCGAAGTTTCCTTGGACTTCCATCGTCTTGAAATGATTGATCTTACAACGTTTCAATAGCTGTTTATCTGGTATCGTCATCAAGTGAATGATAGGAAATTCAGATTATCTGTCGTATTTATATTATACGCTTAACTGGTCATGCGTCGCCGGTCATGGTCATTGAGTCTTATCCGGTCCAATCAGCGTTGTCGTACCTGGTGGTTGGTTGCCGGTGATGCGTAGCGGCAGAGGCCGAAGAAGAGCTCACCAAATATTTTTAATTTGGATGCTGGGCTCGCTAATTATATTTTCGTTCGAGATTATATATGCTGTCTTTTTTTGTACCAGTGGCCTGGTCCAAGTTGATGTTATTTGTGTTCCCATCTGTACGCATGACCGGTTAAGCGTATAATATAAATACCACGGATAATCTGAATTTCTTATCATGCACCTGATGAGGATAGCAGATACACAGCTATTGAAACGTTGTGAGATCAACCACTTCAAGTCGATGGAAGTCCAAGGAAACTTCGAGGAACGAGTTACATTGTCTACCAACTTCAGCCTACCACAGAAATTGTTGGTTAATCCTAACGATAACCTTGCTGATTTTCAGAAGTCGGGTACTTATGAAATCAAATGTAACGATTATGATTTAAAGTATTATGAACAGACACGCAGATCTATCAGTACCCGTTTCAAAGAACATATTGCCCATTTTAAATACTGAAGAGCGGATAAATCTAGTGTTGCACTCCGTAGATTTAACTTCTTTAAAATTAGTTAAACAAGTATATAATTATAGGGAACTGGACTCTTAGGAAAGGATAATGATTTGTAAAAATAGTAAACTAATGAATTCAGATCAGGGCATATCCCATACAGCTCTTTGTATAGTTTACTTTCTAAGAATCCATAAAATAAGTATTAAAAATGTCATTATTTTCTAATGTAGGGTAAAAGTAGGTAAGTAATTAAGGATTATCCTAATTTACAAATTTTATTATATAAAATCTATCTTATCTGTGAAATCTGGTATTTAGAATTCAGGTCCTAGGGATTTACCCTTTCTACTAATTACTTAAGTAATAATTTAGTGGTAGGTATAAATTAAAGAAAATGTATTTTCGATTTAGTTTGGTTTACTCCTTGTTGATGACAACTTAGAGTTATTGAAACGGCATTGAGTGTTTAAAATAAAGGTTTGGTGTTAGGATGCAAAACTGTGTTTTTAGAAACTGTTTATGTTATCGGTGCAGTAGCGTAGGAAAGTTTGTTTTTAGTAAGGTGAGAAACGCCATAGTTATTGGTAAAAGGAGGTTACTACCGACAGGTATTTAATTCGTGTCTTCAGACAGCATGTAACTTGCTTTGAGGAGGTAGGCACGAGCGGAATCGACAATCCACTGATTTTTAATATTCTTTTTTTTGTATAATGTATAATGGAATTTTAAATTTTGTCCCTTTTTTGTAAGTAAAATGCTAATTAAAATTCAAAATTTTAAGTTAATTAGCATGCTGAAGTACT
Source organism: Octodonta nipae (assembly GCA_034190945.1). NCBI lineage: Eukaryota > Metazoa > Arthropoda > Insecta > Coleoptera > Chrysomelidae > Octodonta > Octodonta nipae. The sequence continues at coordinate 62,830,734 of CM067221.1, forward strand.
TTAGAAATTTGATGATCAGTGAATGTGTCAGTGACAAAATTTTAGAACTTTTACTAGAGATAATTCGTAAATTATAAGGTATTATTATAGACATATTTGCAATATTACCAGTTAGATTATGTCATCTTCATCCAAAAAATATGAAGTTATTTCTTTATCCACACCAAAGTTACACAGGGATCAAAATTCGAGAAAATGATGATACTCCCATTTCCGTACTCATAATATAAAGTAAGTTAAAATTATCATATAAATAAATAAAAACTGTAAAGAACCAAAGAAATTTCAACGCAAAATGCAATAGTTTTTTCCTAATCTAGTCGAAAAAACCTATTTTAAAGACAGTAGATAATTCATATGCACTAATATTCTATATATATACTTCACTTACTTTCTCCCTTCAATATTTACGCGTGTATGTTGGAAGGGTAAAAATTATAACGACATCATAACACGAAGCTACGAAGCCCGTAATAAGTTGTGGCGTCGCATTTTCGTTATAGGGACATTCCACTTATTACGACTAAATTTCTCACAGTTTAAAAATTAAAACAGAATCCCTAGCCTAAATTGTTCAGGAAAGATTGTAACATTACAAAAAGCTAGTGGTGCACGTTGCTTTCTTTTAAATTCAAATAAATGCTTATGAATTAATTGATGGTCAAATAAATAGTTCGGTACAAATTCCTTAGTTATTTCAACTTGTAAAATTGATCTCGATTTCGGAATACTTTTAATCACAAACAAAAAAATACCTACCTCTTTAAACGCAGATGCCACTTCACAACCTTCTTTATTTCTTGGTAAATAGATTCTTGTTTTGCCTCAGTGAAGAGTTTGTCGTCATTTTCAATTTGCCATAAGTTATTTCGCAAGTAATCATTCAACAAATTAAACTGAGCCCAACCATGAAATGTCACGTACATCCCAATAGTGCAAGGCAAGACTAGTGAACACCCAAATGCTATACTAAAGCAAAAACCAAACGCATGTGTAAGTATCCAACTTGTAGTAGGAAGGTTTTGTTTAAAGTAGCCCATTGGATAGAAGTTGAAAATTGAATATTCTTCATACATATTAAAACCACATATAGTTGCAAGTAATACAGACACAGAGAGAAAGATCCAGTTATAGTAAATAAATCGCGAGTAACGTCTGATTTTTGTTTCTGTTTCCATAGTACAATTGTTAATGTTGCTTATAGATTTCAATACAATACTTCTTATTTTTCCTTCTCGAAGATCTGGATGAAAAAGGTTTACCAAAAGAGAAGATAGTCCCTGCAATATTGTCGTCAGTTACTATAGGTACAAACTAATTTATTCAATTATGAAAGAAATATCGCCAATTATCAAATAAAGATATTTAATTAATATCCATTATGGTTCAGAGCCCACGGTGTAAACTGTGTTTGGACCATGTAAAAATACTGTATACCAACGATGTATTTATGGTAGTAGTAAAAAGATTTAGCCGAGATGCGATCCCGACGTTTCCTTATAGCCGTTGTGCATTGCAACTGCCAGTGCTACTAAAGTTATTATAAACTGTCCCTGTTACAAAAAGTCAATATTAAAATATTTTATTAAAACGAAATAAATAATAATAAGTTTAGTAGTAAAGGGAATGCGAGTATCATACCTCGATGATAACGGCTTAATTTACTTCTCTCTATAACCATATCAGTCTTATTTTTGTAGTTTAATCATTAGGTTGATTTGATATAAGCAGATATGAAGGACTACAAATATAAATTTGATGAGGACCTATATTAAAAGTTTGTTATTAAATTGAATTACAGATTTTAAATTAATCAGGAACATTGTTGATTTCGGTAATTTGCAGAAATACTTTTTCTCAATATTAACTACCAATTATATGAAAATACTTACGGAGTCTTCAGTTCTAATTAGAAACGAGTTGTTATTTCTCGACCTACTTCCATTAGAAAGCTCTTTTGGAAATATTTTAAGGATAGTATGTGTGTAAATCGTTTTTTAGTATATATATACCATGTGCCTATACAGTATGTTATTATCAGTGTATCCATCGTGTTTATAAATTCTGTACAAATGATATAATTTATATATGTAATAAAAAAATAATTTAAACACATTGTACATGACCGCAAGTTCAATACTGCCACAGATATATGGATCTGGAACGGGAATTCACCAAAAATAACCCGCCTGAAACCAGACAATTCCGAAGGACAACCATATAAGTATCACCAAGGGATATTTTATAGACATGAGGACGCAATTGTTGTAAGTTACTCAATTCCTTAATAGTTTTTGTATATTTTTCATTTTGTTGTTTATGCCTATCCACTCGCAATTCTTATCTCAATTACAGGAAAATATTGATATCGAGTTAAGTATAAAGTCTGATTTTGATTTAGATTATAAATGTCACATCTGCCCTCTTCAGGTCGGTTCGCATAATTCTCGTAGCCTTCTGCTTTCGCTTCTAGTTACTCGAATACTAACATTTTCAGAAGCGCTTGCGCTGTTGTATAGTCGCGGCTCGGCGCCTATTGGTTGGTACCCTGAACGGCTGCGTGTGATTGGCCTGGGCGCTCAGTGGGCACGCCTCCCGCCTGCTGATTTGTTATTTCCGGTTGAGTTGTTATTGGACGGGTTCGGGCCGGTACGGTGTTTAATAGAAGTTTTCAACAATTCGATAAGTTCTGGATTTCATTGCGTGCGTTTAGACTGTGAGGCCTCTTCGCTATGTCAATTGCCTCTCTTACGAGTCTTGATTTCGGGTGTTCTATATTTGCCAGTACTCTCGTGTTCTCAAAGTCTATTCGGTGTGACATCGTGGTGGCGCGTTCCGCAATGGATGCTGTTTTTTCCTGCTTTCTGACAGCGTTCTGGTGTTCATCAAGTCTTGCTTGAATTCTTCTATTAGTTTGCCTTACATAGGTTTTATGACAGTCTATACATGGAATTTCGTACACTCCCTGTTGTTCTAAAGGGATCCTCGTCTTGCTTATTTTTCTGCCTGTATTAAAAATAGTATCGATATTGTGTCTCCGTAGAATTCTTGCAATACTGTTAGTGGTCCCCTTGACATACGGTAATTAAGCCTTGGTTATTGGTGTCTCAGGCTCCTCGTCTGTTTGTCTCGGTTTTGAATTTAGGTCGTCTAAACGCACGCAATGAAATTCAGAACTTATCGAATTGTTGGAAAATTCTATTAAACACCCTATTGGCCCAGACCCGTCCAATAACAACTCAACCGGAAATTACAAATCAGCAGAAGGGAGGCGTGCCCACTGAGCGCCCAGGGCTAATCACACGCAGTCGTTCACGGTGCCAACCAATAGGCGCCGAGCCGCGACTATATAACAGCGCGAATAGCGATCTTAGTATTCGAGTAACTAGAAGCGAAACCAGAAGGCTACGAGAATTATGCGAACCGACCTGAAGAGGGCAGATGTGAATCTGCCGAAACGTCGACATTTTACCATCGATCCCGGCAGGGATCAGTTATCAACTACGCGGATGAATTCCCGGTAACCACCTAAAACATTTAGTGCCCGCGAAAACTTAAAAACAAATATAGTGAATCTCTACGAGGAGAATACTTTTCATTTGTGTAAAACATTTGAGAAATTACGCACGAAAAGTAGAAAACTTTTGTGCGATCTACATTTTTTACAACGATGCCGCGATGGAGTTATTCCGAAAAACATGATGGTAAAGTTCTGGAAGAACAACAGAATATCTTATGGAAAGCTAGTTGTGCCCTACTTAGGGAAGCCATACGTGACGTCAGAAGAGATTTGGATGTTCTTAATACTAAACTCCTAGATATCCACCTACAGGTAAGCAATACACTCCACCCAATAATATGGGATAAATTCGATGAGATTAGCGAATTTAGGGCCGAAACGAATGCAGAGTTGACAACAATGCAATAACAGGCAAAATTCAACAAATTGAAGCTCCAACAGAAGCCCAAAAACGAATTTTTCTCGGAAAATAACGGTCACAGTCTAACCTCACGGCAATTGGAAACGGATAAAACCGTTTATAACTTATCTTCGGTCCAATTGAACTCTTCCTCGATTGGCGTGTTGGCTAAGGGATTCAATTACGCTATTGCTCCCTCTCACATATCAACAGAGAGCATAATATCTGGCGTGGAAACAGCAGTTTCAAAATTAGATGCGAATACCGAAATAATTAGACAAGATGTGTCACATGTTCTAAGAAAGTGTAAACCACCCCAAAGGAACCTATCTATAGAAGAAAATTAGGCCTTGAAACAACTTCGCCTCAACAAGGACATTGTCATTCTACCTGCTGATAAAGGAAATGCAACTGTAATTTTAGATACAGCGGATTATTCAAACAAAATTCAAACATTGCTACAAGATCCAGCATATAAACAAATTACTACTGACCCAACAACTTATCTGGAGACAACAACCAAGGCCAAAATCCAAGCAAGTAGGATCGACAAAAATCTCCAACTGCAACTCATTCCGCGTGTAAAGTCATCGAGATTTCCGAAATTCTATGGATTTCCAAAAGTACATAAAGAAGGTGCACCTTTGAGGCCAATAGTAAGCTCAATTGGATCCCCAACACAACACCTAGCCCAAAAACCAGAGTGTCTTACAACCAGAGTGTCTTCTTGTAAGTTTTGACGTAGTGTCCCTTTTCACCAACATCCCTATCGACGAAGCCTTGGATATCATAATAGAAAAATACAAACCAACTCAACACCTTGTAGACTTAACAAGGCATTGTCTGATGAACACCTATTTTGTTTACCAGAACAAACGATACAAACAAGTGGAAGGAGCTCCAATGGGATCGCCACTCTTACCGGTTATAGCGAACCTTTTTATGGAGAACTTTGAGGAGTTGGCACTAAGAACAACAACTCTTAGTAGAAAAACAACAAGGCTGCTGGACCACCAACCCCCTATCCTGTCCTATGGGATTTCTGGACCAGCAAATTGGTCCAGAAAATCCTATGAAAAATCAATGAGACAGTGGTCCAGAAAGTATATGGCGTTTTCAATGGTTTCGTGGTCTAGGAATTCGCAGGGTGATTTTGGGGGGCTGGAGGGGGAGGCAGAAAGTGTGTGCCTGTTTTTGGAGTAATGGAATTTGATAGCTGTGACGTGGATATTTGATTTGACTTTATTTAAAAAAATATATATTTTCTGTCAAAGATATATTTCCTAATTACCCATATGTGAACGCCACTGAACAATTCAGCTAAAATCATAAATCTAAATTTTCCGAATATATTTTCGGACCATCAAGGAGGATCTAGTCAAATAAGGCAACATCAAATTCTTAAATTTTAAACAGATTGTAACTGGATACTCATTAATCTATTTTCAACGCAATCGACAGGCTTCCAAATGAGTAAACAAACTGCACGCGCTTCAGTTTTTAGTCGATTCTATTTAATTTGCATTTCTAAATTTAATATATAACGCAGAAACTCTGTACACTAATAACCCGCCTCTGATAAACTTTTTATTCGAATTTGCACACTGCTTCGGTTACGCTAAATATTTATTTTATAAGAATAGCGTCTATGTTTATCCGCATATGTTTTAAAACAGATGCAAACTAAAAGCAGTAGCATTTCTGCTTTACCGCCACGATTGTGCATTTTTCTTATATAGGTAGTTTTTTTATTCAATTGAAAAGTAGAAAATGTATTATATTTTATTGTTTAAAGTGGTGATGTAGTGATGTGTAGTGTTTGTGAAATTGGGACAAAACAGGATTTACTCATTGTGCAAATAAGAAGGTATGTAAATATTTATTACCCGATTTAAACAAAATAATGAAATGAATGTAATATATTTTTCCTTTCCATCTTCAAATTAGAACTTATTAGGATGAACTCAAAATTAGGTATATTATGAGAATAGCATTTCTTGTTGAATAATAAAAATTCTATTTTTAGTTATATAAACATGGATAGATATACTTAATTCGGGTGTGGCTGATAATGTTATTTAAACTATGACTATGTTTTTTTTTATATATTAAAGAAAACAGAGGAATTTATAGTGACCTTTAAAAGGACAAAAAAATTATTTTTAATTGATTTCCGAAAACAGTTTTTCAGTAACAATTGTTCCTATTTATCAAATCAGGTAGCACCAGAATAGAAATGAGTTAATAATGTTACAAAATTAATTCGTTTTCCGATAATACTCTTTTGTTTATGTTATTATTGTTTTATATTAAACAGTTTGTTTTTTATTTCATTTGTTCCTGTGCCAAATTAGAAGATTATTCTCATTCTATGACTGCAAGCAGCAATTATACCCAAACTATCTGAGTCAAGAAAACTTTTAAAACTTCCAAGTTGGGATTGTTAAATCTGATTACATAACAAGCAAGATAAGTTTGGTTTTTGTCTGTTTTATTTGTTAATAATATTATATGAAAAGAGCTTGTTTTAAAATTAACCTTTCAACTAGTATTGTTTGTTGTGTGTTGTAATGCTAATTGACAAACTAACTAACAAAGCTAAATAATTGAATATTTATTTCTTTATTGGTTTTCAGTGACATGGGATCAATAATTAGTTATAGTTATTGGTCTTTATTGAAACACCTTTTATTTCATAGTTTTTATTAAAATTTCTTATATACATTTTAAAAATATACTTGTTTAATATTGCAGTTGAATGGATTTTCTGCATAGGAGGCCATTTCGGAGTCTACTTCACTAGTTAGATTAGCAGGTAGAACAATTTTTCGATGCGATTGACACAGCTTTTGGGAAAATCTGTTTTTATCATGGAATACTTTCCACCATTTTTGTAATGTTTGATCGTCCAGGATACACTTAGAGAAACTGTGCAAATTTGAATGATCCATGGTAAACTTCAAATACTTTCACACCACACACAGAGAAGTAAATTGGAGGTTTTTAGCACAGTGATAGCTAAACTGAAGTCAATGCTTCAAATGGTAAGATATATATAAATGAGCTATTACGTTACTTGATATTCACAATTTTGCATTATTTATTATGTTGTTTAATCCTTCTTATAAATATTTGGGATATTTGTATGAGTTATTTGTTTTTTTATTTGAAATTTTCATTCATAATTTGAAATTCTCCTTTCAATTTTTTTATTTCTTAAGTGGAATTTTTTTTGGTGATTGAAATTAATTATGTTTGTCAACGTTGTTAATAGAAACTTAATTTTATGTTTGTAGGTGGAACACATGTGCCTTTAAACTTGTGCAGAAAAACATGTATTTACGTGATGGGTTTTACATTCCATCTACTGGAAAACTACATGAAATCTATTTATGAATGGACTCCTTTGTTTGTCTTTGTTACTTACTTGAAATTTGTAAGTTAAACTATAAGATTACTTTTATCAATCCAAATTTTGTTTTTAGATCCAGGGTATTGAACTAGATATTTATTTTTAGATCTTTTAATAATATCAATTAAATAAACATCTGGGTGTTTTGTTTTCTGTAATTCATAATCATAAAAAGAACCCTCTATAATTCCACCATGTTTATCACTCAGTAAATAAGTCCGTGGATTAGTATTCTGAATTTTTCTGATAGTAAAAACTTCACTTGACCAATTTCCTTTATATGATTTTTTAAATTGTTCTCTAAATTTGCTTATACGAACTGAGTCATTTAATTTAAATTTAGGTTTCTTGGGATCTACAGATTTGATGTTATTGTAAACATTCTTCAATAAATACTTTTCATGTTTTTTCTTGGTAATTTCTAACGGTTTTAAACCAGTAGTTCTGTGTTTACTTTTGTTGTATGTGCTCACAATTGCTGGTAAAATATACAACCATTTATAGTGTCCTAGTAAACTAAACTGCTTCCAAATTGCAGTCTTTAGAGTTTTTATAACCCTTTCTACGATAGAGGCTTTCATAATTGAAAATGTACTATAATGATGTATATTCCATTTTTCCATTAAAGACCTAAAGCATTTGTTCCTGAATTCCAACCCTCTATCTGTTTGTAGTAGTTTTGGTTTATATTTTGCTTTACTTAGGATGTCCGCAAATGCATTGGTCACTTCCTTTGCTGTTTTATTTTTAATTGGTGTGCACCATACAATTGAGAAAGCATTTAGGACTACTAAGATGTATTTATTTCCCTTATTAATTAGTGCAAAGGGAATCATTTTAATCAAGTCTGCTTGGTACAAATCATTAAGTCCTTTAAGTATTACCTTGCGTCTTGGAAAATTATGTCTTGCAGGTCTGTGAATTTCATCTACCACATCATTTCTCACCTTCCTATTCATTTTGACTAATGGAACATTGCAGGACAATTTCAACCCAGAGTTTTTTTTTGTAATGACAGTAGATTACTTGCTTTAAAATATAATTTGTTTCCTTTTTGTACTTGTTTACCTATATGTTTAACAGGAGCTTCATAAAGGGTAGACTCATTAAACAGAATTGTGGTATCAGAAGGATAAATGTTTATTTGTTCGATTTTACCATCCACCGGAAATTCATAGAAATATTCCTGGTTCTCCAAGAGAAAAATACGTTCACTAATAATGTTTGATTAAGAAGTGGGTTTTTTTACATTTCCAACAAGAACAGCTTGAATGTTTTCAGGTTCACCACCTAAAATTTTTATAACACATTTACTATATTGTGATGCTGGACATAAGTATAATGGAGTTTTTTTTATTACTGATATCACACTATTTTTTTCATTTTGTAAAAAGTGTCTTCCATATTTGTCGATGGGCATCTTGAAAATAACTGAGTACAAAGTTACTAAATACATTTTTTATTACACCACCTTCTTTTAGTTCTTCACTAATAGATTGTATTTCGTTGTCAAGTCCATTATTTCCAGAAATTTTGGATGCCATTAGAAGTCTGAGTCGGTCAACAATTTCATTAAAATTATCAAAGTACTTATATTCAACGTTTCTGTTGGTGAAATCCATTAAAGGAAGTTCTCCTCCCAGTTTTGACTGACTTCTAGTTATAATTTTGGGAGGTTTGATTATTGGCATAGAACCAGTTCTGGGTCTTGTTTCTAGTTTTGGTTGGATAATAAACATATGTTTGTCTCTAATATCTCGGGGAATGACTCGTTTCTCCTGCTTAGGGTCATTATCAACATAAAGTGCATTTGTCCGTCGTAATATGTCAACATAATTATTAACATCTGTATTCACAAATCCTGTATGATTTTTCTTGAATAGTAATTCATATAACCCAGGAGTTCCTATGTAATGAATGTCTTTTATTTTTAAATCAGGTCCAGCTAATTTATTTCCAGGATTATTGGGATCGGGTGAATCCTTAAAATGAATTTTAGAATCACCTATAGTAAAGTTTTCTGTCAAATAATCATGAGCTACACCCAATATATGATCAAATTCATCTTTAACATCATGAATGCTTTCTCCTATGTAAGTTCTAGGAATTGATGCATACTGTGATAAATAGTCTTCAAGTCCAGCTACAGTTGTTTCATTTAAAACATCAATTAAATTTTGAGGGAATGTTTCATCAATGTACTGATCAATTAATTCCATATCAGGTACGTTAGTCTGAAATGTCTCTTCATCTTCCAGAAATCTTGTTTCGTTTTGTAACATGCTAGAGCTTGGAACAGTTGGTTGAGCTGATGAGTCGGAGAATTGGAGAACATCTTTCAAAGGTTTATGTAGTGTTTCTCTTTTCCTAAATGAAGGTGTTTTTTCAGCAGAAGATAGTTCAGACTTCTCTTTTTTTGGGTAAATTGTTGTCCTTTGTTTTCAGATCTTTCAAAGTTTGATAAAAGTTCTTTGAGTGGTTTAGTAATTGGTTGATATGTCTTTTCCAACTGGCTTTGAGCTTGTTTAATTTCAGATTTTAGTTCTTTGTATTTGTTCTTTATATCTCTTCTAGTTTTTAACAATCTTTTATGAAGTTGGTGATCCATCTTAGAGCAATGATTGCAAACTAGTTGTGTCATATATGTATTCAGATTTTTAAAGGTTTATAAAATGGTCAAATCCTTTGCGATATCGCCCATCATTTAAGGGACTGTCCTTATCTATAGTCAGAAAATCAAATTTCTTTTCCCAACAGTGTTTGCATATATTTTTAAAATCATCAAATGACATGTCAACACTTATATGATCATCATAAATATGTTTTAAATTTGTCATGTCTTGTTGAAATATGATTAATAAGTTAGCATTATCCCTTATAAGTTGTTTGGGTATAGAACTATAGGTCTGTGATAAATAGCAAATATCGATTTTCTTATGACGACCGAAACAAAAATATTGTTTCACAATATTTTGATCACAGGTAATGACATCATCAAAAATGATAATTGAATGCGATTGAATCTTTTCAGGAGTTATTACCTCATCTCCATCATTAAACTCAAAGTAACCTATATCTTTTATGGGGTTCATAAGTGCTCTTAAATACTCGTATTTGGGTTGATATAAGGATTTTGAATATAAGTAAATATTTGTAAACCGAAAACCATTAGGGTGTTCTAATAAACTAAGCAATACATTTGTTTTTCCACAACCTGAAGCGCCTATGATTAAAGCCCGCTTTGAATCACTGGAGTTAAATAAAACACCACGTTTATTAATTCGATGTTGTTGAAAACCATCGTGATTTTCAACTGGTAACTCTACTTTCTGCTTTTGTATGTGTAACATTATACTATCAGTCTTCGATTCGTTTGCATTACTACAACATTGTGAGTCTTTACTTCGGTATATAAAGGAAATACAGCACATCATAGCATCACAATGAGTTCAGTCAAAAGTAAGAAATCAAGACGTAAAGGTCGTGGAGTTTTAAATAAAGTAATTGACAAATTACCCTTTGAATTACACATTCCTGGTTATAATTATTGTGGTCCAGGGACAAAACTCAAAGAACGTTTACGAAGAAAAGATCCCCCAATAAATCAAGTTGACTTAGGCTGCCAGAAACACGACAAATTCTATTCTGAATTTAAGGACGACAAGTCTAGACGTATAGCTGATAAAGAATTAGAAAATACAGCTTTAGAACGATTTAAAGCAAAAGACGCTAGTTTTGGTGAGAAGTTAGCTGCTTTGAGTGTTGCCGGTGCTATGAAAGCTAAATCGTCACTAGGGATGGGGCTAAAGAAAGAGAAAAGAAGACGAAAGAAACAGAAGAAAAGTCAAACAGGAGGAGCTTTGAAAAATAAAGTTATCCGACCTAAAAGGAAAAGGATAATTCCTGCTGCAAAAAGGGGTGGATTTTTACCTTTCCTTCTACCTCTATTAGCTGCAATTGGAGGTCTAGGGGGTGGAATAGCCTCTACCGTAAAAGCAGTCGAGGATTCAAAAGCTAACCAAACAATTAGAGGAACAAAAGCGTCATAATCAAGCTATGGAGCAAGCTACAAAAGGAAATGGTATATACTTGAAACCATACAAAGCTTTTGGTTATTCACAAAATCAAAAAGGCAAAGGAATGTATTTAAAACCTTATTCAAAAAACTTCCAATAAAATTACCTCGAAAAGCATTAACAACTTTTGATATCATTAAGTTAGTTAAAAAACTGCAAATACCAAATTTTCGAGGTGTCTTTATGAAAAATCGTCTACCAAATAAAATCCGTAAAGCTGAATGTGGAATTATTAACCTGGATAATTTTGAGAATGAAGGTACTCATTGGACAGCTTATGTGAAAAAAAACAAACAAATAATTTATTTTGATAGTTATGGTAATCTACGTCCGCCTATAGAAGTAGCTGCATATTTTTTAAGTGATTCTTCTACAAATAAAATTAAATATAATTATGAATCTTTTCAAAAATTTAATTCAATATAACACTTATGTTTAACAATATAACCAGTACCATACATGAGATTCTTTCAATTAAAAATAAACTACTGATCAGCAACAATGTCTTTTACATTTACATTAAGTGGAACTTCATCTATTTTAAATTATGACTTTTCTCCACCTATTTATTTACAAGATGAATTCGATTATGAGATAGGTCTGACAAACTTTGATAGTTACAATTCTATACCGAATATTGACAAAACAAATAATAACTTTGTTTGGAAAAGGCTTTCAAATAATTCAGTGAAGATTCCAGAAGGATCTTATGAATTTGAAACAAGACTATATTCGAAGCATAGATGAGGAAGCTGTAATTAGAATTTCAACAGACAAAAATACTTCAAAAGTAATTATAAGCAGCAATGGAGAGATAAGCTTTGATGTTGAGAACTCATTGGGTACAGTTTTAGGTTTTGGTAAAACAATATTAACTACTTACAATACACATAAATCGATTGATCAAGAAAAAATTTAAAAGTAAATACAATATTAATTGATTGCAACATTGCATTGGGATCATTTTTAAATGGAAAGCCTGTTCATATTTTTCATCAGTTCTTTCCCACTGTATCATTTGGATATAAAATAGTGGAAACACCATCAAATATCATTTACTTTCCGATCAATGTGAAAACTATATCAAATATTTCAATTCGCATTCTTGATCAAGACGGTAATCTTATAAACTTTCAAGACGAGATAATTACCATAAGACTTCATCTTAGAAAAATAACATTGTGAAAATGGTGTTGTATTTTCACGGCAATGTTTGTCAGCAATCACTCCCACAACAACACCATAAAAAACAACAACTCAAAATTAGAAAAAAGCGAAAATATAAAAATCAAGTGAAGCATACAAGAAAATCCAGTTCTACGCCAGCATCAGAAAAATTAACATCGGAAAATAGGCAATTTCTACAATCCTTAGGATTTGAAGTTCTAGTATAATGGAGTTGTTAAATATAACTGGACATCCTTATAATGAAACAACAATAGATTCTTATGAGTTTCATACTTATATGCCTTATATACCAGGAAATCTCAATTACAATGATGAAATAAGAATACCCATTCAAGAACTTGATGCATACACAGCACCACGTAACAGTTATCTGTATTTGGAAGGCAAACTGGTTAAAGAAGATGGTACGGTTTCTACCAAATTGCAATTTGTAAATAATGGAATTTCTTTTCTTTTTCGAGAAATTTGTTACGAATTAAATGGGGTAGTAATTGATTCACTCAGAAATGTTGGAGTTGCCTCTACAATTAAAAATTACCTGTCTTTCAGTGAAAATGAGAGTTCAATGCTGAAAAACGCTGGATGGTTTCCGAAGAGAAAACAAGACGAGAAAGTTTTAGTGGATGAGTTTGGTAATTTCAATGTTTGCATTCCACTAAAATTATTATGTGGATTCTTTGAAGATTTTAAGAAATTAATCGTTCATATGCGTCAGGAAGTAGTCATTCTTCGAAATAGTAACGATTTGGATGCAGTGACTTGCGCAGATGACACAGAAAAGCCAAAAATTGTATAGAGAAGTTATACTGGAGGGTACCGCATGTAAAACTAAGCATTCCAGAACAACTGAGAATCAATAATATTGTTGCTAAGGGATTAGAACTTCCCATCACATTTCGTTCTTGGGAACTTATTGAATATCCATCCCTAACGCAGACGACAAGTCATACATGGCCTGTAAAAACAACAACCAAAGTAGAAACTCCTAGACATATTGTGATTGGTTTTCAGAAAAATCGCAAAGGAGATCTAAAGCAGGATATGAGTCAATTTGATCATTGTGACTTAAAAAACATACGAATTTTTCTTAATTCAGAAAGGTATCCATATAATGATTTATTCCTAAAATTTAAAAATAATAAATTTGCAGACCTCTATGAGATGTTTGCCAATTTCCAAGAGTCTTACTATAAGAATAAAATTAATTATCCAATATTCTCCCCTGAAGAATTTAAGAAATTTGCTCCAATTATACATATTGATTGCTCTCGCCAGATGGAGTCCATTCAAACAGGATCTGTTGTCATGAGGATTGAATTTGAGATGGATGGGAATGCTCCACCAGATACAACAGCGTATTGTCTCATTTTACTCAGTTTACCTATAATCCATTGACAAAACTTGTGAAACAACAATAAAGACGCTTGCGTTGTAGTTCATATTGTTTTCAGTTTGTGGCTATTTTTAATATTTATTGAAGTGAATCAACATACTTATATTCATTGTTTATAGTACTAAAACACCGGTTGTAGTAAAATAAGTGCATGATTTATTTTTCCCATAATGGTACTTATCATAGATTTCCAAGGGTTCAAAGTGGAAAATAATCGGTTTATTGTAAAAGAATTAGCTGCATTTGATGGAACTAGAGTATGTCATTTTTTATTCCAACCACCATTTTCATTTAGATATTTATCAAGAGCATACAAAAAGCAAGCCGTTTGGTTAACTAATCACCATCACTGTCTTGATTGGAATGGAGGCTTCATCCCCTTGCACAAATTAAAGAAAATTCTTTTAACACTTGTTACTTCTTTACCAGCGGAAAATGAAGTTTATGTGAAGGGCAAAGAAAAAGCAAATTATTTAAGAAGTTTATTAGGAACAACTATTTTTGTAGAATTTAATGAACAACCTGCATTAATTAAGGATACACCTAGATGTTTTTTTCATTTAGAATCTCATTGTTACTGTGCGCTTACAAATGTTTATTATCTGTATGATATTTTAATGAATAAAGGTGTTTAAAAATACTTTTTTATTCTCATTATAATAAAACAAATTTCAAGTAATAAAATCAGTTTGTATCACACCAGAAGCAAATATGCAGTCTGATAATAGAAAAATGAATAGTGATGATGGTATCGATGAACCCAACACTTGTTATTGGAAACAATTTGATGACTATTATAAGAGATTTTTGGAAGACATTAAAAATGAGGGTCATTTTATTTTAAACTCTCACTATGCTGTTGATGGTTCACCATTTGAACTTGAATGTGGAATGAGCATGGCTAGAAATTTTGAACCCGCAATAAGAATAGTGAACACTCAAAATAAAACAAATATCTCTTTGAATCATTTTGAATGGAGAGAATTTATTACACAAATTGATCAATTGATACCAACTTCAAGTCGTCAGTTGAATACGCTCCATCTGAAATTAAAATAGAAAGTGATGAAGGAATAAAACTTTTGAAAACAAAATTCATGGGAGTGAAAATTTTGAAAATATTTAATTCTTCAGATACAACATTTTATTTCAAAGAAGAGGTTATAAACAAAATACTAAAAATTGATGCAACACTAATCTCATTAAAAATTTCTATGTTGCAAAATTTAAATTTTATTCATTATTACACTGCATTTACTGCAGTACTCAGAGGATTGTCAAACCAATTAGATGGACATGTGGACAGACAAACTATTCTCACAGCACTTGCTAACTGTTTCGATGGAAGTTTAGAATGTTATTCTATGAAAGAATGTTTGATATATTATAGTGATCGAATATTAACTAATGTTTAAATGAAATAAATCATTTTCTGTTTTTAGGATATTTCTTTTAAACCTAAACAATAAAAATAAAACAATTAGTAAGTTAATAATTTTATTGAATACATACTGCAATATTGTCAACAGTTTTTTGATACAACTATTTTATATACTTATTTAATTAAAACCGTTTTTTAAAAAAACGGTATTGTTTACAAATTGATAAGATCTATTTACTATTAAACAGTTTAAACAGTTTTAAATACAGCACTTATATGTTATACTGATTAACATTTAACAGTTTTACAAACAGCACTTATATGATATAGTGATTAACAATTCTATATAATACCACTTATATACTTGGAACAAAGATTAGTTATCTTTTGTTTTAGGGATACGATAATGGCTCCAAGGAAGTGTATTTACAAAATTTTCTAAAATATATCTCTTGTCGTCTTCGGGACTTAAAACAATTTTACATTGTTCTGTAGAATAAACTTGATGAAGTTGTGAAACAATGCTTCGTTGCGTTTCGTATTTTAGAGAATTATTTCTTAAACAATTTAGGTAATCTTCAAATGTAATTTTTTGTTTCATAACATAGTATTTGACACCTTTACTTTTCTTTATACAATTTTTACTTGAACCTGCGTTTGAGACATTAAAATTTAAATCTTGCTCTACTAAATATGCATATTGTTTAGATCTAAGCCCTACAAAATCTGTCATAATTCTCCCGTTATTTTCATCTTTCATTATTCCAATAATTTTTCGATTTTGAGGTAGAATGCCATAGGGATTTTTTATATCATATTCACTAGTGTCAAACAAATCGGGATCATTTTTAATGACCTCTTCGTAAACATCTTCACACTCTATTTCATACAATAAACTGTCTGTGTCTGTGTATAATAAACTGCAATTTCCTGGAAATTTATTCAGTATATAATTATAATGAAAGTTGTATATCACAGTTTTTGATAAATCTAAAATGCTCATTCCAACATATATTGGTTTATTAAATAGTATATTTGTTTTCTTCAACTCAATGGCTACCAAGTTTTCATCAAGGATGGTTCTGTTATGGAAGTTAGGACTAGCTATTAAGTTTCTGGCACCATACCTGCCAGACCAAGAGTTAGTAATTTTGACATTTCGGTGTTTTTTGACGTTTTCCATTGTTTTCCCGTAAATTGAATTATTTAATAATTTAAATGTTTCAATTCCAAATTTATCTTTAGATTCAGAACGAAGTTTAGAATTTAAATCTATATAAGGTTTAAGCCAACATGACTGATTAAATTTTAAAATTCGATGGATTTTGGTGAGAATCAAACCATTACATAAATATTGCTTTAAATTTCGGTAATGCAATATATATTTTTTTTTATCGTAAAGAGTTGTCATGAGTTTAGGAATTCTTGAGTTTGGCGGAACTCTGTGTTCTGGAGCCAACGGTAGATCTTTATGAAGGTTGTGTAAACTTTCAGGATATTTCAAATCGACCTCTAGTATGTAACCTACAGAAGAATCATCTTCTATGTTTAAGACATCAAAGTTATCGGTTTCGGTTACCCATTCAAATCCTCCTGTAGGAAGATTTTGTCGCATAACACTTCCATATAAATTGTTTACATCAAAATATACTAAATATTTGGATGTTTCATCAGATTTGAATTCAGACATATATTTATTGTTAGCCCTAGAATATCTTTTGCTACATTGACTGATTCCACCCCTTACTCCTTTCTCAAAAAATAGTAACATATCAATATCTTTCAAGTTCACATTTGGTGTATTTCAGCATGCAGTCCCATGAATACCCAGGAAGAGTGTAATAAAACGCTGAATCAAGCCCGTAAATTTTATGACACATATTTCTAAAATTTTGAAAGATATCTGATAAAAGAATTACATCGGTTTTCAAATATAAATCCGAATATTCCCCTAACGTTTTTATAGAAAATTGTTTCCAAATTTGCTGTGCGTGACGGTAGTCTTCATCTGTTATGTGACAATCGAATAGTTTATTGTAAAATTGTTTTTGTGTAGGCAATTTAGTTTCTTCTAGTTTTTCTAAGGAATCTACATAGTCGTAACAAAATACCCCTTTTCTGCATAATAATGTAAAACATTTTTCATCCATATCTTTAAATTCTTTTCTCATATTTGTCATTTCATTATAATCGAGGAAGTTAGTCAGTTGGTCCAATGAAAATGATAAAAACCTAAATGAGTCAACAAAACGGAATTTGATATTTGTCTCTGAATCTGTTTGAGTGAAACTAATATATCTTTCTTTGTTAATAGGTAAAATATAAACATGATTTTCTCTTGCTAGATCTTTGATGATGAAATGACTGTCATAGCCAGTCAAGTTATGGAAAAATAAAGGAACAACAGTGGGTTTTTTATAATTTAAATTACAAGAAGAATGACAGAAGCCCCTAAATTTTGAATTAAAATGATTATGGTCTTTAACTATTATGTCATTTTCATTAAATTTTTGCTCACAGATGTGACACTCTACTGGTTCAATATTTTGATCTATTTCTTCCATTGGTAGAATAGTAAAAATTTTTTCCTGTACGTATTTGGCTATAACCTTTAATTCATTTATAAACCATTTCATACAGTCTTCCCCCCTGTAATTTCTGTAAAAGGACAAATTCTGATCATAATCACAGTAAAAATAGTAGCCTACACTATAAGGTAGATGTTTTTGGTAACGTGAGGTTGAAATAACTTTTTTGGTACCATTTTCTTCTCGAAACGGTACCAAAATTGACTCGAAATCACAATACATTACAAATGGCATTTTTTCTTTGTGACAAAAATTTTTAAACCTAATATATTTTTCCATTGGAAATGAAATTTTACAATGATTTAACTCTGCACAATATATTTCATGATCTTCTAATTTCGTTTGACTTCGAAAATAATTCAAACATCGATCACAGATAAAACGTTTAACTTTGGAATTCCCTAACTGGCTTTTTACTAATTTCGATAGATTCTTTATCCACACAAAATGGGTTTTTATTTCGATATTTAATGACTCTGATTGTTCCTGTATTTTTAACAAATTAACATGTCGATCTAATATTTTATTCTTTGTTAATCTAATCGGAACAACAGTTGAGTTATCTAGTGCAAAAATATTCACAGAAACATTATTATTTTTTTCAAATTTCGAGATTTGTGACATATTCATGGGAAACTGAATGCCTTTTAAATTTAGAACGCTGCTATAATGAGGATATGAGGATATCCTATCACAGTGATTCCGAGCAGGATATAAAAACGCCGTAACAGACCATGCAAAACAGGCCTCGTCTGAATTTTTAATATTAACACAAGCTTTTTTTAGTGCAATTTCTTTAGGAAGTGGAAGATATGAAGAGCCACCTGAAGCTATCTCTACTTTGTTAACATTTACCTCCAAACTAACTATTTTAGAAACAGACCAATCACTGTCTCTTTCTTGGAAGCCATCGAGTTTATTTATTATTATATCAATTACAAATTTCTTAAACCAATCATTTAATTTTGTTCCTGAATCAATAACAGCATTTTTAGTATTGAAATATTTATACTCTGTAATTAAGCTATCTCTACTGTTTTTTAAAAATTCACCACAGAAAGTGGTATTAACTTTAATAACGTTCAAAGATTTTAAAATTCTCGATATTCGACTTTTAAATAAGAAATAGCAGTCCTCTAAAAATTCAAAAATATCTTTATGTTTTAAATTAATAATTATTCCTGTTCGAACACGATTAGAATATGATGATTGAATGTCTTCCCATTTTACCCTATTTGATCGTTTTGTTTGACCACCTCCTACATGTGTATTAACTAGCAATTCTTTAAATCGCTTTAAGTGCCCTATATTTGTATGAAGTTTTCTTGATAATGCAATAGGTACATCAGAATTTCGTAGAGCTTTATTAAGTAAGAGTAAATTTAGTTTGCTTAATTTTCTCCACTTTTCACGATTTCTGTTAGAAGGATCATTACTCAGAATATTATAAGCTTTTTTAAAAATATCTACGATTTTATCACTGAGATTGGAGATTTCCATTTTTGTCCCAAGTATACAAGAAATGGTAACTTTTAAATATATACAAATGCAAAGATAATGAAACTTTTAGACTTGAAATTTATTTAAGGAAATCTGTTGTGTTTCCAAATTAACACATGATTAATTATTAAAGAATTCTGGCGACTCTGACATCTTTTCCTCGCATTTTAAACTGTCTTCTTGAATGTTTTCATGAGATTTATTTTTATCAGGAACAGATGAATTTTTACTTTCAATTTTGATGAATGACGCTTTATCTGAAATTTCTTTTATTCTATATAACTCTGATAAGAAATTGTGAACGCCAATTGATTTTTCACAAAAACAGAAAATTATATCACACTCTTGACATTTAACACTCATGACAAAAGCAGACAATAAATTTCCAAAAAAAAGACAATAAATTTAAAACCTAATCTTCCTTTTTCAGTATTCCTAATTGAGATGTAGTTCTGAAAATAATTTCACGCTCTTTGCATTTGTCCACACAATTCAACTATAAATTAATTTTTACAAAACAAATCTTGATAACACTTTATAAGTTAGTTTTTGTTTTCCACTATTTCAAATTGGGTAGTTTCGTGTTTACCGACTATTTTATTTTCACGAAATATCAAAGAGTACTTATATTTAATGAATTTGGACTCCTTACCGGCTATGTGTTCGGTCATCCTATTAGGAAGAAAAATCACCACATTGTCTAGTTCCACTAGCACACACTTTCCGTATTTGCCCTTGACAATTTTCACTCCTATTATGGGAAATGGCTTGTCCTTTTCGAAGTCCTTGGGCTTCTTATAAGGCTTTTGCTCCAGTGATGCGGTTTTGTTCAGTTCTGTAAGATCCATCTAAAATTACAATTTTGTTCTTTTGCACATCAACAAATTTAAATAAATAAAATTAAATTGAGTGTTTTCAAAAAAAACATTGCTCAACATATATTTAAGTGAAATTGCTTTAAATAAAAATTGTAAATGATAACTTAGCTCTTTTTTTTTTGCTTTGAATAAACATAATATTGGACTTTAGAAGACTCCAACAAATATATATGAAAGAAAAAACATTCTGTTTCCAGGAAAAATAATAGCTAACCATTAAGTTTTTAAATCAGAGCTATGCATTTAACAAAAGAATTATCTTCAAGCAAAAATAATTAAAAAAGATAATTGTAACTGTTACTTACTTTTTAGGGTTTTGAATCACAAGACCGTTAACAATATTGCAGTGTATGTTAATATGTTTTCTTTTCTGTCAATCGTTGTTCGTTCGTTCGACTATGGAAGCAGTGAATTGGACAACATCTATTTAAATGAATACCATGGTTTACGTCACGTCTCCTTATTTGTATGCATCCCAGAATGAGCTGTATTAGTTCGGTTTCCCTAACCAAAAATAGGCATATGCAGCTAGATTTTCTGAATGACGCGTCTTCTCAGCTTACATATTCACAAAAATATCTGGAAGATATGATTCACTATAATTCCGATGCTTGTTACTAGGCTCTGAGCTTACCTTATTTGTATGAGTCATGAGATTAATTATTTCAGCTCAACTTTCACGTCCGAAAATATGGACTGTTTAATCGGTTGTATGAATGATGCTTTTTCATAAATACACAATGAAAATATGTGAACATAGTTTCATTATATTAGTCACCTTATTTTATTGTTATATTAAATAATAAAATTTAATATATTTCAGTAAACACCAGATGGTTTACCTTTCAGTATTCTGATTGCTTAAAGTTTTAGATAATAAACATATGCCTTTCATATTAAAAGCTGGCTAATTAATTAATTAAAAAACAATGTATCATAATTTGGTTTATTTATTAGAAATTACAATTTAACAATTTTTATATTCTTAACTCTATTTGGTAATAAGATTAATACTCCAATTTTAATTTGCTTAATCAGTAATATGGTATCATCAAAATAAACTAGATTGCTTCATCAACATTTTCTTGATCTTCCTCGCTAAACGTGGCATCATCTTCCTCACTATCCGACAGTAGTTCTTCATCTTTCAGGGTTTGTTTTTCCGATATTGAAAGAAATGGTATTAGTTCAGCCAAATATACACGAAGTCCCAGATCAATTATTTTTTTACAGGACTGATATCTGGTTATTGTGCCCTTGAGACAGCTTTTACACAGTTTTCTTGCTGCTTGGTATTTTGATGCTAGTGCATAGCAATTCTCAACACTTTCAAAACGTCCGAGACCGTAGATGGCCTCATGATCTGCATCAAATTCTAAATCAGCGAATTGTGAACACAAAGACTTCAACCCAGTTGTAAAATCAATAATTTCAGGATATGTTTTGTATGCCATCCACATGTTTATGTCTCACTAAGGCCACTGCTACTCAACACGATTTCAAAAAAACTTCTAAAAAATATTCAGTAACTTCCCTACATTATATATTTCCCACCACGACACATATTTGATTATTAAGGTTTCCAAATACAGCTATGTAACATACTCAAATATCCACGTCACAGCTATCAAATTCCATCACTCCAAAAACAGACACACACTCTCTGCCTCCCCCTCCAGCCCCCCAAAATCACCCTGCGAATACCTAGACCACGAAACCATTGAAAACGCCATATACTTTCTGGACCACGGTCTCATTGATTTTTCATAGGATTTTCTGGACCAATTTGCTGGTCCAGAAATCCCATAGGACAGGATAGGGGGTTGGTGGTCCAGCAGCCCTTTTGTTTTTCTACTACTCTTAAACCCCAGTTTATGGTTGTGATATGTGGATGATACATTTGTGATTTGGCCTCATGGGAAGGAATACCTCAATACTTGTTTAGGCCACCTTAATGGCATCCATCACAAAATAAAATTTACCACGGAGGTTGAAGCCATCAATCAACTACCATTCCTTGATGTTCTCATAAATAGAAAGGAAGATGGAACCCTTGGCCATACAGTATATAGACATGGTATTTTTATTCTACCGTGAGGGGAAATGAGGATCCCCCTCTACTAATATTTATGTGTTGCCGAATACCAAAATGCAGGATTTCAAATTAAATTTACAGAAAATAGAACAAACCCAAAATAATATTAATATATGATAAGTTGTACCAAATTATTTGATAATTACCATGTTCCATTGAGAGTTATAAAAAAGTAATTTGATGCAGAATGGGAGCGTTGTATACATCACCAAAATTAAAGAACATTCGATGAAAAATAACAATTGTTTTCTCACAATTGTTATTTTTCAAAGCCATGAAGTTATTTTCGATAGGCAAATTAAACTTTTTGCCAAGTTTTATTGTTCTAAATTTTTTTTGGTAAGCGTTAGGAGTGATTAAAAAATGCGCCTTTTTCACATTTTTCGCGAATAATTCATTTATTAATTAACCAATCCTATCGATCAGCATCTCATTTGGTAGGTTCTAAAAATGCGTATACAACACACTTACCTTTAATACTTGAAATTTTTATTGTGTTACAAAAACTACCAAAATTAGTGTTTTTGCTATTTGAAACACCTAGTATAATTAACTAAGAAGTAAAAATGTGTTAACAGAACTTTTTTGGGTTATGCGGTGTACCTTCTTCAAGAAAAACGGTTAAAAAACCTGTGGATTTTTTTTGCAAAAATGGTCTCAAATAATGCTAAGTTCGCTAAACTAACACAGTAATTAAACTCCGTACATTTAGAAAACATTTTACAACAATGATGGGTATTAGCAAAATACCGCCCCAATTTTAGAATTTTATATAATTTGTGGTCTACATCGATATGTAAAATGTACTTACAATTAAAGGTGTAGAAATAAAAAAAAAGATTACAGAATAATTCTAAATACAGGACAGACTGCAAATGACATCGAATTTCTAATTGTAAGCAAATTCGTTCAAAGACAGTAAGGGTACTCACCCCCAAAACTACCCCCTAAAGTGCACATATTAGTCTGCATCACATTCCTCATTATGTTTTATTTAGTAGTTCCGTTTGTTGTACATTGATAGTCATATCCATCTATTTAAATTTATTTTTTGCGCAACCAAAAATCTATATAAATTGTGTCAACTGTATGTGAAAAATTATGCATTTAAGAATATAAATTTGAAATAATACTTGAGTGGTAACAAAATAGAGACAATTATTTTAATTCACCTGAAATTTATATCCATTACTCCAATGACACCAAGAAAGCGAAACAGAGACAGGGGAGGTAATGAGCGACGGGAAGTATATTTCGTAACAAGCTTTCCCTTCCATCGTTCAGTCCCAGTTTTTGTAAAATTTAAAAATATATCAAAACTGTGATTCATTTAGTGGTGTCACGGTTAGGGAAAAAAAGAGGGCCATCCATCAAACTGTAGGCCACTGGTTGAATTAACTTAAATTGCTTCTTTACAAAAATATGCCTTTTCAGTTATTAAAATCAAAGTTTGTTAATAATGTAATGTAATGAAGTTTTCGCCAATATTCATTTTTTAATTTTAAAGATTAACCCTCTAAATCTGGAATAAGAGTGGTGTAAAGATTTATTAAACAAACTTAACCGTTTATTTTTAATATTGTGGATCGATTAAGACCGCGAAAGTTTTCTATTCAGTATACTTCCAGTATATAAGATGTATAGAATAAAATATTACATTTTTATGATGGAACTTGTTAATTCGTTAAAATTGAATCTTCAATTCCCAAATTTCGTTTTCAAACCCGAACCCCCCGCTGGCTACGGTCTTGTAAACCCTATTGACTTTTTTGAGACATCTTGTAGGTATATCAAGTGTTATCGCTAGGATTATTTTTTTATGAATTGGCTTTGCCATTCTACAGTCCTATCATTTCAAAACTAGCTACCCAAAATAACTTGTAAAATAAATTTAAAAGTAAAAGATAAAACTTAATTTACATTTACGAGGGACACATTTTGCAAGTATCGGTCACCCTACAGTTTCAACACCTAAGCGGGGGTAAATATAATTGCTTTAAGGTTAAATACGACCGGGTATCATGTGATACCTTTTTTAAAGATCTCACAACAAGGTAATAACAATTACAGCGAGAAACTAGTACAATTTGGAACTGAAAATCGAAAAAGTTGTATTAATGCTATGAAGGAACTAATAACTGAACTAGGGAAGTAATGAGATTAACAGATGAAAAAATCCGAAAAACAGAAGTATACCCATATAAAGCCCCTGACACTCTAGAAATACAGATGACAGCCAAAGGAACACCAGAAGTTCTCTTGGAAGAAGTGGAGTCAGCGGTCAAAAAACAAAAAGAATGACAAGACAATAGGGAACGTCGGAATAACGCTCAAATATTTTCGCAATATATAGAAACCAGACACATACCACACTAAAAAGGCCGAAAGAATTTATTTTCAGTTAGAGCACCATAAGTCTTTTATCGGTAGTCTATAAAGTGTTTACTGAAAGTAACACAAACTAACCACTAAAGATTATCAAATATTACTTGACTTGATTCTCATGGACCTCGATAAAGTGGTCCACACTAAATTATCGAAGGCGATAATCAATGCTCTGAGCGAGCAGAATGTTGATAGACTATGTACATAAACATTGATTAATATGCAGGGCTTTCATTTCAACACTAGCCACCCACATTATTTTTTAAAATATCTTTAAAATAAAAAGACTAAGAACACATTAATTTATATTTATGGGGAACACATTTTACACGTATCGGTCACCCTGCACTTTCAACCCCTAAGCGGGGATGAATATCACTTCAAAAAGTTTGAATACGAAGGGCTAGCATGTGATACTTTGTTTTAAAGGTCTCTTTTTGCCAATCTTTTTAACCGACTTTAAAAAGAAGGAGGTTCTCAATTCGTCTCTATCTATTTTTTTTGCTTTTTTTATTTTTTTTATGTTTGTTCACCGATTACTCAGAAACGGCAAAAGGAATTTCGACCGTTTTACGCAGTCCTGTTTAGGGGGATAGCGAAGTGGTCCCATATTTTTTTTTGATTAACATACCGTTTCTTAGAAAATGGGGAAACATTATTTTTACTTATTCTCATATAATCTCAAATATTATATGGAACGTGGGACAAATTGAAAAGAAACTGGATTAGTTCCGGGATATCCCCACGTGGTCAGGTATTTTTTTTCAATAACATAGTTTGTATAGTTTCTTAGAGAATGGGGAAAAACTTTTTACCTATTTACTTATACCCTATGTTTTGGTGGATTCGCCAGTATGACAAGCTTTGATGCAGTTGCTGGTATTAACTGTTCGCAACTTGGGGTAAATTGTGAATAAGATAAATTTATCAAAATAAATGTCAACTAATATGTATATACATGACTTACATGATCTAAAACGTAAACAGTAAGCATTCCATGTTAAGTTTTTAACTTGATTACAAATTATAGTATCTTCAGTTCTGTTAAGATGTAATTTAAAAGTTGATTGGAAATAAATCTCAATAAATGTCAGTTAATCAACTTCAAGGTGGAGATTCTCATTTGGTTTCTATAACAGTGTGTCTTCATAAGTTGAACTCAAACGGAAAACGTTCTTATGAATATTATTTAGAGAAAAAATATTCTTAATCTTTTTTTGTTGCAAAGCTTAAAGTTGGACTTATAAAATGTGGCATACATTTTATCTCCATAAATTGACAGAAACGGCAGATATAGGGGAAAAACTACTACCATTTTCGGTAATACACCTCATGCACCAAATATAAGATACTTGAATCAGCTTAGCTTCATTCAAAATTCGGAATATGCCAATGTAACATGTTTCGCTTAAAAAAATTCAACTGATATCTTAAGTGAAATTTTAAAGGGTGTTCCATATATAGGGTAGGTAAAACTTAGAACGTAGTTGAATTACATTTATTTAAGAAATCGTAAAAAAAATATATTTAAAGGGGAAGTCATACGGTGTGGTTCGAACAAGATATATTAAGTGGACCATAAACAGTTGTATATATCAATTAGTTGAAAAACGGGTGAAGTTGAATTATATTTATGCAGGGTGAATAACAAAATGTTATATTGTTAGGGTCATAAGAAGTAGCATATACTATGTGGATGAAATAAAGATAAAAAGGAATTATATTTATACAGGGTGAATAAAAATGAATGTTATGTAAGCAGTTAGAATGTTTGAATTTTCTTGAGCTTATTAAAGTAATGAAATGCGTTAAAAAATGTTTATAAAGTAGGTCACAAGTTTACATATTATAGGATGGTTGAAATATGTAACAGTATATGATAACAGCTGAACGGGACGGTTTAAAAAATATTAAAAAGGAATGTTATGATCCACAAGCAATTTCACATACCGGATAGATGAATAAAGGGTGGACTAGAATTATACAGAGTGGTGAAAAAATGTTATATTGGGTGGCCCATAAGTAGTTGCATATGCAAGATTGTTGAAATATAGCGTGGAGTAGAATAATAATTATACAGTGTTGGTAAAATAATTGAAGAATTTTGTTATATAGGTAGAGCATGAGCTGTTGCATATATGGAGTACCTGAAATATGGGGCGAAGTCAAGTTATAGTTGGACAGTGTGATTCAAACAAGGTTAAAGAAATTTAAAAATGAAGGATGGTTTTAATGAAGAGAACATATATTTTATACTGAGCTTTAAATAATATGGTGAGAAAATGTGAAATCAGTTGCACAGATAGGATACTTGAAATATAGAGAGGAGCAGAGGTAAGTAGTTTACCCTTAAAAAATTATTACATAGGCAGTTGCAGTTATGATGAAATTTCTTGGAAATTAATGGATTTATATATATATATATATATATATATATATATATATATATATACATACAGGGTGGTACAAAAAAGTCAAACTGGTAGGTCGAAAAGTAGGTGTACATATAAGGTGGTTGATATAGAGGATAGAGTTGAAATAGTAAATAGTGTTGATAAAAAAATTGTTCTACATTATTTTTATATATATCGAAGTTTTAGCTACAGAAGGCAGTTCTTAAAAATAATGAATAAAATTGTTAGGTAGGGTGGCCATCAATAGTTGCGGTTCCAGTAAAGGTAATATCGAAAAAGTTAATTAGATTTGAAAACTGCATCCAATTAGCCACTGCATCACTAAAAATTGTGAAATAAATAAATTAAAAAAAAAACAAAAACGGACTTCAAAATAAAATTAACTAAAAAGCACAAAATAATTTATGCTACAACAATTAAGTAGCTTTTATGAAGTCGGTGCCAATTTGAACAGCAAAGCGTCGAAGTACAATAACTTACCTAAATAGTTTCACTTTAGCTTGGCACCGACTTCATAATAAGTATTTAATTGTTGTAGCATAAATTATTTCGTGCGTTTTAGTTAATTTTATTTTGAAGTCGGTTTTTGTTTTTTTTTTAAATTTATTTATGATCCATCATGTGTTACAATCAGATTATTTTTACAGTATAAACTTTCAATATAAAGTAATTATTATCTTCTATGTATTTACATTATTAATATTGTATTAGCGTTAGAATTACCTTGTACTTAAATTAAATGTTCAAAATGTCAAGGGACGTTAGGTCGGGAGAAGTCTCATTAAGCCAATTTCGTACAGGCAACGCTTATAATGTGGAGATGCTCCCTTCTGTTAAAAAAATAGGTTTTCTTCGTCTAGCAACAAAGTTCCGTCTTGATTTATTCGTTTTTCTAAAGATGCGGTTATAAGGATATTAATTACATTTCTAATAATAAGTCCAAATACAATTCTCCAGTTAATAAGTTAATTTTCTGGGGATGTTGGTTGTTCTCTTCATGAAAAACTTGTGGGTTGGTATTGTTTTAGTATCTACAATTATGTGTAAGTGCAAATCCATTTTAAAAAATCCTGCTTCATCAGAAAAATAAATATTAAAAAAATAGAGTCTGCATTTGCCTTTTACAACATTAATTCGCAGAACCTTCTGTCATAATCATCCTG
The DNA here is from genome assembly GCA_034190945.1 of Octodonta nipae. Lineage (NCBI taxonomy): Eukaryota > Metazoa > Arthropoda > Insecta > Coleoptera > Chrysomelidae > Octodonta > Octodonta nipae. The sequence continues at coordinate 62,859,127 of CM067221.1, forward strand.
AGCAAGGTGTTGAAAAGCTGTATTTTGTAGGGAAAGAATTTATTTAGAAATAACGTTTTATGCACTGAATCGACCCAAAATATTTGTTAACCGAGTTAACCATGAGAAATTTATGAACTAAATCTAACACATACTTATGCCCAATATTCTTATCAGGATGTCTCTGATGAAAAACATGAGCAGGTCTTCATGCACCGCGTTTTTCTTTCCCATAAATGTATTATTTCAATTCTTCATGTAAGGAATACAACATAGTCGAAATTTGATGGTCAGTTTATAACGCAACCACTACTAATAATAAATTTGTTACATTTATTCTCACAAATATCTTTCGCAAAAACATTAAGGATTTTGTCTCACTTGTTTATCTCGGTAATTATTCTTATGCTTTTTACAATTCAAAACATTAATTTTCTACGATTTCTAGGTATTACTCTGTAACAATTAACCTGATTAAAAAAAATAATGTGTTAAAAGATTGGTAAAAAAGAGGTTTCAGGTGTGTATTTAAACTTTTAGAAGTGATATCCTTCTCCGGTTAAGGGTTGGAACTGCAGGGTGACTGATACGTGTAAAATGTGTCTCAGTAAATATAAATTAAAGTGTTATTTTTTATTTTTCTTTTAAAGATATTTTATAAGTTATTTTGGGTGGCTAGTTTTGAAATGAAAGCCTGTATATGTTATGGACCAAGTGATTAATTGGACACTACTCCTGGGCTTTTGGGAAAATGATTTGACAAAGGAAAGGCATAATAACTATTGAAATCAATAAAAAGCCCATACATAAAGTGAAAGTAAAAAATAACATGTTTTATTGCCATTATTGTTTCCGACATGAAATCAAAATTTATAACACAAGTAATATAAAACTTCTTCGTTTTGTAGACCATCTTACCTATGATTATAAACAAACAATTTAAATAATAAGGTTAATAATTTGTACTTATTATGAAAGGGTTCTGCATTTAGAAACTACTAGTTCTTAGCTGCGAAAAGTCAAATTAAAAATATAAGACAAATAACACAAAATGGTATGTAAAGAAAAATAAGGAACACGTTGTAGTGAACAGTGAAGCAATTGAAGTCAGCAGTCAGTCATTGCAGGGCGTTTGTCCTCCCCTGGATCCCTCCTCCCTTAAGGCATCTGTATTATACTTTGCCCGACCAGTGGCAGATCCAAGGGGGGCTCAATTCCCCCCTCCCAAGCATCTAAGTTTTAGGTTTTTTTAGTGTTTATGTTGCTAAAACTTACCTTCAGCGGGACCAAGCCTCCCAACCCCTCGACTATCACAGCAGTATTCATAATGCCCAGGCAGTTTGATAAATAATGGAGTTTAGATAGTATCACTTCGCCCGACGTAGCTTGTCATTATTCATAATGCCTGAGCATTACAAATAATGCCCTTATTAATCACTCCTATCGTTGCGCATGCTAGGCGAGTCAGCTTATTTGACATATTTATCATGGATTTTTTTAAATTTGGTAATGTTCACATGACGTTTTTGAAGTTTCAGATGGTTCTGGGATTTCTGACATTTCTGATATTTTTGTATTTTTTACAATTTTGACATATTAACATATTGTTTTTGACTATTTTTGAGTCTCTTTTACATTTATGGTGATGTTGGTATTTTCACTCATATCTGTATGTTTTGGCATTTTTGGCGTTTTTTTAGATTTTTCTCGTTTAATGTTTTTGACACAATAACTTTTATAATTTTGTCAAATTTTATATTATTGTCATGTTTTGGTGTATTTAATATTCTTAAGGTTTGAAGGTTTATATTTTTTTTTTTTTTTTGGAATCCATTTGTACTTTATAGATCTTAACTATCATTTGAAAATTGTCTTAAAAATATTTTATATTGACCCGACCCCCTTGTGGAAAACATTTAAGAACAGAATCAATTTATCAACTCTCATTCAATCAATAAATACTCCACATATCATTTATCGGCTACTTAATGAGCGCTAATTGAATAATTCAGTTCTAGCCATTTCAGGAGAAGTGCATGTATATCAACTTTCGCGCCTGCATCTTTTTTGTTTCTTTAAAATAGCAGACACCCATCGTCCTCATTCAATAACAGAGTTTTCATATAATGACACATCAAATCTCAATAAAATTAAGGAACTAATATTATAATTCTCATCTCTGTATTATTTTCGGTTCTTAAAACATTCACCGCTTGTCCATTATCGTATACCTGAATGTTTATGATTTGATAAAACTCGCTTCTATTCTTCTATTTATAGATATAGATTTATAAAAGTCATAATAAATATTTGTTCAAAATGGATTTTGAAAACTCACGTATATTAGAAATATAGTTTACCTCGGTTTTTTGAAAAGTAATGTTTTCAGTATTCATACCATATTTATTTTTATTTGAAATCTGAGAAAAATTATGATCATTGTTAGGTTTGCTATTATATGAAAGTTATGTATTTCTGCAATACATTATGAAAGAGGAAGTAGTCACGTAGTTTTGATAAACATTTACGACTATAATTTAATATTTAATGTGACATTTATTAAGAAATAAATAATAGTGTCTTTTAAGCTTTTAACCACGGAGAATAAACAGCGAGAGGATGTTTGTTTGCACAATGTGCCCTTCTTTGATTTCGCCCTTAGGTATATTCACACAGTCCCAATTATATAAATAAATCCCTACCAACTAAAATTAACTCATCTACAATCTAAAATCCCACCCAAAATCGAAAAAGTTTAATATTCTCATATAATAGCATAACCCATAAAATCGCAATAAAGACCCAAAACCTTATTAAACGATTGAATAATTTCACATTTAATTAGATCATTGTTCCTTTCCGAATAGGACCCTGGCTGGAGTCAGGCCTGTACCATTATGTAGGGCAGAGCCATATGCCAACAGGAATAGGGAAATATGCTCATCCCAATGACGCTGGTTATTGCTGACGACTTTGGATAGGTGTTGTTCCAAAGTCCTGTTGAATCTTTCCACCATTCCGTCTGACTGTGGGTGTAATGGTGTTGTTCTCGTTTTCCTGATCCCCAACATCGTGCAGACCTTCTGGAATACATTCGATTCAAAATTACGCCCCAGGTCTGAATGTAGTTTCATCGGGACGCCAAACCTGCTGAATAGTTATTCTACTATCACCATCGCTACCGTTGTTGCCTCTTGGTTGGGTATCGCATATGCCTCAGGCCATTCGCTGAAGTAATGCATTGCGACCATCATGTATATGTTCCCCCTCTCAGACTCGGGAAACGGACTGGCGACATCGATGACAATTCTCTCAAATGAGAGGCCCACATTGTACTGCTGCATTCTGCCCTTGGTTCGGGTCTTCGGGCCCTTACTGGCTGCACAGGTGTCACATTTCCGGCACCAAGTTCTGACGTCTTTATTTAAGTAATTTACCCAGTAGTATCGCTGGCGAACTTTGTCTAGGGTTTAGTTCATGCCCAGGTGGCCCCCGATAATCCCATCATGTACTTCGGTCAGGATGGCTGGTACCTTTTTCTTAGGAACTACCAGTTGGAACTTGGTTTCTCGGCGATCAGTGCTTTCCCAAACTCGCTTGACCATTCCATTCTCTACTCTTAGAAACGATTTCAGCAGGCCCGAGTCTCTAGCTACCTCGTCCCATCGTGGCCTGGGGGCCCTTCTCGTTTTGAGTGACAAGATTGGTTCGATGTCTGGATTAGCCATTTGGTCCTGGATGCACTGTTCCGTTGTCCAGTCTTCATCGGCCTGCACTCGGATCTGTCTGATGGAGATACCCTCTCGCTATTCCGTCTTCAGACAATGTCCGCATTCCGCTCTACAGGGTCTTCTGGATAGGGCATGGGCATTATTGTGCAAACGGCCGGCATGGTGTTCCACCTTGAAATCGTATTGCTGTAGTTTCTCCATCCACCTGGCCAGTTGTCCTTCCGGTGTCTTCATGTCCAGCAGCCATTTGAGGGCGGCATGAACTGCCCGGATTAAGAAATTACGACCATAAAGGTATTTGTGGAAAGGTCTACAGCCCTTATTATTGCAAGAACTTCTTTTCTGGTAACGCAATAATTTCTTTCCGGTCTCGAGAATCCACGGCTGTAGTACTCGATCCCCCTCTCTTTACCATCTTGCACCTGGGATAGGACGGCCCCCAAACCTGTGTTGCTGGCGACGGCGTCTAAAATGAACTTGCCAGACGGTGTAGGAAAGGCTAGGATTGGGCTGGAACATAGTGCTGCCTTCAGTCGCCTGAATGATGTTTAGCAATCCTGATTCCAACGGAAGGTCTCTTTCTCAGTGGTCTGCCCATGTAGAGGCGCGGCAATGGTGGCAAATCCCTCAACAAATCGTCTATAGTAGGAACAGAAGCCCAAGAAGCTTCGAAGCTCATGCTTGTCTCTTGGGACTGGCCAATCACGGATGGTTTCAATCTTGTCTTCGTTGGTGCGGATTCCTGACTCGGAAATGACGTGGCCCAAAACTCTACTTCTTTTTGGAACATGGAACTCTTCTTCGGGTTGAGTCTAAGGTTGGCATTATTAATTTTGGAGAATACTTCGTCCAGGTTCTTCAGATGATCGTCGAATGTCTGACCCATGGCTAGAATGTCGTTGAGGTATACTAAGCACGTCCTCCATTTTAACCCGCTCAGTACATACTCCATTAGCCTCTCAAATGTAGCGGGTGCATTACATAACCCAAAGGGCATGACCGTGAACTGAAACAGCCCTTTACTGGTGAAGAACGCTGTCTTCTCTCTGTCGTTTGCGTGTAGAGCAACCTGACAATATCCACTTTTTAGGTCTAGTGTGGAGAACTAACGAGAGCCTGCTAGTGTGGTCAGAGTGTCATCGATTCGGGGTAGTGGATAGCTGTCTTTCTTCGTAACGTCATTCAGCTGTAATCTGTAATCCACGCACAATCGTGCACGACGGGAGCAGACCATGGGCTGATGGATGGCTCAATAACTCCATTTTGTAACATGGACTCGATGTTTTCTTCAACTGAATGTTGTTGCCCCAATGGTAGTCGTCTAGGTGGTATTCTGATAGGTTGAGCCTTTCCGGTATCTATGCGATGCTGGATGATGTTGGTGTGACCGGTGGTTCCATCTTGAATGTTAAAAATTTGCCAGTGCTTTGTGATAAATTGCTGGACTTTCTTCTGTTCCTCTGGTGTCAGGTGTGTCAAATGGTCAGCAAACTCTTTACTGGGCCCTGTCTCCTTTCACCGACGTCTGGTACTCTCTTCGCAATTGATGATGGTCTCTACTGGCTCGAAACAAGTTATCTCTTGACCATTGGCAATTCTGATGTCGTGGTTGGACAAATTCATGATCCTAATTGGTATATCTCGCCCGGTTTTAACTATAGCCCGTCCAACTAAGTAGTCATGAGCTGAGTGTACGGGCTTCATCATTCCAAAGCAGCTCCCAGGATTGCTGTCTAGCTGCCCATGAATAATCTGTTCCGTTCGACCGGGAATTCTGGCTGGAGATTTTTCTACGATTTTTATGGAGGTCGATGAGCTGTTAACGGGCCGTGTCAATACAAATTCCTCATTTAGGAATCGAAGAACATCATATCTCGGGTCGAACATAAATCCAAGCTGGCTGATTAAGTCCATACCCAGTATCGTCCTCAATATTCGCTACCAGGACCCTATGCCGGATTCGGTTGTCCCCTGACTGTAGTACTACATCTGCCTCACCCTGTATTGACATGGACTCTACTGTTAACTGGCTTGATTTCTGATGCTCTCAAAACCCTGGACTTGGCAATGGACACAGCGGCGCCGGTGTCGATGGTGATGGTAATTGCTCGGCCATTGATGGTGCCCCTGATGACTAGGCTGCTGCTATCTCGGCAAAATCCCCGGATGGATAGTGTTTTGGGGGCTGGTGGAGGGTCGGTGATCATTCACCCCTTTGGTCGGTGATCGTTAAGGTAGCCTTACTCTGCAGTCGCGTTGGAAGTGCCTTGTGCGTCCACAATGGTAACATGCTCTTCTGGTATCAGTTATCTGTGACTCTGCTAATAGTTTGTTTCTGCCAGCCAACAGTGCTTGAAATGGTGACTCTGGCTCTTCCTGGTTGAAGAAAACTGCTCGGACCCTCGGCTTGGACATGTTGATGACGGCCTCTACTCCCAAAGCCCGAAGTAGAGCTTCATTACTCTTCTTGATGCCACTCAGTCCTAATTTTTTTGTACATCCACATCTCTGATGCCGTTTATGAAACTTTGTGTGGCCAACTGGTCTTTCGTTTCCATCTGGGTAGAACAAGTGTACTAACCGTCTAATCTCTGCTTCGAATTCTTGGAGGTTTTCACCGGATTTTTGCGTTTTTCCACTGAGTTGGACTTGGTATACCTGGCTCAAAGATTGATCGTCGTATCTCTTGTCCAGAACGGCGATGATTTGGTCAAAATTGCCTTGTTCATCAACTGGAATGCTTTGGAGGAGTCTAAGGCCGGACCTCTTAAGGAAATTACAAGAGACGTAGATTTTTCTTGGTTATTCCATCCATTAGCTGTAGCCACGACTTCAAATTGCCGTTTATACATGGGCCAAGAAGAACTGCCATCAAATGTGGGAGGTTTGCTAACGGAACCTTTGGTTTCAAGAGTGTCCACGGTATTTTTTATGGTCTTAATGTCATCATTTATTCCAGATTTTCTAATTCTATTTTACGTTTTTTATGGAAAGATTTTCTATTTCTAACCTTTGTTGTATTTCGTCTTGATCTTGTTTTTCCTTCTTATCACGTTTTTCCAGAATCTGAGTTATTTTTTCATCTAGTCCCTCCGTAACCTGTTTGACAATTTTTTTGTAAGTTTCGCCGTTTTTTCCATACTTCGGGTTTCCATAAATCAAATTACGATTTTAATTTCACTTAATCCTGCACTTCTGATCACCAAATTGTTATAAATTTCGTAGGTTCAATTAAAATTTAAAAACTAATATTCACTTTCACTTTTCTAGAACTTATGGGTCGCTCCTTTTTAAAACCTGCATGGATAACTCTCGTACAATTCATCATCAATTCTATAGCTGCCGAGCCATTTCGAGAACAGTTTTTTCCTAAAAGCGATTTATGTCGTACTGGAATGAAGCAGTAATAAATAACTATTATACATCATTGCCTCTAATTTGGCAAAACAGGGAATTTATTCGTTGGGTACGATACGAAGGAATAGGATAAGCAAATAATGTAGATAAAGGATATTTTTCAGTGAAATCATCGCTCATAACTATGCTGGTCCAATCAGTATTGCTCTAAACAAATGTGTAAGCAATTTTTTAACTTTTTGATATTTTCTTTTAATTCTGTTGGTTACTACAGTATTCAAATGTCTTCACGTTAATATAGTTGATGATTATATAAATTTGATTTAGTAGGTGCTACTAATTTGCTACCATTCTAATTAGTTCAATTATATTATTTATCGTACTTCCGCAATTAAAACTATCTACGCCTAGGCAAGGGCCTCGATTCTTGAAACTATTCGACACCTAAACCATTCAACTAAGGACGAATCTGGCATTAAAACTGGCATAAATGCAGTTGAGCAGTCGCAAGGCCTCGTGAATAGGACTGGCCGAAGGAACAATGCTACTACTCGAGCAAAGAACAGTTGCCAGGAGAAATCAAAAACTTATTCGAACGGTAGGCAGAAGGAATGCCGATACAACAGAACAAGAAAATTCGGGTACCACTCTGTTGTGTATAAGGGTTATTTTAGATTGTATTTTAGTAGCATTTCCTCAAGAACGTGAACGACTATTCAAATTGTAATGCTAAAGTTTGTGTAGAGTAAATAGCATTTAGTGAGCTTTCTAAATGAGCGATGTAGTGATGAATTTCGGAATTTATGTGAGCAGGCGTGCAATTTTCAATAGTCTCGGTAAATATTTTGGGGTCAATTTACGGTATTTGTAAATAAATTTACATCCATGTATATTAGTAAAGTTTCATCTAATTTATCTTTCACATCATTATCTCCTTAGAAAAATCTACAAATTTTCATCACCCACTCCCAGGGTCACAATAGTCAATGAAAGTGCATTCCGTGTTTTATAATTATTACTTAATGCTATGCCCTTACAAATTGTGTAAACCTTCGTGAGTATTGCAGCTGGTTTAGTGTCAATTAAAGTAAAGATTTCGTTTTAGTTAAATATTATTCCATCAATAATAATTAGTAGTCTTTCAATATCATTTTTAACCAGTTTCTTTCTTTATGAAATTACAAAATAATCAAAAAAAGTATTGCATAGCTTTCGCTAAGAACCAAACCTTTCAAAAAGTTGTTAGACCTTTTACTTAATATCCTGCATATTCAAATATGAGTGTCTGTTTTTCATTATTAACTCATGCAGTAACTAATTCGTATTTATAACAAATTGGACAAGTTAGAAATTCTTATAGCAATAAAGAAAATTATCTGTTATTAAATAACATATTAACCACTCCTATTTTTTTCCATAAATCAGTTGATTATTGCTATTGAGACAAGCATACAAGTTACTGAGGCGAATTCATCAAACTATTTTATTAAATTTTTTGGATTGGCAATTACGGCATCGTCCAGTTCTTAATCATTTTATTTGAAAACCGCATTTGAATCAGAATTCCGCAGCTTTGAAATAGTAAAAATGAAAAGGGAAGGTCAAGGCAATATATAAATAAATGTATTAATTTCTAAACTTACCGGTAACTGCACCGAAATTAAGATAGCAACATCAACTCTTTCAGCTTTTGTTCCTTTGACGCCATATTTACAAATTAAGATGACGTCCTGCGTTATGAGAAAAAGTACCATTAACCCAAAAATCCTTTTAACAATTAGCTCATAGGTGCTACCAACAACAAAGTCGATTGCCAATGACATGTACTTTAAATGATCATCTGTAATAAAAAATCATTTGTTCCATGTGTTAAATTATTGTTTACCAAGAATAAAAATAAGAAGAGGAAGAATTTGTTAATCAGAAGAATAAATTACAAGAAACTGGTTAGACTTATCATCTGACTGGGTATTTCGCATCAAGGTATGATCATTCTTGCAGAACTGAAGTGGTGCTTTAACTGTACATATAAGACGAGATAAAGTGTAATGTGAGATGTTCAGGTTCTCCTGTACTGAACATCATAGCGCTGGAGTTAAAGACAAAGGAGAAATACCGAACAAATACCACTAATATTTTTGGTGGAGCAAGTAAAGCTGATTGTTTAAAATATTATATAACTAATTTGTTGGTAGTCTTATATTATTGATTGTGACCAAGTATAGTTTCTGACATGAATATACTTATTACTAATATTGGTCTAGACAATACTTGAAATATACAGTGATATGATAAAGTTCTGCAAAAAATTAATTAAAATGCCGAACATGTAAGGAGATAATTTTTTAAGCTTCTGATGACATATAAGAAACTACTGACGTCATCGAATCTTTTTAAATAGTAAGCTACAATTTCCTTGGCGCCAATAGATAGAGGACATTATTCTGCTACGTCCTTGATTCAGGACGTTATATAATAATTTTTAGTATAATCAATGACAATTAAAATGATTTTAATTACATGCAAATCAACCAATAAAAATAAATTTTATAAATATATGTAGTATTATGCAAATGTTGTTCAAGTTGTTAACGTTTTGCAATTTGACAACCGCCTTCTCGACGATAAACTACATTAACTGAATTCTTGATCGTTTCTAGGGCTCGGCGTGCGATTCTTCTATAATGCGTTTCCTTAATTCCAGCAAATTTTCTGCCTTCCTGACATGAACTTTCTTTATTCGTTAGTAAAGTTAGTCTTACAAGAAGAAATCCATTTGGGTCAAACCTGGATATCTTGTTGGGCTTTCTATTAGTCCACGTCAGTAGGGATTGCGACGCTTGCGCCTGGTCACGTCCCCTCACTTGATTACATGATGACACCATCAGGCGGTTGACAGCTGACGTATTGTACTACCGGGGGGTTGTGACATAGTAGATAAGCAGTTACCATGTGAACCCTCGCAGCGCTCTCATTGGTTAATAGTCACGTGATCTGTTCAACAGCGTCAAATTCCAATAATATACGAAATAATTTATATTACAAGAAAGTATAGTATATGTGCCAACAAGGCGACGTAATTTAGTCCTTCTGCCAGTTGATAGTATGTTGAATAAAAAACCCGTTTAAGATGTAGTAATAATGTTACTCACTCACTCACCGGCAACCGTAGAGATAGCGGACGGGTTGTGAGCAGACACGACGACATTGTCAAAAATTTCACAGAATTAAATTGACGACAACTCGCTACTTGGTTAAACTACAGTCCGCTCCCTCTGTTAGCGAGTGGACAAACTTCAAAACATCGCCAGTGTTGGAGACTGCACAGCTGTGGTGAGTAGCGACACGCTCCCTCTGTTAGCAAGCGGACAAAGGTCAAAACATCGTGTGTGTAGAAGATTGCACAGCTGTAGTTAGTAGCGACACGTAATAAACAATGTACGGTATGGCGTCGATGGATGCGTTCCACGTACGTTCAAAAACATTATATATATATATATATATATAAATATATATATCGCGGAAGCCTCTCAGAACATATATATATATATATATATATATATATATATATATATATATATCCGCGGTCATTATTATGAACTAAGCTAGGTTCCAGGTGAGAACCGCGTCTAAATTTATTAAATACTCGACGTTTCAGCTCCTGCTTTGGAGCCATTATCAAGCGACAAAAGATGAAAAAGAGTTTCAGAGTCTAGATGGAACTCGGGGCCTCAACCTGCCTACTCCCCAAGAGTCACTAGGTAACTGAACTGAAGGTGAATCTGCGCTACTTCTTTTATTTATAGTTATCGGTCGATTGTTGGTTTTTGTTATGAGGACGTCAAGAAACGGGCTCGATTTCCATTGTAAATTGTATATTAGAATGTATACCATTGAGGTGTTGTAGAAAGAAGTCTAATGAATCTCTGCCATGAGGCCAAATAACATAAGTATCATCTACATATCAAAAGCCAACAGGAAGGTTTTAAATTAGACGGGTTTAGGGCCTGGGTTTCGATTTGTTCCATAAAAATGTTAGCAAGCACTGGAGAAAGAGGTGAACCCATGGCCCATGGACTTGCTTAAAAGAGTGTCTTGAAATGAAAAATACGTGTTAGAAGAACAGTGTTGTAAAAGTTTGATGATGTCAGAAGAGATATTGTGTTTTGGTTTTAGAATATCTAACGTTTCTGAAATGGGGACATTGGTGAAAAGAGATACAACATCGAAGCTAACTAGGATATCATTTTCTGAAATTTCATAAGCTCTTAGCCTATCTAGGAAGGAAGAAGAGTACTTTACGTACAAGGATGCTTGCTCGGCTAGAGGTTGAAGGGTTTTTGCTAAGTACCAGGCTAATTCTTGAGTCGGCGATTGTACCGAACTGACAATGGGCCTAAGAGGAATGTCCGGCTTATGAATTTTGGGTAGTCCGTAAATTTTCGGAATTTTAGAAGACTTTTCACCAGGAATGATGATCTTTTTGACGTCAAGAGGAAGTTGTGTCCTGTTGATGATTTCCTTAGTCTTTTTCTCTAAGTAAGTAGTAGGATTATAGTTAATTATTTCGTAGTCTGCAGTGTGGAGCAGGGAATTCATCTTGTGAACATAGTCCTTAGTATTGAGAAGAACAGTCGCGTTACCTTTGTCGGCAAGAAGAATAGTTATGTCATCGTTGTTACGTAGTAGTTTTAATGCATGTCTTTCGTTAGAAGTTTGGTTTGATTTTGGTGGCTTTGATGTGCGGAGTACTCTAGCAATGCCTTGACGAGCATCTTCAGCCTAAATATCTGTTAGTTCAACCAAAGCTACATCGGTCGTACCAATAGGCGCGTTAACCATCGAGTATATGAACACTCTCTGTCAGCTCGTAAAAAAGATCCGACTTCAGCTCTCGCGCATCACCATATCCAAAGAGGGCACTCTATCAACTTCGAGGACAGTAGGACTATCATATCTCTCAATTCTCTTAGGGCATCCACTATTCGCGAAGTCTTCTAAATAGAGAAAAGACCTCTCTGTCTAAATAGACGTGATGACAGCACTCGCCTTCCCACAGCTTTGACCCCGTAATTGCCAGTGGTGCGTTCCCCCAATTTGTTTAGTGTATTGTTTTCAATTTGATTGAATTACTTCATTGATTTTTAAACTTCTGCACCTTTTCTAAAACATTCCGTCGCGCTAATGCTAATTTTAAGTGTTTTTTTGCGTGTAAAATATAGACTGTATTGACATTCGTGTTTCGGATGCCGAGATGTTGAAGACGCTTGGGAGGGTCGTGTATTGTGCTCCGAACTATTCGGTCACGCTTTGATCCCGTCTGAAGAGACGGCGCTTATTGTTGTTTTTTGCGTTACGATTCCGCGAGTTAGTAGCTTCGTTCGTAACGACCGCTAAACCGCTTTCATTTTGTTTCTTTTGTCTTTACAAAAGCGCATCATTTGTTGTTAAATCCGCATTTTTGTTTGCTCAATCAATGAACATTACGTCGCTATTTTTTGTGTAACGTGTTGTCCAGACGAAGCTCTAAGAAACTGTTCCTGCTATTACGGGGCTAGCCTCTGAAGAAAGAAGACTCAAGAAAACACCAGAGCTTCGACATAAAAGGTTAGTGATAACTTTTATTTGGTGATTCGTTTATGTGACGGCACTTGTTTATTGATTGTTTCGCCAAAGGTCCTTCGTCAATTATATACTTGCATTGAACCAGCATTGAACTAACACCGCAACATCTAATTCAAACATTTTTTGAATATTCTCTATGGAATGTGCCATCGAAGACATTCCATAATTTGGTCCAAGTTCGAGCCGGATGCAATTTGAGTTAATTTTGTGCAAAGTTTATCGAATAAATTCCATAATTTGGTCCAAGTTCGAGCCGGATGCAATTTGAGTTAATTTAGTGCAAAGATTATCGAATAAATTACATAATTTGGTCCAACTCCGGGCCGGATACATTTGAGTTAATTTCGTGCAAAGTTTAATGATCAAAACACTGATTTTTCGTTGCAATTATTGTTGAAAACCTCATTGAATTTTTGTTTCTTTATTTGTTAGAAGAGAAAGCAAGTTCGGGATATTCACTCATTCCGTTGGAAATAAAACGCATCTTTTTTGTCGTGTTAAAAACCTTACAAGAGATCGTTTTGTTTGTTTGGTTATTTTGCTAAATTGTTTGGAATTTATTTGACATTGGGTCAGATAATTCGTACTTTCGACTTCAACAGTAAAAAATTGTACATTTTTGGAATAGTATTTTGTTTTCGTTCTATCGTGATAGATTTGTTCAGTGGCGTTACAGTGATTTTAATTTATTGTTAAGATGTCAAAAACCGCTGAAAATTTACGTAAATTTAAAAATCATCGACAATCGGAGTTTAGAAGATTAGAAGATATTTATTTTGCTGCCGAGAAAGCCTTAAGAGGTGACGACGTTGAATTGTTTTTTAGTATGATTGATATTCATTCATTTAGAATTTTTTAAACATCACAATTCCATTGTTGGATTAATTTCAGATGCAACCGATGATTTTGACTTTGAGGCTGACATTCGCAATAAATTTGAAAAATTGTTTTATTCAATTAGGTCTATTTTTGCTAAACTGAAATCTGTTCAGAATTCTACGCCACAAAATATGTGTTGCTTTGCCGCGAATTGATTTGCCTTCATTTAGTGGAGACATATTGGAATTTCGTATTTTTATTGATTTTTTTGATTCATTAATTCACAATAATGAAAAACTCAGTGCTATGCAGAAGTTCAAATATTTGCAGTTAGCTTCAAAAGGGCCTGCTTTTGAGGTTATTAGGAATTTTAAACTAACACAAAACAATTACGTGAGTGCTTATTAAACACTTTTGAAAAAATTCAAACGAATTCGTTTAATCGCGGAGTCTCATTGGTCAGCTTTATAACAATTCCCCCAACTAACTTCAGATAGCCCTTCAGAGGTTCGGAAGTTATTGGATGACTTCAGTGATAATTTGGAAGCACTGAAGAATTTGGGTTTACCAGTAAATCAGTGGGATTTGTGTATCATTCAGATGATGTTGAAACGAGTTCAAAAGAATTTAGCCGCTAAGTTTGAACTTTACCATGGTACTGTGACCGCTCAAGATGACTTTCCGATCCTCTAGGAAGTTGTTGATTTTTTGTCGAAGCATTGCGATGCCTTTGAACATGTTGAATTATCCCGCAAGGCAAAGCGAAGTGTTGACAAAAAGTTACCATTGAATTCAAAGCAACATTCTTCCCGGTTCACTACATCTTTGTTTGTAACTAAGAATAGAAATTGTTTAGTTTGTAAATCCGATCATGCGATTTACAAATGTTCTGAATTCTTGAACAAATCAGTATCCGCGCGGTTTAAGTTTGTTAAAGATTTTAGACTTTGTTTTAATTGCTTGAGCGATTCTCATCAGTCGAATCGCTGTAAATCTTTCTCCACTTGCCGCAATTGCAAACAACGCCATCACACATTGCTTCATTTTGTAAATCGTGGTGATTCAGGTATTCGGTCTGAATCTAAAGCTCCCCCCGCAAACCTGGCTTCCACATCTGGTGGATCGAGTACCATTAATACTGTTGAAAATCCCGAAACTTCTCTACCGCAGACTTCTTGTCATAGTTCACTTTTGTCATACAATTCAAATGTGTTGTTATCTACCGCTTTAGTTGAGGTATTAGATAAGCACGGTTCTTATCAAACTTTGCGATGTCTGCTAGATTCTGGTAGCATGACATCATTCATTGCGAGCAAGGCTGTGAAACGCCTTGGCTTCCGACCTATGCCCGCTTCGATTCAACTCAACGGGCTAGGTTCTATGCAGAGTCCCTCTGCTGAGGGCTCTCTTACCCTTTCTCTTTGCTCTATAGTAAAGCGTGAGTGCAATTTTGTTGTTGATACTACTGTTTTACCCCGCATTTGCAATGATATGCCTGTTGCGCCCATTAACATGGCTAATATGACATATCTAACCAATTTGAAACTTGCTGATCCTGGTTTTAATAGCCCAGGCGCTATTGACCTTTTGTTAGGTGCCGATATATTTTCTCAAATTTTGTTTGATGGACGTCTTCTGGGAAAGGAAGGTGTTCCTGATGCTATTAACACTGTGTTTCGTTACATCCTTATGGGTAGAGTGTCTTCGAGTTCTATTAACTCTCACTCTCAGTCGGCCATAAACCCAACTTCGCTTTTTTGTCAAATTGAAGATGTAGTATCATTAGATGATTCACTCCAAAGGTTCTGGACAATTGAAGATGTTCCTACCGCACTGGTTCAGTCCCCTGATGATCTTATCTGCGAAAAAATATTTTCCGAGGGATGCAGGAGATTGGATTCAGGTAGATTCGTTGTGCCTCACCCTTTTCGAAATACACTTCCTGCTTTTGATGGAATGTATAATCCCGCCGTACAACGTTTCTACTCCTTAGAAAGACGTCTTCTACAGCAACCAGATCTCTACAAACAATATTGTGATTTTCTCAAAGAGTATTTGGAGCTGGATCATATGGAGTTGGTTCCCGATCCATCTACTTCTTCTGATTGTTACTAAATACCGCATCATTGTGTTTTGAAACCTGATAGTAGCACAACCAAACTTAGTGTAGTGTTTAATGTATCCGCTAAGATACCTCATCGGTTATCTTTGAATGATTGTTTGTTTATCGGTCCCAAATTGCAGCAAGACATTATCGCTATTTTGTTGACCTTGCACAATTTAGTTTTGCCTCGCCTGCTTGCTATAGAAAACGTTCCTAGTTGTGAACTTCACGCATTTGGTGATGTTTCTGAGAAAGGTTATGCCGCTGTTGTTTATTTTGTGTTCGAAACCGCATCTGGATTTCGTCAAAGTTTTTTTGTGTTGTCTAAATCGAAAGTTGCCCCTTTGAAAACTTTGTCACTTCCCAGATTGGAACTGTGTGCTTCAGTTCTTACCGCTAAGTTGGCTCGTTATGTTTATGAGCAATTCAATAGTCGTTTGTTATTCAAGGTGATTCGTTGCTGGTCAGATTCCACGGTAGTCCTTTCTTGGCTTAGTTCTTTCCCGCACCGTTGGACATTTGTCAGTAATCGAGTTGCTTACATTCAGGAAAAATTTCCTTATTCGCATTGGTTTTACATCCAATCTTGTGATAACCCCGCTAACTTGGGTTCCCGCTGCACTTTGCCATCAGAGTTATTAGGTAATACACTTTGGTGGAAAGGCCCACAATTGTTGATTACCGCTTGTTTGCCACATGCTTGCTCAGACTCAAGCATGTCACCGCTAGTTATGACTGAAGCCCGTATAGTGGCGCTTCAAGTCACCGCTTCACCAAATTTATTTTGTACTTTGTTAGAAGAACATTCTTCTACTAATCGCATTACCCGCATTATAGCTCATATTTGTCGCTTTGTTGATAACGCCCGTAATCCAGACCGTAGGGGCTCTGGATCTTTTTGGGTGCTGAGTTATATCGGGCTCAGCTTCGCATTGTTCGCTATTTTCAAGATCAATATTTTTCTAAAGAGATTTCCCTTCTTCGAGAACGAAAACTTTTGCCCAAATCGCTTCGTAAACTTTCGACGTTTCTTGATGAACAGGGAACTCTTAGAGTTGGTAGTAGATTGGCTAATGCTCCATTGCCGTTTGATACTAAATTTCCAGCACTGCTACCAAGTAAAAGGCGTTTGACTAATCTAATTGTCGAAGATTGTCATGTCACCAATCTTCACGCAGGAATCCAAACCGTTCAATTTCTTTTGCAGCAACGATTTTGGATTCTATCCGCAAAGAAAGTAATTCGTAGTGTCATTTCTAAATGTGTTTCTTGTTGGAAGCTTAATCCTTCTGCTTACCAACCCTTCAGGGGAAATTTCCCCATTTCCCGCGTTTCACAATTGAAACCCTTTTCTCATGTTGGAGTAGATTTTGTTGGTCCCTTCACTATAACCATGGCTAAAACTAGAGGGTCGAAAACTTTAAAGGCTTATCTGTGTCTGTTTAAGTGCTTTGCAACGAAAGCTGTTCATCTAGAACTCGTATCAGATTTGTCTGCTGATGCATTCTTTGCAGCTTTGCGACGATTCATTGCACGTCGTGGTCGATGTAGCCATTTATATAGTGATTGTGGTACTAATTTTGTGTGTGCTCACAAGCAGATCTTGAAAGCTTTTAGAGCTACTGCTGCACGAGAAACCATTTCTTGGCATTTAAATCCCCCTTCGGCTCCTCACTTTGGAGGACTATGTGAGAGCGGAATCAAATCCGTTAAAGCTCACTTAAGACGTGTCGTTGGAGATCAAATCTTAACCTACGAAGAACTTTCTACTGTATTTGCACAGGTCGAAGCAGTTTTAAACTCGCGACCTATAACCCCTTGTAGCAACGATCCATCGGATCTTACCGCCTTAAGTCCTGGAATGTTTCTTACCATGAAACCTTTAACAGCACCTCCTGAATCTGATTTCTTATCTGTCCCAACAGATAATATAACAGATAATAGTCTCAACAGATGGCAGTTACTGAGTCGTTTGCATCAGGCATTCTGGAAACGTTGGTCGCAAGAATATTTACATACTCTTCATCAACGGAGTAAATGGACTGATCCCTCGGAGGTTGTTAAGCCAGGTACTCTTGTTATTTTGAAGCAAGACACTTCACCTCCTTTGAATTGGCCATTAGGGCGCATTATTGACGTACATCCTGGAGGTGATGGTGTTGTAGGCGTTGCTACAGTTAGAACTGCAAGTGGTACTTTGAAGCGACCTCTTGTAAAGCTTTGTCCACTGCCAGTGGACCCTTAGTTTTGAAATAAGTAATTCAAGGCTGGCGGAATGGTGCGTTCCCGCAATTTGTTTAGTGTATTGTTTTCAATTTGATTGAATTACTTCATTGATTTTTAAACTTTTGCACCTTTTCTAAAACATTCCGTGGCGCTAATGCTAATTGTAAGTGTTTTTTGCGTGTAAAATATAGACAGTATTGACATTCGTATTTCGGATCCCTAGCTATTTGGACGCTTGGGATTTTTTGGTGTATTGTGCTCCGAACTATTCGGTCACGCTTTGATCCCTTCTGAAGAGACGACGCTTATTGTTGTTTTTTTGCGTTACGATTTCGCGAGTTAGTAGCTTCGTTCGTAACGACCGCTAAACCGCTTTCATTTTGTTTCTTTTGTGTTTACAAAAGCGCGTCATTTGTTGTTAAACCCGCATTTTTGTTTGCTCAATCAATGAACATTACGCCGCTATTTTTTGTGTAACGTGTTGTCCTGACGAAGCTCTAAGAAACTGTTCCTGCTATTACGGGGCTAGCCTCTGAAGAATGAAGACCCAAGAAAACACCAGAGCTTCGACATAAAAGGTTAGTGATAACTTTTATTTGGTGGTTCGTTTATGTGACGGCACGTGTTTATTGATTGTTCCGCTAAAGGTCCTTCGTCAATTATATACTTGCATTGAACCAGCATTGAACTAAAACCGCAACATCTAATTCATACATTTTTTTGAATATTCTCTATGGAATGTGCCATCGAAGACATTCCAGCCAGATTAAACAAACCAGACACGCCAACTAACACCCTACCAATGATCGCACATCCCCTCCTAATCGACCGATAACTATAAATAAAAGAAGCAGCTCAGATTTACCTTCAGTTCAGTTACCTAGTGACTCTTGAGAGTAGGCAGGTTGAGGCCCCGAGTTCGATCTAGACTCTGAAACACTTTTTTATTTTTTGTCTCATGATAATGGCTCCAAAGCAGGAGTCGAAACGTCGAGTATTTAATAAACTCAGACGCGGTTCTCATCCGGAACCTAGCTTAGTTTATATATATATATATATATTGTTACGAAATTTTCCCAAAGCCGACCCTGTGTCCTTTCAGCACGACAACAAACGCTTCAATAAAAAATAGGATTCTCGAAAAGACTCGACAGCGGAAGGAGCGATGATTATTTTCTACTGGAGAATTCCACGGGGATTATAAAAGAAGCACACCACGATCGGCAAGCAGTGATATCGCGTCGACTAGCTTATATGGGCTTGTTATTGTATTTGAATCAGATGTTTGAATGTAAATAAAGTTCTAGAAAAGTGACAGTGCATATTAGTTGTTATAATTTTCAATTGAACCCACGAAGTATATCGCAATTTGGTGTTAGAAGTGAAGGATTAAGTGAAATTGATTTATGGAAACTCGTAGTATGGAAAAGATAGACAAAAAAATTGCACAGATTCTAGAAAAACGTGACAAGAAGGAGAAACAACATCAAGAAGAAATTCAACAAAGGTTAGTGAAATCTTTTGATGATAAACTTAAAATTGAGTTAGGAAATCTTGTCACTAATATCGATGAAAAACGTAAAATAGAATTAGAAAATCTTGTTTCCACGATGAAAAGTGAACAACAAAATCTTGTTTCCACGATGGAAGAAAAACAACAAAATCTAGTTTCTACAATGAAAAGTGAACAACAAAATTTAATGGAAGGATTATTCTCGAAATTTGCAGAAAAACAAGATCAAACTGAAGAAAAAAGACAAATGCAATTTGAACAACTAATGCAAATAGTAGGACAAGTTAATGAAACAGTTAATGAAAGAATGCAAATAGTTGAGTCAGATATAAAAGAGATAAATGATGACATTAAGACCATAAAAAATACCGTGGATACTCTTGAAATAAAAGTAGATGATCTTGATTCCATCCAAAGCCAGGTAAAATTTGAAATCAGTTCAATTCAAGACACAGTTCAAAATCAAATCAGTTCCATCAAGCAAACAGTACACACTGAAGTACAAGATAAAATCTGTGCCATCCAAAATAAACTAGAAACAGAAATTAAAAAAATGCAACAGGACTTACAGCGAGGAAAATACCAGAACACCGTGAGTACCAAAGGTTCCTTTAGTAAACCACCCACATTCGACGGCAGTTCATCTTGGCCCATGTATAAACGGCAATTTGAGGCCGTGGCTAAAGCTAATGGATGGGATAATCATGAAAAATCCACATCTCTGGTAATTTCCTTAAGAGGTCCGGCCCTAGAACTCCTCCAGAGCATTCCAGTCGATGAACAAGGCAATTTCGACAAGATCATCGCTATCCTAGACAAACGCTACGACAATCAATCCTTGAGCCAGGTATACCAAGTCCAACTCAGTGGAAAAACGCAAAAATCCGGTGAAAGCCTTCAAGAATTCGAAGCAGAAATTAGACGGTTAGTTCACTTGTCCTACCCAGACCTGCCAGAGCAAACGAAAGACCAGTTGGCCACACAGAGTTTCATAAACGGCATCAGAGATGTGGAAGTACAAAGAAATTTAAGACTGAGTGGCGTCAAGAAAAGTAGTGAAGCTCTACTTCGGGCTTTGGAAGTAGAGGCCGTCATGAACATGTCCAAGCCGAGGGTCCGAGCAGTTTCCTTCAACCAGGAAGAGTCAGAGTCACAATTTCAAGCGCTGCTGGCTGGTCTGAACAAATTATTAGACCGGTCACAAAGAACTGGCACCAGAGGGGCATGTTACCGCTGCGGACGGACAGGGCACTTCCAACGTAATTGTCGAGTGAGGCCATCTGAACGATCACCGACCAGGGGTAACCAACAGAACAGCCACATGTCCAGGGACCGTCAGTCAGTCAGCATAGGGGGGCGAATGCTGACTGTCCCTCCACCAGCCCCCAAAACGTTATCCATCCGGGGATTTTGCCGAGATAGCGGCAGCCTAGTCATCAGAGGCACCATCAACGGGCGAGCAGTTACCATCACCATCGATACCGGCGCCGCTGTGTCCATTGCCAAGTCCAGGGTTTTGAGAGCATCAGAAATTCGGCCAGTTACCAATAACATCCAGCTCAGAACAGTCACCGGCGAGTCCATGTCCATACAGGGTGAGGCAGATGTCGTGCTACAGATAGGGGACAAAATGATCCGGCATAGGGTCCTGGTAGCGAATATTGAGGACGATTTTATACTGGGAATGGACCTAATTAGCCAGCATGGATTTATGTTCGACCCGAGATATGATGTTCTTCGGTTCCTGAATGAGGAATTTGTATTGACACGGCCCGTCAACACATCATTCACGCCCATAAAAATTGTGGCAAAGTCTTCAGCTAGAATTCCCGGTCGAACGGAACAGATTATTCATGGGCAGCTAGACAGCAATCCTGGGAGCTGCGTTGGAATGGTGGAGCCCGTACACTCAGCTCATGACTACTTGGTTGGACGGGCTATAGTCAAAACCGGACGAGATATACCAATCAGAGTCCTGAATTTGTCCAACAACGACATCAGAATTACCAATGGTCAAGAGATAGCTTGTTTCGAGCCAGTAGAGACCATCATCAATTGCGAAGAAGAGTACCAGACGTCGGTGAAGGAGACAGGGCCCGATAGAGAGTTCCTACAACAGTTTGCTGACCACTTAACACACTTGACACCAGAGAACCAAAAAAAAGCCAAGCAATTTATCACAAAACACTGGCAAATTTTTAACAGTAAAAATGGAACCACCGGTCGCACCAACATCATCCAGCATCGAATAGATACCGGAAAGGCTCAGCCCATCAGAATACCACCTAGACGACTACCATTGGGGCAACAACAGGCAGTCGAGGAAAACATCGAGTCCATGTTACAAAATGGAGTTATTGAGCCATCCATCAGTCCATGGTCTGCTCCCGTCGTGCTAGTTAAAAAGAAGGATGGAACCACCCGATTTTGCGTGGATTACAGAAAGCTGAATGACGTCACGAAGAAAGACAGCTATCCACTACCCCGAATCGATGACACTTTGACCACACTAGCAGGCTCCCGTTGGTTCTCCACACTAGACCTAAAAAGTGGATATTGGCAGGTTGGTCTGCACGCAAACGACAGAGAGAAGACAGCGTTCTCCACCAATAAAGGGCTGTTTCAGTTCACGGTCATGCCCTTTGGGTTATGTAATGCACCCGCTACATTTGAGAGGCTAATGGAGTATGTACTGAGCGGGTTAACATGGAGGACGTGCTTAGTATACCTCGACGACATTCTAGTCATGGGCCAGACATTCGACGACCATCTGAAGAACCTGGGCGAAGTATTCTCCAGAATTAATAACGCCAACCTGAGACTCAATCCGAAGAAGTGTTCCTTGTTTCAAAAAGAAGTAGAGTTTTTGGGCCACGTAGTGTCCGAGTCAGGAATCCGCACCAACGAAGACAAGATAGAAGCCATCCGCAATTGGCCAGTTCCAAGAGACAAACATGAACTCCGAAGCTTCTTGGGCCTATGTTCATACTACCGGCGTTTTGTTGAGGGATTTGCCACCATCGCCGCCCCTCTACATCGGCAGACCACTGATAAAGAGACCTTCCATTGGAATCAGGATTGCGAAACATCATTCAGGCGACTGAAGGCAGCACTATGTTCCAGCCCAATCCTAGCCTTTCCTACACAGTCCGGCAACTTCATCTTAGACACCGACGCCAGCAACACAGGTTTGGGGGCCGTCCTATCCCAGGTGCAAAATGGTGAAGAGAGGGTGATCGAGTACTACAGCCGTGGATTCTCGAAGCCAGAAAGAAATTATTGCGTCACCAGAAAAGAACTTCTTGCAATTATAAGGGCTGTGGACCATTTCCATAAATACCTGTATGGTCGCCATTTCTTAATCCGAACAGATCATGCCGCACTCAAATGGCTGCTGGACATGAAGACACCGGAAGGACAACTGGCCAGATGGATGGAGAAATTACAGCAATACGACTTCAAGGTGGAACACCGTGCCGGCCGGTTGCACAATAATGCCGATGCCCTATCCAGAAGACCCTGTAGAGCGGAATGCAAGCATTGTCTGAAGACGGAACAGCGAGAGGGTATCTCCATCAGGCAGATTCGAGTGCAGGCCAATGAAGACTGGACAACGGAACAGTGCATTCAGGACCAAATGGCTAATCCAGACATCGAACCAATCTTGTCACTCAAAATGAGAGGGGCACCCAGGCCACGATGGGACGAGGTAGCTAGATACTCCGGCGTGCTGAAATCGTTATGGGCTCAGTGGGACTCTCTACGAGTAGACAATGGAATGCTCAAGCGAGTTTGGGAAAGCGCTGATGGACGAGAAATCAAGTCCCAACTGGTGGTTCCGAAGAAAAAGGTACCAGCCATCTTGACCGAAGTACCTGATGGAATTACCGGAGGCCACCTGGGCATGAATAAAACCCTAGACAAAGTTCGCCAGCGGTACTACTGGGTGAATTACTTCGAAGACGTCAGAACTTGGTGCCGCAAATGTGCCACATGTGCCGCCAGTAAGGGCCCGAAGACCCGGACCAAGGGCAGAATGCAGCAGTACAATGTGGGCGTCCCATTTGAGAGAATCGCCATCGATGTCGCCGGTCCGTTTCCCGAGTCTGAGAGGGGGAACAAATACATTCTGGTCGCAATGGATTACTTCAGCAAATGGCCTGAGGCATATGCGATACCCAACCAAGAGGCAACCACGGTATCGACGGTGCTAGTAGAATAACTATTCAGCCGGTTTGGCGTCCCGATGGAATTACATTCAGACCAGGGGCGTAACTTCGAATCGAATGTATTCCAGAAGGTCTGCACGATGTTGGGGATCAGGAAAACGAGAACAACACCATTACACCCACAATCAGACGGAATGGTGGAAAGATTCAACAGGACCTTGGAACAACACCTATCCAAGGTCGTCAGCAATAACCAGCGTGATTGGGATGAGCATATTCCCCTATTCCTGTTGTCATATCGCTCTGCTGTACATAATAATACAGGCCTGACCCCAGCCAGGGTCTTATTCGGAAAGGAGCTGCGATTACCATGCGACTTGGCATTTGGCTCCCCCGAAGAACCTCCCCAAGACATCGACGATTATGCCGACCAGCTCCGACATAACATGCTGGCAATACACGAATTAGCCCGAACGCAAATGTTGGCCACCAGTGACCGGATGAAGACGCGATACGACCTCAAGGCCAATTCAGTCGGGTTCCAGGAGAGGGACAAAGTCTGGCTGTACAACCCCCAACGGAGCAAGGGTAAATCCCCAAAGCTTACACCCGCCTGGGATGGTCCATACGAAGTGGTCAAGAGGCTGAATGACGTCGTCTACCGGATCCGTCGAAACCCCAAGGCTAAATTGAAGGTGGTTCACTTAGATCGACTCGCTCCCTACCATGGAGGGGATGTTTCTGATCGGGACGATCAGAATTAAGGGGGGGGGCAGTGTTACGAAATTTTCCCAAAGCCGACCCTGTGTCCTTTCAGCACGACAACAAACGTTTCAATAAAAAATAGGATTCTCGAAAAGACTCGACAGCGGAAGGAGCGATGATTATTTTCTACTGGAGAATTCCACGGGGATTATAAAAGAAGCACACCACGATCGGCAAGCAGTGATACCGCGTCGACTAGCTTATATGGGCTTGTTATTGTATTTGAATCAGATGTTTGAATGTAAATAAAGTTCTAGAAAAGTGACAGTGCATATTAGTTGTTATAATTTTCAATTGAACCCACGAAGTATATCGCAATATGTTTTAGGTGGTTTCCGGGAATTCATCCGCGTAGTTGATAACTGATCCCTGCCGGGATCGATGGTAAAATGACGACGTTTCGGCAGAGTCACATCTGCCCTCTTCAGGTCGGTTCGCATGATTCTCGTAGCCTTCTGCTTTCGCTTCTAGTTACTCGAATACTAAGATTTTCTGACGCGAGCGCGCTGTTATATAGTCACGGCTCGGCGCCTATCGGTTGACTCCGTGAACGGCTGCGTGTGATTGGCCCTTGACGCTCAGTGGGCACGGCTCCATCCTGCTGATTTGTTATTTCCGGTTGAGTTGTTATTTGACGGGTACGGGCCGGTACGGTGTTTAATAGGATTTTCCAACAATTCGATAAGTTCTGAATTTCATTGCGTGCGTTTAGACTGTGAGGTCTCTTCGCTATTTCAATTGCCTCTCTTACGAGTCTTGATTTCGGGTGTTCTATATTTGCCAGTACTCTGGTGTTCTCAAAGTCTATTCGGTGTGACATGGTGGTGGCGTGTTCTGCCATGGATGTTGTTTTTTCCTGCTTTCTTACAGCGTTCTGGTGTTCATCACGTCTAGCTTGAATTCTTCTATTAGTTTGCCCCACATAGGTTTTATGCATATGGAATCTCGTACACTCCCTGTTGTTCTAAAGGGATCCTCGTCTTCGGAGTTCTCAACACCATGCTTATTTTTCTGTCTGTATTGAAAATAGTATCGATATAGTGTCTCCGTAGAATTCTTGCAATACTGTCCGTGGTCCCCTTGACATACGGTAAATAAGCCTTGGTTATTGGTGTCTCATGCTCCTCGTCTGTTTGTCTCGGTTTTGACTTTAGGGCTCTTTGAATATTTCGGTCTGTAAATCCGTTTTGTCTCAGAGCTGTTTTCAAACTGTCCATTTCCTGTTTGATGCTATCCTGGTCCGCTAGCCTTTGTGATCTGGTTACTACAGTCTTGACGACGGCTTGTAGTTGGGCTGGGTGGTGATGAGAATGAGCATGAAGGTATCTGTTGGTGTGAGTTGCTTTCCTATACACCGTATGGCCAAGGGTTCCATCTTGCTTCCTATTTATGCCATTAAGGTGATCTAAAAAAGTATTGAGGTGTTCCCTCCCATGAGGCCAAATCACAAATGTATCATCCACATATCGCAACCACAAACTGGGTTTAAGAGTTGTTGTTCTTAGTGCCAACTCCTCAAAGCTCTCCATAAAAAGGTTCGCTATAACTGGTGAGAGTGGCGATCCCATTGGAGCTCCTTCCACTTGTTTGTATCGTTGGTTCTCGTAAACAAAATAGGTGTTCATCAGACAGTGCCTTGTTAAGTCTACAAGGTGTTGAGGTGGTTTGTATTTTTCTATTATGATATCCAAAGCTTCGTCGATAGGGATGTTGGTGAAAAGGGACACTACGTCAAAACTTACAAGACGACACTCTGGTTGTAAGACCGTTTTTCTAAGAATTTCGATGAAATGTGTCGAATTTTTTACATATGAGTCTGCCCCCTCTGCAAACGGTTGAAGTTGTTGGGCTAGGTATTTGGCTAGGTGCTGTGTTGGGGATCCAACTGAGCTTACTATTGGCCTCAAAGGTGTGTACTTTCGGCAACCCATAGAATTTCGGACATCTCGATGACTTTTCACGAGGAATGAGTTGCAGTTGGAGATTTTTGTCGATCCTACTTGCTTGGAGAAAACAACCAAGGCCAAAATCCGTAAATTCCAAAATCATTTATTATAAAATTATAATATAAAAAAATTAAATTAAAAATACATTCCATATATATATATATATATATATATATATATATATATATATATATATGTTTGAAAACAAGTTATCACGGACGGAACTATTTGTAGCTCTCTTGATGGTCCGGGTGTTCGTCCGTTGAAAGTTTTGTCCCTGTAAAGGAACGGTCGCCTGACGTTTCGCCAAAATCTCACTTGGCATTTTCATAAGGCTTTTCCTCTTCTTCCAACACGAAGGGTGGCTGCAGGTTCGGAACTTTCCTGACTACTTCGTATACGAGATCGTCGGCTAGGTCGTTCTCCGCTTGGTCTGCTCTCCGTGGCGTCTGAAGTGGAAGTGAGCTCTGATATGTGCGCGCCGCTATTTATGCTATCTCCCGAGTCCCTACTATTTCTTTGCCCCGCCTCCGATTGTGTTGAGGGGGCGGTGCCGTTTGTTTTGATTGGGTGACACCATTGCGTTGTCGCAAATTGTATCGATGACGTGGTTCTGTTTGTACCGATGGCGGCCGCAGATGTTCGTTAGAAGGGTGGGCGTCCTGATAGTTAGCTACGAGTGACGGAATGCAAAGTTGTGGTATTGTTGCGTTCTCTTTTAATTTGTTTTTCTTTTCCCGTAAGATGTTCTTCCAGGCTTGATGCAGGTGTAGAGCTTCGTTACGGTTATTGATTTCTCCTTCCTTTTCAATTTCTATAGCTTCCCTAATTGTTCTTCTTTTGAAGTTGTTTTCTGTTGTCAGATGCTTAGAGCCCTCAAAGTTGACTCTATGTCCTGTTTGTTGTTGATGTTGGAACAGGGCCGAGGTTGTGGTCTTGTTTCGTATGCTGAGTTTGTGCTCTTCGATTCGGGCTTCGATCCTACGGTTTGTTTGACCTACATTTGCTTGCTCGCATCCGCCGCAAGGTATCTTGTAGACTCCTTGACTCTCTAGTGGACGTTGGTCTTTGGGATTGCCTAGAATGCTTTTTATCATCTTATGAGGTTTGTAGGACGTTTTGATGTTGCTTTTCCTAAGGATTCTTCCGATCCGATCTGTCACTCCTTGTATGTACGGGAGGGTGGACGCTGCCTTTGGGGGGTCTTGTTGGGTTTCTTCGTGCCTTGGTAGTTCTTGTTGATTTAGGGCTCGTCGTATGGTGTTGTTGCTGTACCCATTCCTCCTCAAGGTCTGTGAGATGGTCTTTAGTTCCTCTTGTTTGTGTTTGTCGTCTGCAATGCGTCGTGACCTGCATATAAGTGTATTTGCTACTGCTTGTATTTGGGAGGGATGATGGTGGGATTAGCATTAAGGTATCTGTCGGTGTGTGTCGGCTTTCGATAGACTGTGTGTTCTAGCTTCCCTGTTGTTGTCATTTTTAAGTAGATGTCCAAAAAAGGAAGGCATCCATCTTCTTCCATCTCCATGGTGAATTGGATGCTTTCGTGTAGAGAGTTTGCCAAACGTAGGAAATTGCTGAGTTCCGTATCGCCATGAGGCCACACTATCAAGATATCGTCTACGTATCGTAGCCAGACTTTTGGTTTCAGAGGGGCTGTGTTTAAAAGGGCCGTTTCGAAATAAGACATGAAGAGGTTTGCCACCGCTGTTGAGAACGCCGAGCCCATAGATGCACCGTCGACTTGTCTGTAAAGTTGCCTGTCAAAGGAGAAATATGTGTTTTTGTGGCCATGTTCCGTGAGTTGTATGATGTGCGCAGGAAGGTCTTCATTCATGGGAATTTGGTCCAAGGCTTCGTCGACGGGGATGCTTGGGTAAAGTGATTTGACATACATTGTGTGAGTGTTGTACATTCGCAGTGATGTTGTGTGACTGATAGAGATGCGCAATAATATTGTGTGAGTGGTAGACATTCGTTGTGAGTTGTATGTTGGGTGAGCTTGCTATAAGGTTTTCTCTATGGATTTGTTTCTTCTATGCAATAAGAAGTTATAAATATGCTTTTTGAGATATAGGGAAATATATGAGAAGCTAACGTTACGGCTCAACGTAAAGCTGATGTATCTGTTTATAGAAATATAGTAGGCCTGATCCAAATTTTCAGCATATAAAGTTTGAAACCAAATTCTGAAATATACCAACATTTCAATGTTACCTGTCTGGTTCAACATTACTGCTATAGCTATCAAGCTCCGCTCCAGTTTTCTGCGATGTCACAAACACGGGAGTCGGGGTCTGTTCGTATACAGCAATTCTCCACTTTTCTATGACGTCACCAGTCCTCACTCTCATTGGTCATTTCAAACTATTGTCAAGTAAATAATTTGATTCACATTTTACACTCCATCAGTATAATCATAGGTAGAAAATACCATTACCATACAAATTAATGCACTCAAATATGTGACTTTCCAAGATATAGGGATTTTCCTCATCATTTGTTTATACAGGGTGTAAACGGTTTGAGTGCAAAGATTTCGAGGATCAATACTTCAGTCAAAACAAATCAAAAAGCTTTATAACATTTTCAGAAATAAACTATAGTTTTGCCAAAAAAAATGAAAAAAGTTAGAAGTTCTGTAGCCTTTATTACAGTGAATAATAGATTATTTCCGGCTTCAAAATGATTGTAAAGCTAAATATTTAAATACTCAATGACGTATACACCTTTAATAACTGTATTAACAAAGAAAATTATTATTTAAACTCTAAATATTCTATTATAATTTGCCCTACGTTTCTCCGATCAGATGTGGCAACATAGCATATACTCAATACTACAGCTGGCAGCTGCCATGAATGCTTTTTCGCTGCCCGGTTCTTTTAAGAAAGTGAAAGCGATTTTTCGTGACATTCGACATAGCGTAAGTTATTTGATTTTCATTTTAAAATATAAATTGGAAAAATAAATAAAATCTGTTGTGAATTGTGAGTTCGAGTGTATTATTTTGTGACAAACAGTGACAATCATACAATTAGGTAAAGACCTGACATGCTATTAATTTGTGGGGAAAGCAAATGTAATAACAAGAATTTTGAATTTAAAATATTTACTATAAATAATCCGTTTGCTCGCCAGAGCTCTATCATAATGACATCCTGCAGGTCAAAGGTTTTTATTTGTCTAAGATAAGTAATATTAATTTCTTAGTAACAATTATTTCTCGAAGAATTTAACACATAAAAGAAATACATATAAGAAATGTTTTGTTTAATATACCCACCCCACCGGCGGCATCGATACTGCATTCTGCCCTTGGTCCGGCTCTTCGGGTCCTTACTGTCAGGATGGCTTGTACCTTTTTCTTATGAACTACCAGTTGGGACTTGGTTTCTCGGCCATCAGTGGTTTCCCAAACTCGCTTGAGCATTCCATTCTCCACTCTTAGAGTCCCATCGTGGCCTGTGTGCCCCTCTCGTTTTGAGTGACAAGATTGGTTCGATATCTGAATCAGCCATTTGGTCCTGGATTCACTGTTCCGTTGTCCAGTCTTCTTTGGCTTGCACTCGGATCTGTCTGATGGAGATACCCTCTCGGTGTTCCATCTTCAGACAATGTCCGCATTCTGCTCTACAAGGTCTTCTGGATAAGGCATCGGCATTATTGTGAAAACGGCCGGCACGGTGTCCCACATTGAAATCGTATTACTGTAATTTCTCCATCCTCCTTGCCAGTTGTCCTTCCGGTGTCTTCATGTCCAGCAGCCATTTGAGGGAGGCCCGATCTGTTCGGATTAAGAAATGGCGGCCATAGAGGTATTTGTGGAAATAGTCTACAGCGCTTATTATTGCAATAAGTTCTTTACTGGTGAAGCAATAATTTCTTTATGCGATCACCCTCTCTTTACCATCTTCCACCTGAGATAGGAAAAATAAAATGAACTTGTCGGACTGTTTAGGAGAGGCTAGGATTGAGCTGGAACATAGTACTGCCTTCAGTCGTCTGAATGATGTTTCGCAATCCTGATTCCAACGGAAGGTCTCTTTCTCACTGGTCAGCCTATGTAGAGGAGCCGCAATGGTGGCAAATCGCTAAACAAATCGCCTGTAGTAGGAACAGAGGCCCAAGAAGCTTCGGAGTGCATGCTTCTCTCTTGGGACTGGCCAATCACGGATGGCCTCTATCTTGTCCTCGTTGGTGCGGATTTCTAACTCGGAAACGACGTGGCCCAAAAATTCTACTTCTTTTTGGAACAAGGAACACTTCTTCGGATTGAGTCTCAGGTTGGCGTTATTAATTTTGGAGAATACTTCGCCCAGGTTCTTCAGATGACCATGACCAGAATGTCGTCGAGGTATACTAAGCACGTCCGCCATGTTAACCCGCTCAGTACAAACTCCATTAGCCTCTCGAATGTTGCGGGAGCATTACATAACCCAAAGGGCATGACTGTGAACTGAAATAGCCCTTTACTAGTGGACAACGCTGTCGTTTTCGTGCAGACCAACCTGCCAATAATCACTCTTTAGGTGTAGTGTGGAGAACCAACGGAAGCCTGCTAGTGTGGTCAGAGTGTCATCAATTCGGTGTTGTGGATAGCTGTCTTTCTTGGTGACCTCATCCAGCTTTCTGTAATCCGCGCAAAATCGGGTGGTTCTATTCCTCTTTTTAACTAGCACGACGGGAGCGGACTATGGGCTGATGGATGGCTCAATAACTCCATTTTGTAATATGGACTCGATGTTTTCCTCGACTGCTTGTTGTTGCCCCAATGGTAGTCGCGCTTGTCGTATTCTGATGGGTTGAGCCTTTCCGGTATCTATTCGGAGCTGGATAATGTGGGTACGATCGGTGGTTCTATCTTGACTGTTAAAAATTTGCCAGTGCTTTGTGATAAAATGCTTGGTTTTCTTGTTCCTCTGGTGTCAGGTGTGTCAAATGGTCAGCAAACTGTTGTAGGAACTCTTTACTGGGCCCTGTCTACTTCACCGATGTCTGGTACCCTTCTTCGCAATTGATGATGGTCTCGACTGGCTCGAAACAAGCTATCTCTTGACCACTGACAATTCTGATGTCGTTGTTGGACAAATTCAGGACTCTAATTGGTATATCTTGTCCGGTTTTAACTATAGCCCGTCCAACTAAGTAGTCATGAGCTGAGTGTACGGGCTCCAACATTCCACCGCAGCTCTCAGGATTGCTGTCTAGCTGCCCATGAATAATCTGTTCCGTTCGACCGGGAATTCTGGCTGAGGATTTTGCCATAATTTTTATGGAGGTGTCTGAACTGTTGACGGGCCGTATCAATCCAAATTCCTCATTTAGAAACCGAAGAACATCATATCTCCGGTCGAACAAAAATCCATGCTGGCTGATTCGGTCAATACCTAGTATGAAATCGTCTTCAATATTCGCTACCAAGACCCTATGGCGGATTCGGTTGTCCCCTATCTGTAGTACTATATCTGCTTCACCCTGTATTGACATTGACTCGCCGGTGCTGTTCGGAGCTGGATGTTGTTGGTGGGTGGTCTGATTTCTGATGCTCTCAAAACCTTGGACTTGGCAATGGACACAGCGGCGCTGTTATCGATGGTGATGGTAATCGCTCGCGATGGTGCCCCTGATGACTAGGCTGCTGCTTTCTCGGCAAAATCCCCGGAGGGATAACGTTTTGGGGGGCTGGTAGAGGGTTAGTGAACATTCGCCCCCTTATGCTGACTGGCTGACGGTCCCTGGACATGTGGCTGTTCTGTTGGTTACCCCTGCTCGGTAAATCGTTCAGGTGGCCTCACTCGACAATCACGTTGAAAATGTCCTGCCGGTCCACACCAGTAGCAGGCTCCTGGCTGAAGGAAACTGCTCTCACTCTTGGTTTGGACATGTTCATGACTGCCTCTACTTTCAAGGCCCGAAGTAAAGCTTCATTACGTTTCTTGATGCCACTAAGTTTTAGATTTCTTTGTACTTCCACATACCATTTATGAAACTCTGTGTGGCCAATTGATCTTTGATTTCCTCTGGCAGGTCTGGGTAGGACAAGTGCACTAAACGTCTAACCTCTGCTTCGAATTATTGAAGGCTCTCTCCGGATTTTTGAATTTTTCCGCTTAGTTGCACCTGGTATACTTGGCTCAAGGATTGATTGTCGTATCTTTTGTCCAGGATGGCGAACTTGTCGAAATTGCCTTGTTCATCGACTGGAATGCTTTGGAGGAGTTTTAAGGTCGGTCCTCTTAAGGAAATTACAAGAGACGTAGATTTTTCTTGGTTATCCCGTCCATTAGCTGTAGCCACGGATTCTAATTGCCGTTTATACATGGGCCAAGATGAACTGTTAACAAATGTGGGTGGTTTACTAACGGAACCTTTGGTACTCACGGTGGTCTGATATTTTTAACGCTGTAAGTCCTGTTGCATTTTTTAAATTTATGTTTTTATTTTTTTTTTTGATGGTACTGATTTTATCTTGTACTTCACTGTGTACTGTTTGTTTGATGGAACTGATTTGATCTTGAACTGTTTCTTGAATTTAACTGATTTCAAATTTTACCTGGCTTTGGATGGAATCGCGGTCATCTACTTTTGTTTCAAGAGTATCCACGGTATTTTTTATCGTCTTAATGTCATCATTTAGCTCTTTTATGTCTGACTCAACTATTTGCATTCTTTCATTAACTGTTTCATTAACTTGCGATACTATTTGCATTAATTGCTCAAATTGTAGTTGCCTTTTTTCTTCAGTTTGGCCTTGTTTTTCTTCAAATTTCGAGAATATTCCTTCCATTAAATTTTGTTTTCTTTCTTCCATAGCAGTGACAAGATTTTCTAATTCTATTTTACGTTTTTCATCAATTGATTTCACTAACCTTTGTTGAATTTCTTCCTGATGTTGTTTCTCTTTTTTGTCACGTTTTTCCAGAATTTGGGGTACCTCCGTAACCTGCTTGACTATTTTTTTGGTAGTTTCGTTCATTTTTTCCATGCTACAGGCTTCCATAAATCAAATTACGATTTTAACTGCTCTTAATCCTGCACTTCTGATCACCAAATTTGTTGTATACAATTAAAATTTAAAAACTAATATTTACTCTCACTTTCTAGAAACTTTTATTTACATGAAATATACACAACAGCTGATTTGAATATCACAAATATAATACAACATAAGCTCTTCGCCGCACTAACTCCTGCGATGATGGGTTGCTCTTTTTAAAATCCGCTTTGAATTCTCCAGTGCAATACATTATCAATTCTACAGTTGCCGAGCCATTTCGAGATTAATTTGTTTGTCCTCTCAGCAATCGATGTCGTATTGGAATGCAACCCGGGCCGGCTTAGATAAATTCCTTAACAATACATTATTTATATTCTTTCAGATGAATTTGTTTTAATTTTACTAGGTAAAATCTTTTCTTTTAATGAAAATAAATTTTGAAATTAAAGTTTACAATTCATTTATTAATACTTATAAATAAAATATTTATGAACAATTAACTCCTTCAAATGATTATAGAAAAATTTCCTAAATTAATGGTTATTCTGTTTTTACGGTGTGGAGGTAGGTTATTGACTCAATGCAAAAAAAATAAAGAATATTCAACAATACTAATTCTAATAAGCAATACACATACTCTTTTTTTGTAATTTTTTTTATCTTTATAAATATCTTTTCAATCACGCAAGTCCTTTTAACATTGTTTTCTCATCCAGGTATTTTGTCGCTCCATACAAATATTGAATTCAATTCTTCTTGTAAATACCGCTCCAACATAATATTGGTTTCTATTTCTATTCCTGTTATCTACGCTGCTACATATACTATTAATTTCAGCTCTCTGATCACGAAACTTTTTTATTATTTTTGTGGTCTTAAACGTTCCCTTTTTTAAGAATTGTCTTATTTTCTTGACTTATGAATATTTCCATTTAAGATGTCCGAACTGGTTTGTTTATCCAGACAAAGTTTGTTGAAAACAAAATTCACACAGGACCTTAAATGTCTAATACCACGCACAATCGAAGATCTACAATTACTATTGAAATTGTAATGTCCTGTTTGATAGGTTTCGCATTACTTTTATCAATTTATCTAAACAGCTGAATGTCTTCTTAGAGCATATAAGTAAAATTTTGAAAATAATTTTAATAAATACAAACTTGCTATCACTTATTCTATAAATTTAAATCTATTAAACATTACAGTCTAATTCGTTTTTATTTTATTGCGGTATTAACAATGTAATTACACTTCATGGTTCAACTGACAGTTTAACCTTTACATTTTACATTTTTTCAAAAATTTATTATTTTCAGCCATTCTATATCATAAATTATGTTTACTGACTTTTTTTATTACTGTCTTATTATTATTATGAAACCTCCCATACAGGGTGTCCCACGGTCGATGGTACCTTAGACGTTTACGGAAAGCGGAACATGGAATATTTCTGAAAATTTGGTTACTGGAGTTAATTGGAGTTAATTGCTTCAGATCTATCGACGTAAAATATTTTCAATGATGCGATGTTGCCGCATATACCAAAAAGTAGTAACATTTTTGATATTTTAAATGGGACACCCTGTATATGATAGCATTTTTGTATTAGTAATTACTTTCTGATTATTTTGTCTTAATATCTCCCTATTTATTAATTGTTTACTATATTTTTTGTTCAAAACATCGCTCCAATTAAGTGTTTGTTACGGTCGTAAATTTAAAGAAACTCAAGATTTTGGCAATAGTTTACCACTGGCCCATGTATTAGTCTGGACTAGAGAAGTTTGTTCTGTGTTATACAGGGAGTCTTAAAATTCGTGAACTTATTGCTAGATACAAAAATGTTAAACATATTTTTTTTATATTGAACACCCTGTATATTCTTACCTAACCTAAAAGGCAATCAAAATCTGTTTCAAATGGTATATAATATTCCTATACCTAAATAGTAATAAATCGGATATAAAATCAAGTTTATGTAATAATTGGATTATTCTGGGATATTTATCTAGTTACCGTTAAAATTTTGACAATTAGTACGAAAGATTTGCGCGTTTGAAATGAATTTTTGATGAATCTATTCATTATTCATAGACAATGTCGACAAATTACAGCAAGAACATGCAGAGAGTTCAATGATATATACCTCGATCTATAACCAATAAACAAGAGAAAGTTTGCAAGATTGCAAAATAATTTCAGGAATTATGGGTCAACCCTGAAATCAGAACGGCGTTTACCCCAGCCGGTAACTTTTGACACAACAACATCATAAACCTGCTACCCTATTTTCAAGCGTATTCCCAAGAGGCTATAAGAAGTGCAGAAAATGATTTAGGTTTAGCTCGTAACTCTGTTCAAAGGATTCTTGAGAATCATGATATTCATCGACACAAGTTTACAAAAGTTCAAGCACTGAAACCAGAAGATTGTCAATTCCAAGTTCGATTTTGTGAAACTATTCTAATCCACACCCAAGAAGGTCCTAAGTTTCTAAAAAAATATAATTTGGACAGATGAATATAAATTTTCCAAAATGTCGTCAAGGATATGGGATTCCATGAAAAGTTTAGTATTAACGTTTTTTGTCTCCTAAAATATGACAAAAAACATTTTCTCATTTACGATGAACCCTTGACCTCCGAGAAATACCCGAGTTGTTTGAAATGTTCGACGATCGTTGGTATAGACATTTGGGGCCGGGAAGTTGACCTGCTAGATCACCTGATCTCACGCCACTTGATTTTTACTTGTGGGGTGAATTGAAAAAAAGTATTTAGGACACCGGTACTGAGAAGACCTCCGCCAATGAGTGATCATTGAAGGTTATAAGGAGGGCTACAACTACGGTTATCCAGATTCTAAAATGTTTGGATGTCGAAGGACGTCATTTTCAACATTTATTAAATCTTCTAATTTTGGATAATATGCTTTTGTTTTGTATTGTAATTTGTTGATTTTATTATATTTATATTATTATATGTACCGAAATTGGTTTGTTTTCACTTATTTCCCATAATTAATGAAATTATTTTACAATCCTAGAAACTTTCTATTGTTCATTGTTTATAGATCGAGATACATTTCCTTGAATTTTCTTCAATTTTGGTTCATTGTCCATGAATCAGACGAAGATTAAGAGAAACTTCCGTTGAATAGTTATTTCTCTCCTAGTTAATCGTTTTCGAGTCACTGTCCCTACGATATGCGCAAATGTATCGAAATAATTGTCAAACTTTTACTAATGACATTTCTCGTTAAGACATTTTAACACTATCTAGTGCACTAGTATCTGCATTTAGGCGACTCGCGGGATATGTCTTCTTTGATCTACCATCTGCGACGTCTTAATCAATTGTCCAACGAGTCCCCCCTAACGTTCTATAATAGACTTCAGACTCTTGTATTCAAAAATCTTCAAATCTAAGTAATGAGCAGAAAGATGCTCAGACAATCCTTAGATACGATGGTTCTAAATACACTACTTACCGGATTATAACCACGTCTAGGCCAAATAATTCGTTACAGCAATCCCTAAGACCTTCTGGAGGCACACTCTCAAATCAGACGAGATCTTCAGTTGTCATATTATGAAGAACAAAAAATTCACAAATCTGCTCCTTCTAAACCCACATTTCAAGTCAGAAAGCCATCACACCCACCGAAATGTTTAACTTGTGGACGATTAGGCCACATTGCAGTAGATTGTCGGTTGCGACAACAAAACAACCCTCAATCGTACAACTAAAATATTAGACCAAATTTTATAGGGCCAAAATAATCTTCGAGGCCAAATCCACCCCCAAATAACAGCCATCAAGGTCCACCGTTTCGACCAACGAATTTCCAACGACCTTCGTCTGAGCCGAGCCAATTTCGACCGTCTGTAATACAGACCAATCCACACTATCATTTCAACCATGAACAAAATATTGACCCCTCACACTATTATGAAAATGATTACAGTTATTATTCAGATAATAACCA
This sequence comes from Octodonta nipae, assembly GCA_034190945.1. NCBI lineage: Eukaryota > Metazoa > Arthropoda > Insecta > Coleoptera > Chrysomelidae > Octodonta > Octodonta nipae. Next base: position 62,896,351 of record CM067221.1, read on the forward strand.
TCATTATTGTGAGAACTTCAGCCAGAATTATATAAGCCCCGACTTTGAACAAATATTAGACGATACACCCATTGACCTTTCAATACCGACGAATACCAGGATTTTCTAGCTCTCCCAAGCCTAGATCAGCCCCCCGATTCAACAACTATCATTTCCGAAGTCCAAACCCCAATCCAGAAGTTGAATCTGGAAGATTTCAACAGAAATGCGAATTTCGCGGAACAAGCACTCTTTTAACGGTAAACTCCAACAATCTTTATTATATTCACGACGCTTCCGAAAAATTCAAACTTCTCAGCGATACCGCAGCTGGTATCTCCATTTTTAAAGAAAACACCGTTAAGAATTTGCGTCAAAGATTTCCCGAAAAAGTGACAATCCAAGGTATTAGGCACGAGAAAATCCCTATTTCTGAATCAACTCTTATTCCATTTGCCAAAGGTAACCCTCCGCTAAAGGTCCTTCGTCAATTATATACTTGCATTGAACCAGCATTGAACTAAAACCGCAACATCTAATTCATACATTTTTTTGAATATTCTCTATGGAATGTGCCATCGAAGACATTCCAGCCAGATTAAACAAACCAGACACGCCAACTAACACCCTACCAATGATCGCACATCCCCTCCTAATCGACCGATAACTATAAATAAAAGAAGCAGCTCAGATTTACCTTCAGTTCAGTTACCTAGTGACTCTTGAGAGTAGGCAGGTTGAGGCCCCGAGTTCGATCTAGACTCTGAAACACTTTTTTATTTTTTGTCTCATGATAATGGCTCCAAAGCAGGAGTCGAAACGTCGAGTATTTAATAAACTCAGACGCGGTTCTCATCCGGAACCTAGCTTAGTTTATATATATATATATATATATATATATATATATATATATATATTGTTACGAAATTTTCCCAAAGCCGACCCTGTGTCCTTTCAGCACGACAACAAACGCTTCAATAAAAAATAGGATTCTCGAAAAGACTCGACAGCGGAAGGAGCGATGATTATTTTCTACTGGAGAATTCCACGGGGATTATAAAAGAAGCACACCACGATCGGCAAGCAGTGATATCGCGTCGACTAGCTTATATGGGCTTGTTATTGTATTTGAATCAGATGTTTGAATGTAAATAAAGTTCTAGAAAAGTGACAGTGCATATTAGTTGTTATAATTTTCAATTGAACCCACGAAGTATATCGCAATTTGGTGTTAGAAGTGAAGGATTAAGTGCAGTTAACATCCTAAATTGATTTATGGAAACTCGTAGTATGGAAAAGATAGACAAAAAAATTGCACAGATTCTAGAAAAACGTGAAAAAGGAGAAACAACATCAAGAAGAAATTCAACAAAGGTTAGTGAAATCTTTTGATGATAAACTTAAAATTGAGTTAGGAAATCTTGTCACTAATATCGATGAAAAACGTAAAATAGAATTAGAAAATCTTGTTTCCACGATGAAAAGTGAACAACAAAATCTTGTTTCCACGATGGAAGAAAAACAACAAAATCTAGTTTCTACAATGAAAAGTGAACAACAAAATTTAATGGAAGGATTATTCTCGAAATTTGCAGAAAAACAAGATCAAACTGAAGAAAAAAGACAAATGCAATTTGAACAACTAATGCAAATAGTAGGACAAGTTAATGAAACAGTTAATGAAAGAATGCAAATAGTTGAGTCAGATATAAAAGAGATAAATGATGACATTAAGACCATAAAAAATACCGTGGATACTCTTGAAATAAAAGTAGATGATCTTGATTCCATCCAAAGCCAGGTAAAATTTGAAATCAGTTCAATTCAAGACACAGTTCAAAATCAAATCAGTTCCATCAAGCAAACAGTACACACTGAAGTACAAGATAAAATCTGTGCCATCCAAAATAAACTAGAAACAGAAATTAAAAAAATGCAACAGGACTTACAGCGAGGAAAATACCAGAACACCGTGAGTACCAAAGGTTCCTTTAGTAAACCACCCACATTCGACGGCAGTTCATCTTGGCCCATGTATAAACGGCAATTTGAGGCCGTGGCTACAGCTAATGGATGGGATAATCATGAAAAATCCACATCTCTGGTAATTTCCTTAAGAGGTCCGGCCCTAGAACTCCTCCAGAGCATTCCAGTCGATGAACAAGGCAATTTCGACAAGATCATCGCTATCCTAGACAAACGCTACGACAATCAATCCTTGAGCCAGGTATACCAAGTCCAACTCAGTGGAAAAACGCAAAAATCCGGTGAAAGCCTTCAAGAATTCGAAGCAGAAATTAGACGGTTAGTTCACTTGTCCTACCCAGACCTGCCAGAGCAAACGAAAGACCAGTTGGCCACACAGAGTTTCATAAACGGCATCAGAGATGTGGAAGTACAAAGAAATTTAAGACTGAGTGGCGTCAAGAAAAGTAGTGAAGCTCTACTTCGGGCTTTGGAAGTAGAGGCCGTCATGAACATGTCCAAGCCGAGGGTCCGAGCAGTTTCCTTCAACCAGGAAGAGTCAGAGTCACAATTTCAAGCGCTGCTGGCTGGTCTGAACAAATTATTAGACCGGTCACAAAGAACTGGCACCAGAGGGGCATGTTACCGCTGCGGACGGACAGGGCACTTCCAACGTAATTGTCGAGTGAGGCCATCTGAACGATCACCGACCAGGGGTAACCAACAGAACAGCCACATGTCCAGGGACCGTCAGTCAGTCAGCATAGGGGGGCGAATGCTGACTGTCCCTCCACCAGCCCCCAAAACGTTATCCATCCGGGGATTTTGCCGAGATAGCGGCAGCCTAGTCATCAGAGGCACCATCAACGGGCGAGCAGTTACCATCACCATCGATACCGGCGCCGCTGTGTCCATTGCCAAGTCCAGGGATTTGAGAGCATCAGAAATTCGGCCAGTTACCAATAACATCCAGCTCAGAACAGTCACCGGCGAGTCCATGTCCATACAGGGTGAGGCAGATGTCGTGCTACAGATAGGGGACAAAATGATCCGGCATAGGGTCCTGGTAGCGAATATTGAGGACGATTTTATACTGGGAATGGACCTAATTAGCCAGCATGGATTTATGTTCGACCCGAGATATGATGTTCTTCGGTTCCTGAATGAGGAATTTGTATTGACACGGCCCGTCAACACATCATTCACGCCCATAAAAATTGTGGCAAAGTCTTCAGCTAGAATTCCCGGTCGAACGGAACAGATTATTCATGGGCAGCTAGACAGCAATCCTGGGAGCTGCGTTGGAATGGTGGAGCCCGTACACTCAGCTCATGACTACTTGGTTGGACGGGCGATAGTCAAAACCGGACGAGATATACCAATCAGAGTCCTGAATTTGTCCAACAACGACATCAGAATTACCAATGGTCAAGAGATAGCTTGTTTCGAGCCAGTAGAGACCATCATCAATTGCGAAGAAGAGTACCAGACGTCGGTGAAGGAGACAGGGCCCGATAGAGAGTTCCTACAACAGTTTGCTGACCACTTAACACACTTGACACCAGAGAACCAAAAAAAAGCCAAGCAATTTATCACAAAACACTGGCAAATTTTTAACAGTAAAAATGGAACCACCGGTCGCACCAACATCATCCAGCATCGAATAGATACCGGAAAGGCTCAGCCCATCAGAATACCACCTAGACGACTACCATTGGGGCAACAACAGGCAGTCGAGGAAAACATCGAGTCCATGTTACAAAATGGAGTTATTGAGCCATCCATCAGTCCATGGTCTGCTCCCGTCGTGCTAGTTAAAAAGAAGGATGGAACCACCCGATTTTGCGTGGATTACAGAAAGCTGAATGACGTCACGAAGAAAGACAGCTATCCACTACCCCGAATCGATGACACTTTGACCACACTAGCAGGCTCCCGTTGGTTCTCCACACTAGACCTAAAAAGTGGATATTGGCAGGTTGGTCTGCACGCAAACGACAGAGAGAAGACAGCGTTCTCCACCAATAAAGGGCTGTTTCAGTTCACGGTCATGCCCTTTGGGTTATGTAATGCACCCGCTACATTTGAGAGGCTAATGGAGTATGTACTGAGCGGGTTAACATGGAGGACGTGCTTAGTATACCTCGACGACATTCTAGTCATGGGCCAGACATTCGACGACCATCTGAAGAACCTGGGCGAAGTATTCTCCAGAATTAATAACGCCAACCTGAGACTCAATCCGAAGAAGTGTTCCTTGTTTCAAAAAGAAGTAGAGTTTTTGGGCCACGTAGTGTCCGAGTCAGGAATCCGCACCAACGAAGACAAGATAGAAGCCATCCGCAATTGGCCAGTTCCAAGAGACAAACATGAACTCCGAAGCTTCTTGGGCCTATGTTCATACTACCGGCGTTTTGTTGAGGGATTTGCCACCATCGCCGCCCCTCTACATCGGCAGACCACTGATAAAGAGACCTTCCATTGGAATCAGGATTGCGAAACATCATTCAGGCGACTGAAGGCAGCACTATGTTCCAGCCCAATCCTAGCCTTTCCTACACAGTCCGGCAACTTCATCTTAGACACCGACGCCAGCAACACAGGTTTGGGGGCCGTCCTATCCCAGGTGCAAAATGGTGAAGAGAGGGTGATCGAGTACTACAGCCGTGGATTCTCGAAGCCAGAAAGAAATTATTGCGTCACCAGAAAAGAACTTCTTGCAATTATAAGGGCTGTGGACCATTTCCATAAATACCTGTATGGTCGCCATTTCTTAATCCGAACAGATCATGCCGCACTCAAATGGCTGCTGGACATGAAGACACCGGAAGGACAACTGGCCAGATGGATGGAGAAATTACAGCAATACGACTTCAAGGTGGAACACCGTGCCGGCCGGTTGCACAATAATGCCGATGCCCTATCCAGAAGACCCTGTAGAGCGGAATGCAAGCATTGTCTGAAGACGGAACAGCGAGAGGGTATCTCCATCAGGCAGATTCGAGTGCAGGCCAATGAAGACTGGACAACGGAACAGTGCATTCAGGACCAAATGGCTAATCCAGACATCGAACCAATCTTGTCACTCAAAATGAGAGGGGCACCCAGGCCACGATGGGACGAGGTAGCTAGATACTCCGGCGTGCTGAAATCGTTATGGGCTCAGTGGGACTCTCTACGAGTAGACAATGGAATGCTCAAGCGAGTTTGGGAAAGCGCTGATGGACGAGAAATCAAGTCCCAACTGGTGGTTCCGAAGAAAAAGGTACCAGCCATCTTGACCGAAGTACCTGATGGAATTACCGGAGGCCACCTGGGCATGAATAAAACCCTAGACAAAGTTCGCCAGCGGTACTACTGGGTGAATTACTTCGAAGACGTCAGAACTTGGTGCCGCAAATGTGCCACATGTGCCGCCAGTAAGGGCCCGAAGACCCGGACCAAGGGCAGAATGCAGCAGTACAATGTGGGCGTCCCATTTGAGAGAATCGCCATCGATGTCGCCGGTCCGTTTCCCGAGTCTGAGAGGGGGAACAAATACATTCTGGTCGCAATGGATTACTTCAGCAAATGGCCTGAGGCATATGCGATACCCAACCAAGAGGCAACCACGGTATCGACGGTGCTAGTAGAATAACTATTCAGCCGGTTTGGCGTCCCGATGGAATTACATTCAGACCAGGGGCGTAACTTCGAATCGAATGTATTCCAGAAGGTCTGCACGATGTTGGGGATCAGGAAAACGAGAACAACACCATTACACCCACAATCAGACGGAATGGTGGAAAGATTCAACAGGACCTTGGAACAACACCTATCCAAGGTCGTCAGCAATAACCAGCGTGATTGGGATGAGCATATTCCCCTATTCCTGTTGTCATATCGCTCTGCTGTACATAATAATACAGGCCTGACCCCAGCCAGGGTCTTATTCGGAAAGGAGCTGCGATTACCATGCGACTTGGCATTTGGCTCCCCCGAAGAACCTCCCCAAGACATCGACGATTATGCCGACCAGCTCCGACATAACATGCTGGCAATACACGAATTAGCCCGAACGCAAATGTTGGCCACCAGTGACCGGATGAAGACGCGATACGACCTCAAGGCCAATTCAGTCGGGTTCCAGGAGAGGGACAAAGTCTGGCTGTACAACCCCCAACGGAGCAAGGGTAAATCCCCAAAGCTTACACCCGCCTGGGATGGTCCATACGAAGTGGTCAAGAGGCTGAATGACGTCGTCTACCGGATCCGTCGAAACCCCAAGGCTAAATTGAAGGTGGTTCACTTAGATCGACTCGCTCCCTACCATGGAGGGGATGTTTCTGATCGGGACGATCAGAATTAAGGGGGGGGGCAGTGTTACGAAATTTTCCCAAAGCCGACCCTGTGTCCTTTCAGCACGACAACAAACGCTTCAATAAAAAATAGGATTCTCGAAAAGACTCGACAGCGGAAGGAGCGATGATTATTTTCTACTGGAGAATTCCACGGGGATTATAAAAGAAGCACACCACGATCGGCAAGCAGTGATACCGCGTCGACTAGCTTATATGGGCTTGTTATTGTATTTGAATCAGATGTTTGAATGTAAATAAAGTTCTAGAAAAGTGACAGTGCATATTAGTTGTTATAATTTTCAATTGAACCCACGAAGTATATCGCAATATGTTTTAGGTGGTTTCCGGGAATTCATCCGCGTAGTTGATAACTGATCCCTGCCGGGATCGATGGTAAAATGACGACGTTTCGGCAGAGTCACATCTGCCCTCTTCAGGTCGGTTCGCATGATTCTCGTAGCCTTCTGCTTTCGCTTCTAGTTACTCGAATACTAAGATTTTCTGACGCGAGCGCGCTGTTATATAGTCACGGCTCGGCGCCTATCGGTTGACTCCGTGAACGGCTGCGTGTGATTGGCCCTTGACGCTCAGTGGGCACGGCTCCATCCTGCTGATTTGTTATTTCCGGTTGAGTTGTTATTTGACGGGTACTGGCCGGTACGGTGTTTAATAGGATTTTCCAACAATTCGATAAGTTCTGAATTTCATTGCGTGCGTTTAGACTGTGAGGTCTCTTCGCTATTTCAATTGCCTCTCTTACGAGTCTTGATTTCGGGTGTTCTATATTTGCCAGTACTCTGGTGTTCTCAAAGTCTATTCGGTGTGACATGGTGGTGGCGTGTTCTGCCATGGATGTTGTTTTTTCCTGCTTTCTTACAGCGTTCTGGTGTTCATCACGTCTAGCTTGAATTCTTCTATTAGTTTGCCCCACATAGGTTTTATGCATATGGAATCTCGTACACTCCCTGTTGTTCTAAAGGGATCCTCGTCTTCGGAGTTCTCAACACCATGCTTATTTTTCTGTCTGTATTGAAAATAGTATCGATATAGTGTCTCCGTAGAATTCTTGCAATACTGTCCGTGGTCCCCTTGACATACGGTAAATAAGCCTTGGTTATTGGTGTCTCATGCTCCTCGTCTGTTTGTCTCGGTTTTGACTTTAGGGCTCTTTGAATATTTCGGTCTGTAAATCCGTTTTGTCTCAGAGCTGTTTTCAAACTGTCCATTTCCTGTTTGATGCTATCCTGGTCCGCTAGCCTTTGTGATCTGGTTACTACAGTCTTGACGACGGCTTGTAGTTGGGCTGGGTGGTGATGAGAATGAGCATGAAGGTATCTGTTGGTGTGAGTTGCTTTCCTATACACCGTATGGCCAAGGGTTCCATCTTGCTTCCTATTTATGCCATTAAGGTGATCTAAAAAAGTATTGAGGTGTTCCCTCCCATGAGGCCAAATCACAAATGTATCATCCACATATCGCAACCACAAACTGGGTTTAAGAGTTGTTGTTCTTAGTGCCAACTCCTCAAAGCTCTCCATAAAAAGGTTCGCTATAACTGGTGAGAGTGGCGATCCCATTGGAGCTCCTTCCACTTGTTTGTATCGTTGGTTCTCGTAAACAAAATAGGTGTTCATCAGACAGTGCCTTGTTAAGTCTACAAGGTGTTGAGGTGGTTTGTATTTTTCTATTATGATATCCAAAGCTTCGTCGATAGGGATGTTGGTGAAAAGGGACACTACGTCAAAACTTACAAGACGACACTCTGGTTGTAAGACCGTTTTTCTAAGAATTTCGATGAAATGTGTCGAATTTTTTACATATGAGTCTGCCCCCTCTGCAAACGGTTGAAGTTGTTGGGCTAGGTATTTGGCTAGGTGCTGTGTTGGGGATCCAACTGAGCTTACTATTGGCCTCAAAGGTGTGTACTTTCGGCAACCCATAGAATTTCGGACATCTCGATGACTTTTCACGCGAAATGAGTTGCAGTTGGAGATTTTTGTCGATCCTACTTGCTTGGAGAAAACAACCAAGGCCAAAATCCGTAAATTCCAAAATCATTTATTATAAAATTATAATATAAAAAAATTAAATTAAAAATACATTCCATATATATATATATATATATATATATATATATATATATATATGTTTGAAAACAAGTTATCACGGACGGAACTATTTGTAGCTCTCTTGATGGTCCGGGTGTTCGTCCGTTGAAAGTTTTGTCCCTGTAAAGGAACGGTCGCCTGACGTTTCGCCAAAATCTCACTTGGCATTTTCATAAGGCTTTTCCTCTTCTTCCAACACGAAGGGTGGCTGCAGGTTCGGAACTTTCCTGACTACTTCGTATCCGAGATCGTCGGCTAGGTCGTTCTCCGCTTGGTCTGCTCTCCGTGGCGTCTGAAGTGGAAGTGAGCTCTGATATGTGCGCGCCGCTATTTATGCTATCTCCCGAGTCCCCTACTATTTCTTTGCCCCGCCTCCGATTGTGTTGAGGGGGCGGTGCCGTTTGTTTTGATTGGGTGACACCATTGCGTTGTCGCAAATTGTATCGATGACGTGGTTCTGTTTGTACCGATGGCGGCCGCAGATGTTCGTTAGAAGGGTGGGCGTCCTGATAGTTAGCTACGAGTGACGGAATGCAAAGTTGTGGTATTGTTGCGTTCTCTTTTAATTTGTTTTTCTTTTCCCGTAAGATGTTCTTCCAGGCTTGATGCAGGTGTAGAGCTTCGTTACGGTTATTGATTTCTCCTTCCTTTTCAATTTCTGTAGCTTCCCTAATTGTTCTTCTTTTGAAGTTGTTTTCTGTTGTCAGATGCTTAGAGCCCTCAAAGTTGACTCTATGTCCTGTTTGTTGTTGATGTTGGAACAGGGCCGAGGTTGTGGTCTTGTTTCGTATGCTGAGTTTGTGCTCTTCGATTCGGGCTTCGATCCTACGGTTTGTTTGACCTACATTTGCTTGCTCGCATCCGCCGCAAGGTATCTTGTAGACTCCTTGACTCTCTAGTGGACGTTGGTCTTTGGGATTGCCTAGAATGCTTTTTATCATCTTATGAGGTTTGTAGGACGTTTTGATGTTGCTTTTCCTAAGGATTCTTCCGATCCGATCTGTCACTCCTTGTATGTACGGGAGGGTGGACGCTGCCTTTGGGGGGTCTTGTTGGGTTTCTTCGTGCCTTGGTAGTTCTTGTTGATTTAGGGCTCGTCGTATGGTGTTGTTGCTGTACCCATTCCTCCTCAAGGTCTGTGAGATGGTCTTTAGTTCCTCTTGTTTGTGTTTGTCGTCTGCAATGCGTCGTGACCTGCATATAAGTGTATTTGCTACTGCTTGTATTTGGGAGGGATGATGGTGGGATTAGCATTAAGGTATCTGTCGGTGTGTGTCGGCTTTCGATAGACTGTGTGTTCTAGCTTCCCTGTTGTTGTCATTTTTAAGTAGATGTCCAAAAAAGGAAGGCATCCATCTTCTTCCATCTCCATGGTGAATTGGATGCTTTCGTGTAGAGAGTTTGCCAAACGTAGGAAATTGCTGAGTTCCGTATCGCCATGAGGCCACACTATCAAGATATCGTCTACGTATCGTAGCCAGACTTTTGGTTTCAGAGGGGCTGTGTTTAAAAGGGCCGTTTCGAAATAAGACATGAAGAGGTTTGCCACCGCTGTTGAGAGCGCCGAGCCCATAGATGCACCGTCGACTTGTCTGTAAAGTTGCCTGTCAAAGGAGAAATATGTGTTTTTGTGGCCATGTTCCGTGAGTTGTATGATGTGCGCAGGAAGGTCTTCATTCATGGGAATTTGGTCCAAGGCTTCGTCGACGGGGATGCTTGGGTAAAGTGATTTGACATACATTGTGTGAGTGTTGTACATTCGCAGTGATGTTGTGTGACTGATAGAGATGCGCAATAATATTGTGTGAGTGGTAGACATTCGTTGTGAGTTGTATGTTGGGTGAGCTTGCTATACATAGGTTTTCAACAACGCCTCTGCTGTTACTTTCCGTCTTAACCATTGAACACTGTGATTTCATACAAATAACTTCTCTCTCAAATATGTTTTTCTTAAATCTATGGATTTGTTTCTTCTATGCAATAAGAAGTTATAAATATGCTTTTTGAGATATAGGGAAATATATGAGAAGCTAACGTTACGGCTCAACGTAAAGCTGATGTATCTGTATAGAAATATAGTAGGCCTGATCCAAATTTTCAGCATATAAAGTTTGAAACCAAATTCTGAAATATACCAACATTTCAATGTTACCTGTCTGGTTCAACATTACTGCTATAGCTATCAAGCTCCGCTCCAGTTTTCTGCGATGTCACAAACACGGGAGTCGGGGTCTGTTCGTATACAGCAATTCTCCACTTTTCTATGACGTCACCAGTCCTCACTCTCATTGGTCATTTCAAACTATTGTCAAGTAAATAATTTGATTCACATTTTACACTCCATCAGTATAATCATAGGTAGAAAATACCATTACCATACAAATTAATGCACTCAAATATGTGACTTTCCAAGATATAGGGATTTTCCTCATCATTTGTTTATACAGGGTGTAAACGGTTTGAGTGCAAAGATTTCGAGGATCAATACTTCAGTCAAAACAAATCAAAAAGCTTTATAACATTTTCAGAAATAAACTATAGTTTTGCCAAAAAAAATGAAAAAAGTTAGAAGTTCTGTAGCCTTTATTACAGTGAATAATAGATTATTTCCGGCTTCAAAATGATTGTAAAGCTAAATATTTAAATACTCAATGACGTATACACCTTTAATAACTGTATTAACAAAGAAAATTATTATTTAAACTCTAAATATTCTATTATAATTTGCCCTACGTTTCTCCGATCAGATGTGGCAACATAGCATATACTCAATACTACAGCTGGCAGCTGCCATGAATGCTTTTTCGCTGCCCGGTTCTTTTAAGAAAGTGAAAGCGATTTTTCGTGACATTCGACATAGCGTAAGTTATTTGATTTTCATTTTAAAATATAAATTGGAAAAATAAATAAAATCTGTTGTGAATTGTGAGTTCGAGTGTATTATTTTGTGACAAACAGTGACAATCATACAATTAGGTAAAGACCTGACATGCTATTAATTTGTGGGGAAAGCAAATGTAATAACAAGAATTTTGAATTTAAAATATTTACTATAAATAATCCGTTTGCTCGCCAGAGCTCTATCATAATGACATCCTGCAGGTCAAAGGTTTTTATTTGTCTAAGATAAGTAATATTAATTTCTTAGTAACAATTATTCCTCGAAGAATTTAACACATAAAAGAAATACATATAAGAAATGTTTTGTTTAATATACCCACACCACCGGCGGCATCGATGGCAATTCTCTCAAATGGGACGCCCACATTGTACTACTGCATTCTGCCCTTGGTCCGGCTCTTCGGGTTCTTACTGTCAGGATGGCTTGTACCTTTTTCTTATGAACTACCAGTTGGGACTTGGTTTCTCGGCCATCAGTGGTTTCCCAAACTCGCTTGAGCATTCCATTCTCCACTCTTAGAGTCCCATCGTGGCCTGTGTGCCCCTCTCGTTTTGAGTGACAAGATTGGTTCGATATCTGAATCAGCCATTTGGTCCTGGATTCACTGTTCCGTTGTCCAGTCTTCTTTGGCTTGCACTCGGATCTGTCTGATGGAGATACCCTCTCGGTGTTCCATCTTCAGACAATGTCCGCATTCTGCTCTACAAGGTCTTCTGGATAAGGCATCGGCATTATTGTGAAAACGGCCGGCACGGTGTCCCACATTGAAATCGTATTACTGTAATTTCTCCATCCTCCTTGCCAGTTGTCCTTCCGGTGTCTTCATGTCCAGCAGCCATTTGAGGGAGGCCCGATCTGTTCGGATTAAGAAATGGCGGCCATAGAGGTATTTGTGGAAATAGTCTACAGCGCTTATTATTGCAATAAGTTCTTTACTGGTGAAGCAATAATTTCTTTATGCGATCACCCTCTCTTTACCATCTTCCACCTGAGATAGGAAAAATAAAATGAACTTGTCGGACGGTTTAGGAGAGGCTAGGATTGAGCTGGAACATAGTACTGCCTTCAGTCGTCTGAATGATGTTTCGCAATCCTGATTCCAACGGAAGGTCTCTTTCTCACTGGTCAGCCTATGTAGAGGAGCCGCAATGGTGGCAAATCGCTAAACAAATCGCCTGTAGTAGGAACAGAGGCCCAAGAAGCTTCGGAGTGCATGCTTCTCTCTTGGGACTGGCCAATCACGGATGGCCTCTATCTTGTCCTCGTTGGTGCGGATTTCTAACTCGGAAACGACGTGGCCCAAAAATTCTACTTCTTTTTGGAACAAGGAACACTTCTTCGGATTGAGTCTCAGGTTGGCGTTATTAATTTTGGAGAATACTTCGCCCAGGTTCTTCAGATGACCATGACCAGAATGTCGTCGAGGTATACTAAGCACGTCCGCCATGTTAACCCGCTCAGTACAAACTCCATTAGCCTCTCGAATGTTGCGGGAGCATTACATAACCCAAAGGGCATGACTGTGAACTGAAATAGCCCTTTACTAGTGGACAACGCTGTCGTTTTCGTGCAGACCAACCTGCCAATAATCACTCTTTAGGTGTAGTGTGGAGAACCAACGGAAGCCTGCTAGTGTGGTCAGAGTGTCATCAATTCGGTGTTGTGGATAGCTGTCTTTCTTGGTGACCTCATCCAGCTTTCTGTAATCCGCGCAAAATCGGGTGGTTCTATTCCTCTTTTTAACTAGCACGACGGGAGCGGACTATGGGCTGATGGATGGCTCAATAACTCCATTTTGTAATATGGACTCGATGTTTTCCTCGACTGCTTGTTGTTGCCCCAATGGTAGTCGCGCTTGTCGTATTCTGATGGGTTGAGCCTTTCCGGTATCTATTCGGAGCTGGATAATGTGGGTACGATCGGTGGTTCTATCTTGACTGTTAAAAATTTGCCAGTGCTTTGTGATAAAATGCTTGGTTTTCTTGTTCCTCTGGTGTCAGGTGTGTCAAATGGTCAGCAAACTGTTGTAGGAACTCTTTACTGGGCCCTGTCTACTTCACCGATGTCTGGTACCCTTCTTCGCAATTGATGATGGTCTCGACTGGCTCGAAACAAGCTATCTCTTGACCACTGACAATTCTGATGTCGTTGTTGGACAAATTCAGGACTCTAATTGGTATATCTTGTCCGGTTTTAACTATAGCCCGTCCAACTAAGTAGTCATGAGCTGAGTGTACGGGCTCCAACATTCCACCGCAGCTCTCAGGATTGCTGTCTAGCTGCCCATGAATAATCTGTTCCGTTCGACCGGGAATTCTGGCTGAGGATTTTGCCATAATTTTTATGGAGGTGTCTGAACTGTTGACGGGCCGTATCAATCCAAATTCCTCATTTAGAAACCGAAGAACATCATATCTCCGGTCGAACAAAAATCCATGCTGGCTGATTCGGTCAATACCTAGTATGAAATCGTCTTCAATATTCGCTACCAAGACCCTATGGCGGATTCGGTTGTCCCCTATCTGTAGTACTATATCTGCTTCACCCTGTATTGACATTGACTCGCCGGTGCTGTTCGGAGCTGGATGTTGTTGGTGGGTGGTCTGATTTCTGATGCTCTCAAAACCTTGGACTTGGCAATGGACACAGCGGCGCTGTTATCGATGGTGATGGTAATCGCTCGCGATGGTGCCCCTGATGACTAGGCTGCTGCTTTCTCGGCAAAATCCCCGGAGGGATAACGTTTTGGGGGGCTGGTAGAGGGTTAGTGAACATTCGCCCCCTTATGCTGACTGGCTGACGGTCCCTGGACATGTGGCTGTTCTGTTGGTTACCCCTGCTCGGTAAATCGTTCAGGTGGCCTCACTCGACAATCACGTTGAAAATGTCCTGCCGGTCCACACCAGTAGCAGGCTCCTGGCTGAAGGAAACTGCTCTCACTCTTGGTTTGGACATGTTCATGACTGCCTCTACTTTCAAGGCCCGAAGTAAAGCTTCATTACGTTTCTTGATGCCACTAAGTTTTAGATTTCTTTGTACTTCCACATACCATTTATGAAACTCTGTGTGGCCAATTGATCTTTGATTTCCTCTGGCAGGTCTGGGTAGGACAAGTGCACTAAACGTCTAACCTCTGCTTCGAATTATTGAAGGCTCTCTCCGGATTTTTGAATTTTTCCGCTTAGTTGCACCTGGTATACTTGGCTCAAGGATTGATTGTCGTATCTTTTGTCCAGGATGGCGAACTTGTCGAAATTGCCTTGTTCATCGACTGGAATGCTTTGGAGGAGTTTTAAGGTCGGTCCTCTTAAGGAAATTACAAGAGACGTGGTTATCCCGTCCATTAGCTGTAGCCACGGATTCTAATTGCCGTTTATACATGGGCCAAGATGAACTGTTAACAAATGTGGGTGGTTTACTAACGGAACCTTTGGTACTCACGGTGGTCTGATATTTTTAACGCTGTAAGTCCTGTTGCATTTTTTAAATTTATGTTTTTATTTTTTTTTTGATGGTACTGATTTTATCTTGTACTTCACTGTGTACTGTTTGTTTGATGGAACTGATTTGATCTTGAACTGTTTCTTGAATTTAACTGATTTCAAATTTTACCTGGCTTTGGATGGAATCGCGGTCATCTACTTTTGTTTCAAGAGTATCCACGGTATTTTTTATCGTCTTAATGTCATCATTTAGCTCTTTTATGTCTGACTCAACTATTTGCATTCTTTCATTAACTGTTTCATTAACTTGCGATACTATTTGCATTAATTGCTCAAATTGTAGTTGCCTTTTTTCTTCAGTTTGGCCTTGTTTTTCTTCAAATTTCGAGAATATTCCTTCCATTAAATTTTGTTTTCTTTCTTCCATAGCAGTGACAAGATTTTCTAATTCTATTTTACGTTTTTCATCAATTGATTTCACTAACCTTTGTTGAATTTCTTCCTGATGTTGTTTCTCTTTTTTGTCACGTTTTTCCAGAATTTGGGGTACCTCCGTAACCTGCTTGACTATTTTTTTGGTAGTTTCGTTCATTTTTTCCATGCTACAGGCTTCCATAAATCAAATTACGATTTTAACTGCTCTTAATCCTGCACTTCTGATCACCAAATTTGTTGTATACAATTAAAATTTAAAAACTAATATTTACTCTCACTTTCTAGAAACTTTTATTTACATGAAATATACACAACAGCTGATTTGAATATCACAAATATAATACAACATAAGCTCTTCGCCGCACTAACTCCTGCGATGATGGGTTGCTCTTTTTAAAATCCGCTTTGAATTCTCCAGTACAATACATTATCAATTCTACAGTTGCCGAGCCATTTCGAGATTAATTTGTTTGTCCTCTCAGCAATCGATGTCGTATTGGAATGCAACCCGGGCCGGCTTAGATAAATTCCTTAACAATACATTATTTATATTCTTTCAGATGAATTTGTTTTAATTTTACTAGGTAAAATCTTTTCTTTTAATGAAAATAAATTTTGAAATTAAAGTTTACAATTCATTTATTAATACTTATAAATAAAATATTTATGAACAATTAACTCCTTCAAATGATTATAGAAAAATTTCCTAAATTAATGGTTATTCTGTTTTTACGGTGTGGAGGTAGGTTATTGACTCAATGCAAAAAAAAAAAGAATATTCAACAATACTAATTCTAATAAGCAATACACATACTCTTTTTTTGTAATTTTTTTTATCTTTATAAATATCTTTTCAATCACGCAAGTCCTTTTAACATTGTTTTCTCATCCAGGTATTTTGTCGCTCCATACAAATATTGAATTCAATTCTTCTTGTAAATACCGCTCCAACATAATATTGGTTTCTATTTCTATTCCTGTTATCTACGCTGCTACATATACTATTAATTTCAGCTCTCTGATCACGAAACTTTTTTATTATTTTTGTGGTCTTAAACGTTCCCTTTTTTAAGAATTGTCTTATTTTCTTGACTTATGAATATTTCCATTTAAGATGTCCGAACTGGTTTGTTTATCCAGACAAAGTTTGTTGAAAACAAAATTCACACAGGACCTTAAATGTCTAATACCACGCACAATCGAAGATCTACAATTACTATTGAAATTGTAATGTCCTGTTTGATAGGTTTCGCATTACTTTTATCAATTTATCTAAACAGCTGAATGTCTTCTTAGAGCATATAAGTAAAATTTTGAAAATAATTTTAATAAATACAAACTTGCTATCACTTATTCTATAAATTTAAATCTATTAAACATTACAGTCTAATTCGTTTTTATTTTATTGCGGTATTAACAATGTAATTACACTTCATGGTTCAACTGACAGTTTAACCTTTACATTTTACATTTTTTCAAAAATTTATTATTTTCAGCCATTCTATATCATAAATTATGTTTACTGACTTTTTTTATTACTGTCTTATTATTATTATGAAACCTCCCATACAGGGTGTCCCACGGTCGATGGTACCTTAGACGTTTACGGAAAGCGGAACATGGAATATTTCTGAAAATTTGGTTACTGGAGTTAATTGGAGTTAATTGCTTCAGATCTATCGACGTAAAATATTTTCAATGATGCGATGTTGCCGCATATACCAAAAAGTAGTAACATTTTTGATATTTTAAATGGGACACCCTGTATATGATAGCATTTTTGTATTAGTAATTACTTTCTGATTATTTTGTCTTAATATCTCCCTATTTATTAATTGTTTACTATATTTTTTGTTCAAAACATCGCTCCAATTAAGTGTTTGTTACGGTCGTAAATTTAAAGAAACTCAAGATTTTGGCAATAGTTTACCACTGGCCCATGTATTAGTCTGGACTAGAGAAGTTTGTTCTGTGTTATACAGGGAGTCTTAAAATTCGTGAACTTATTGCTAGATACAAAAATGTTAAACATATTTTTTTTATATTGAACACCCTGTATATTCTTACCTAACCTAAAAGGCAATCAAAATCTGTTTCAAATGGTATATAATATTCCTATACCTAAATAGTAATAAATCGGATATAAAATCAAGTTTATGTAATAATTGGATTATTCTGGGATATTTATCTAGTTACCGTTAAAATTTTGACAATTAGTACGAAAGATTTGCGCGTTTGAAATGAATTTTTGATGAATCTATTCATTATTCATAGACAATGTCGACAAATTACAGCAAGAACATGCAGAGAGTTCAATGATATATACCTCGATCTATAACCAATAAACAAGAGAAAGTTTGCAAGATTGCAAAATAATTTCAGGAATTATGGGTCAACCCTGAAATCAGAACGGCGTTTACCCCAGCCGGTAACTTTTGACACAACAACATCATAAACCTGCTACCCTATTTTCAAGCGTATTCCCAAGAGGCTATAAGAAGTGCAGAAAATGATTTAGGTTTAGCTCGTAACTCTGTTCAAAGGATTCTTGAGAATCATGATATTCATCGACACAAGTTTACAAAAGTTCAAGCACTGAAACCAGAAGATTGTCAATTCCAAGTTCGATTTTGTGAAACTATTCTAATCCACACCCAAGAAGGTCCTAAGTTTCTAAAAAAATATAATTTGGGCAGATGAATATAATTTTCCAAAATGTCGTCAAGGATATGGGATTCCATGAAAAGTTTAGTATTAACGTTTTTTGTCTCCTAAAATATGACAAAAAACATTTTCTCATTTACGATGAACCCTTGACCTCCGAGAAATACCCGAGTTGTTTGAAATGTTCGACGATCGTTGGTATAGACATTTGGGGCCGGGAAGTTGACCTGCTAGATCACCTGATCTCACGCCACTTGATTTTTACTTGTGGGGTGAATTGAAAAAAAGTATTTAGGACACCGGTACTGAGAAGACCTCCGCCAATGAGTGATCATTGAAGGTTATAAGGAGGGCTACAACTACGGTTATCCAGATTCTAAAATGTTTGGATGTCGAAGGACGTCATTTTCAACATTTATTAAATCTTCTAATTTTGGATAATATGCTTTTGTTTTGTATTGTAATTTGTTGATTTTATTATATTTATATTATTATATGTACCGAAATTGGTTTGTTTTCACTTATTTCCCATAATTAATGAAATTATTTTACAATCCTAGAAACTTTCTATTGTTCATTGTTTATAGATCGAGATACATTTCCTTGAATTTTCTTCAATTTTGGTTCATTGTCCATGAATCAGACGAAGATTAAGAGAAACTTCCGTTGAATAGTTATTTCTCTCCTAGTTAATCGTTTTCGAGTCACTGTCCCTACGATATGCGCAAATGTATCGAAATAATTGTCAAACTTTTACTAATGACATTTCTCGTTAAGACATTTTAACACTATCTAGTGCACTAGTATCTGCATTTAGGCGACTCGCGGGATATGTCTTCTTTGATCTACCATCTGCGACGTCTTAATCAATTGTCCAACGAGTCCCCCCTAACGTTCTATAATAGACTTCAGACTCTTGTATTCAAAAATCTTCAAATCTAAGTAATGAGCAGAAAGATGCTCAGACAATCCTTAGATACGATGGTTCTAAATACACTACTTACCGGATTATAACCACGTCTAGGCCAAATAATTCGTTACAGCAATCCCTAAGACCTTCTGGAGGCACACTCTCAAATCAGACGAGATCTTCAGTTGTCATATTATGAAGAACAAAAAATTCACAAATCTGCTCCTTCTAAACCCACATTTCAAGTCAGAAAGCCATCACACCCACCGAAATGTTTAACTTGTGGACGATTAGGCCACATTGCAGTAGATTGTCGGTTGCGACAACAAAACAACCCTCAATCGTACAACTAAAATATTAGACCAAATTTTATAGGGCCAAAATAATCTTCGAGGCCAAATCCACCCCCAAATAACAGCCATCAAGGTCCACCGTTTCGACCAACGAATTTCCAACGACCTTCGTCTGAGCCGAGCCAATTTCGACCGTCTGTAATACAGACCAATCCACACTATCATTTCAACCATGAACAAAATATTGACCCCTCACACTATTATGAAAATGATTACAGTTATTATTCAGATAATAACCATCATTATTGTGAGAACTTCAGCCAGAATTATATAAGCCCCGACTTTGAACAAATATTAGACGATACACCCATTGACCTTTCAATACCGACGAATACCAGGATTTTCTAGCTCTCCCAAGCCTAGATCAGCCCCCCGATTCAACAACTATCATTTCCGAAGTCCAAACCCCAATCCAGAAGTTGAATCTGGAAGATTTCAACAGAAATGCGAATTTCGCGGAACAAGCACTCTTTTAACGGTAAACTCCAACAATCTTTATTATATTCACGACGCTTCCGAAAAATTCAAACTTCTCAGCGATACCGCAGCTGGTATCTCCATTTTTAAAGAAAACACCGTTAAGAATTTGCGTCAAAGATTTCCCGAAAAAGTGACAATCCAAGGTATTAGGCACGAGAAAATCCCTATTTCTGAATCAACTCTTATTCCATTTGCCAAAGGTAACCCTCCGCTAAAGGTCCTTCGTCAATTATATACTTGCATTGAACCAGCATTGAACTAAAACCGCAACATCTAATTCATACATTTTTTTGAATATTCTCTATGGAATGTGCCATCGAAGACATTCCAGCCAGATTAAACAAACCAGACACGCCAACTAACACCCTACCAATGATCGCACATCCCCTCCTAATCGACCGATAACTATAAATAAAAGAAGCAGCTCAGATTTACCTTCAGTTCAGTTACCTAGTGACTCTTGAGAGTAGGCAGGTTGAGGCCCCGAGTTCGATCTAGACTCTGAAACACTTTTTTATTTTTTGTCTCATGATAATGGCTCCAAAGCAGGAGTCGAAACGTCGAGTATTTAATAAACTCAGACGCGGTTCTCATCCGGAACCTAGCTTAGTATATATATATATATATATATATATATATATATATATATATATATATATTGTTACGAAATTTTCCCAAAGCCGACCCTGTGTCCTTTCAGCAAGACAACAAACGCTTCAATAAAAAATAGGATTCTCGAAAAGACTCGACAGCGGAAGGAGCGATGATTATTTTCTACTGGAGAATTCCACGGGGATTATAAAAGAAGCACACCACGATCGGCAAGCAGTGATATCGCGTCGACTAGCTTATATGGGCTTGTTATTGTATTTGAATCAGATGTTTGAATGTAAATAAAGTTCTAGAAAAGTGACAGTGCATATTAGTTGTTATAATTTTCAATTGAACCCACGAAGTATATCGCAATTTGGTGTTAGAAGTGAAGGATTAAGTGCAGTTAACATCCTAAATTGATTTATGGAAACTCGTAGTATGGAAAAGATAGACAAAAAAATTGCACAGATTCTAGAAAAACGTGAAAAAAAGGAGAAACAACATCAAGAAGAAATTCAACAAAGGTTAGTGAAATCTTTTGATGATAAACTTAAAATTGAGTTAGGAAATCTTGTCACTAATATCGATGAAAAACGTAAAATAGAATTAGAAAATCTTGTTTCCACGATGAAAAGTGAACAACAAAATCTTGTTCCCACGATGGAAGAAAAACAACAAAATCTAGTTTCTACAATGAAAAGTGAACAACAAAATTTAATGGAAGGATTATTCTCGAAATTTGCAGAAAAACAAGATCAAACTGAAGAAAAAAGACAAATGCAATTTGAACAACTAATGCAAATAGTAGGACAAGTTAATGAAACAGTTAATGAAAGAATGCAAATAGTTGAGTCAGATATAAAAGAGATAAATGATGACATTAAGACCATAAAAAATACCGTGGATACTCTTGAAATAAAAGTAGATGATCTTGATTCCATCCAAAGCCAGGTAAAATTTGAAATCAGTTCAATTCAAGACACAGTTCAAAATCAAATCAGTTCCATCAAGCAAACAGTACACACTGAAGTACAAGATAAAATCTGTGCCATCCAAAATAAACTAGAAACAGAAATTAAAAAAATGCAACAGGACTTACAGCGAGGAAAATACCAGAACACCGTGAGTACCAAAGGTTCCTTTAGTAAACCACCCACATTCGACGGCAGTTCATCTTGGCCCATGTATAAACGGCAATTTGAGGCCGTGGCTACAGCTAATGGATGGGATAATCATGAAAAATCCACATCTCTGGTAATTTCCTTAAGAGGTCCGGCCCTAGAACTCCTCCAGAGCATTCCAGTCGATGAACAAGGCAATTTCGACAAGATCATCGCTATCCTAGACAAACGCTACGACAATCAATCCTTGAGCCAGGTATACCAAGTCCAACTCAGTGGAAAAACGCAAAAATCCGGTGAAAGCCTTCAAGAATTCGAAGCAGAAATTAGACGGTTAGTTCACTTGTCCTACCCAGACCTGCCAGAGCAAACGAAAGACCAGTTGGCCACACAGAGTTTCATAAACGGCATCAGAGATGTGGAAGTACAAAGAAATTTAAGACTGAGTGGCGTCAAGAAAAGTAGTGAAGCTCTACTTCGGGCTTTGGAAGTAGAGGCCGTCATGAACATGTCCAAGCCGAGGGTCCGAGCAGTTTCCTTCAACCAGGAAGAGTCAGAGTCACAATTTCAAGCGCTGCTGGCTGGTCTGAACAAATTATTAGACCGGTCACAAAGAACTGGCACCAGAGGGGCATGTTACCGCTGCGGACGGACAGGGCACTTCCAACGTAATTGTCGAGTGAGGCCATCTGAACGATCACCGACCAGGGGTAACCAACAGAACAGCCACATGTCCAGGGACCGTCAGTCAGTCAGCATAGGGGGGCGAATGCTGACTGTCCCTCCACCAGCCCCCAAAACGTTATCCATCCGGGGAT
This sequence comes from Octodonta nipae, assembly GCA_034190945.1. Classification (NCBI taxonomy): domain Eukaryota; kingdom Metazoa; phylum Arthropoda; class Insecta; order Coleoptera; family Chrysomelidae; genus Octodonta; species Octodonta nipae. The sequence goes on from CM067221.1 coordinate 62,918,463, forward strand.
TTTGCCGAGATAGCGGCAGCCTAGTCATCAGAGGCACCATCAACGGGCGAGCAGTTACCATCACCATCGATACCGGCGCCGCTGTGTCCATTGCCAAGTCCAGGGTTTTGAGAGCATCAGAAATTCGGCCAGTTACCAATAACATCCAGCTCAGAACAGTCACCGGCGAGTCCATGTCCATACAGGGTGAGGCAGATGTCGTGCTACAGATAGGGGACAAAATGATCCGGCATAGGGTCCTGGTAGCGAATATTGAGGACGATTTTATACTGGGAATGGACCTAATTAGCCAGCATGGATTTATGTTCGACCCGAGATATGATGTTCTTCGGTTCCTGAATGAGGAATTTGTATTGACACGGCCCGTCAACACATCATTCACGCCCATAAAAATTGTGGCAAAGTCTTCAGCTAGAATTCCCGGTCGAACGGAACAGATTATTCATGGGCAGCTAGACAGCAATCCTGGGAGCTGCGTTGGAATGGTGGAGCCCGTACACTCAGCTCATGACTACTTGGTTGGACGGGCGATAGTCAAAACCGGACGAGATATACCAATCAGAGTCCTGAATTTGTCCAACAACGACATCAGAATTACCAATGGTCAAGAGATAGCTTGTTTCGAGCCAGTAGAGACCATCATCAATTGCGAAGAAGAGTACCAGACGTCGGTGAAGGAGACAGGGCCCGATAGAGAGTTCCTACAACAGTTTGCTGACCACTTAACACACTTGACACCAGAGAACCAAAAAAAGCCAAGCAATTTATCACAAAACACTGGCAAATTTTTAACAGTAAAAATGGAACCACCGGTCGCACCAACATCATCCAGCATCGAATAGATACCGGAAAGGCTCAGCCCATCAGAATACCACCTAGACGACTACCATTGGGGCAACAACAGGCAGTCGAGGAAAACATCGAGTCCATGTTACAAAATGGAGTTATTGAGCCATCCATCAGTCCATGGTCTGCTCCCGTCGTGCTAGTTAAAAAGAAGGATGGAACCACCCGATTTTGCGTGGATTACAGAAAGCTGAATGACGTCACGAAGAAAGACAGCTATCCACTACCCCGAATCGATGACACTTTGACCACACTAGCAGGCTCCCGTTGGTTCTCCACACTAGATCTAAAGAGTGGATATTGGCAGGTTGGTCTGCACGCAAACGACAGAGAGAAGACAGCGTTCTCCACCAATAAAGGGCTGTTTCAGTTCACGGTCATGCCCTTTGGGTTATGTAATGCACCCGCTACATTTGAGAGGCTAATGGAGTATGTACTGAGCGGGTTAACATGGAGGACGTGCTTAGTATACCTCGACGACATTCTAGTCATGGGCCAGACATTCGACGACCATCTGAAGAACCTGGGCGAAGTATTCTCCAGAATTAATAACGCCAACCTGAGACTCAATCCGAAGAAGTGTTCCTTGTTTCAAAAAGAAGTAGAGTTTTTGGGCCACGTAGTGTCCGAGTCAGGAATCCGCACCAACGAAGACAAGATAGAAGCCATCCGCAATTGGCCAGTTCCAAGAGACAAACATGAACTCCGAAGCTTCTTGGGCCTATGTTCATACTACCGGCGTTTTGTTGAGGGATTTGCCACCATCGCCGCCCCTCTACATCGGCAGACCACTGATAAAGAGACCTTCCATTGGAATCAGGATTGCGAAACATCATTCAGGCGACTGAAGGCAGCACTATGTTCCAGCCCAATCCTAGCCTTTCCTACACAGTCCGGCAACTTCATCTTAGACACCGACGCCAGCAACACAGGTTTGGGGGCCGTCCTATCCCAGGTGCAAAATGGTGAAGAGAGGGTGATCGAGTACTACAGCCGTGGATTCTCGAAGCCAGAAAGAAATTATTGCGTCACCAGAAAAGAACTTCTTGCAATTATAAGGGCTGTGGACCATTTCCATAAATACCTGTATGGTCGCCATTTCTTAATCCGAACAGATCATGCCGCACTCAAATGGCTGCTGGACATGAAGACACCGGAAGGACAACTGGCCAGATGGATGGAGAAATTACAGCAATACGACTTCAAGGTGGAACACCGTGCCGGCCGGTTGCACAATAATGCCGATGCCCTATCCAGAAGACCCTGTAGAGCGGAATGCAAGCATTGTCTGAAGACGGAACAGCGAGAGGGTATCTCCATCAGGCAGATTCGAGTGCAGGCCAATGAAGACTGGACAACGGAACAGTGCATTCAGGACCAAATGGCTAATCCAGACATCGAACCAATCTTGTCACTCAAAATGAGAGGGGCACCCAGGCCACGATGGGACGAGGTAGCTAGATACTCCGGCGTGCTGAAATCGTTATGGGCTCAGTGGGACTCTCTACGAGTAGACAATGGAATGCTCAAGTGAGTTTGGGAAAGCGCTGATGGACGAGAAATCAAGTCCCAACTGGTGGTTCCGAAGAAAAAGGTACCAGCCATCTTGACCGAAGTACCTGATGGAATTACCGGAGGCCACCTGGGAATGAATAAAACCCTAGACAAAGTTCGCCAGCGGTACTACTGGGTGAATTACTTCGAAGACGTCAGAACTTGGTGCCGCAAATGTGCCACATGTGCCGCCAGTAAGGGCCCGAAGACCCGGACCAAGGGCAGAATGCAGCAGTACAATGTGGGCGTCCCATTTGAGAGAATCGCCATCGATGTCGCCGGTCCGTTTCCCGAGTCTGAGAGGGGGAACAAATACATTCTGGTCGCAATGGATTACTTCAGCAAATGGCCTGAGGCATATGCGATACCCAACCAAGAGGCAACCACGGTATCGACGGTGCTAGTAGAATAACTATTCAGCCGGTTTGGCGTCCCGATGGAATTACATTCAGACCAGGGGCGTAACTTCGAATCGAATGTATTCCAGAAGGTCTGCACGATGTTGGGGATCAGGAAAACGAGAACAACACCATTACACCCACAATCAGACGGAATGGTGGAAAGATTCAACAGGACCTTGGAACAACACCTATCCAAGGTCGTCAGCAATAACCAGCGTGATTGGGATGAGCATATTCCCCTATTCCTGTTGTCATATCGCTCTGCTGTACATAATAATACAGGCCTGACCCCAGCCAGGGTCTTATTCGGAAAGGAGCTGCGATTACCATGCGACTTGGCATTTGGCTCCCCCGAAGAACCTCCCCAAGACATCGACGATTATGCCGACCAGCTCCGACATAACATGCTGGCAATACACGAATTAGCCCGAACGCAAATGTTGGCCACCAGTGACCGGATGAAGACGCGATACGACCTCAAGGCCAATTCAGTCGGGTTCCAGGAGAGGGACAAAGTCTGGCTGTACAACCCCCAACGGAGCAAGGGTAAATCCCCAAAGCTTACACCCGCCTGGGATGGTCCATACGAAGTGGTCAAGAGGCTGAATGACGTCGTCTACCGGATCCGTCGAAACCCCAAGGCTAAATTGAAGGTGGTTCACTTAGATCGACTCGCTCCCTACCATGGAGGGGATGTTTCTGATCGGGACGATCAGAATTAAGGGGGGGGGGCAGTGTTACGAAATTTTCCCAAAGCCGACCCTGTGTCCTTTCAGCACGACAACAAACGCTTCAATAAAAAATAGGATTCTCGAAAAGACTCGACAGCGGAAGGAGCGATGATTATTTTCTACTGGAGAATTCCACGGGGATTATAAAAGAAGCACACCACGATCGGCAAGCAGTGATACCGCGTCGACTAGCTTATATGGGCTTGTTATTGTATTTGAATCAGATGTTTGAATGTAAATAAAGTTCTAGAAAAGTGACAGTGCATATTAGTTGTTATAATTTTCAATTGAACCCACGAAGTATATCGCAATATGTTTTAGGTGGTTTCCGGGAATTCATCCGCGTAGTTGATAACTGATCCCTGCCGGGATCGATGGTAAAATGACGACGTTTCGGCAGAGTCACATCTGCCCTCTTCAGGTCGGTTCGCATGATTCTCGTAGCCTTCTGCTTTCGCTTCTAGTTACTCGAATACTAAGATTTTCTCCAGTTTCAGTTTCATGTCTTTATTGTCAGAGCTTACTCCTAGGTACATGTTTCATATACTTACGCTGCTTTACGCTATCCCTTAAGTAAGATATTTCATTCCCGATATTCAAGTTACTAAGATTTTCTGACGCGAGCGCGCTGTTATATAGTCACGGCTCGGCGCCTATCGGTTGACTCCGTGAACGGCTGCGTGTGATTGGCCCTTGACGCTCAGTGGGCACGGCTCCATCCTGCTGATTTGTTATTTCCGGTTGAGTTGTTATTTGACGGGTACTGGCCGGTACGGTGTTTAATAGGATTTTCCAACAATTCGATAAGTTCTGAATTTCATTGCGTGCGTTTAGACTGTGAGGTCTCTTCGCTATTTCAATTGCCTCTCTTACGAGTCTTGATTTCGGGTGTTCTATATTTGCCAGTACTCTGGTGTTCTCAAAGTCTATTCGGTGTGACATGGTGGTGGCGTGTTCTGCCATGGATGTTGTTTTTTCCTGCTTTCTTACAGCGTTCTGGTGTTCATCACGTCTAGCTTGAATTCTTCTATTAGTTTGCCCCACATAGGTTTTATGCATATGGAATCTCGTACACTCCCTGTTGTTCTAAAGGGATCCTCGTCTTCGGAGTTCTCAACACCATGCTTATTTTTCTGTCTGTATTGAAAATAGTATCGATATAGTGTCTCCGTAGAATTCTTGCAATACTGTCCGTGGTCCCCTTGACATACGGTAAATAAGCCTTGGTTATTGGTGTCTCATGCTCCTCGTCTGTTTGTCTCGGTTTTGACTTTAGGGCTCTTTGAATATTTCGGTCTGTAAATCCGTTTTGTCTCAGAGCTGTTTTCAAACTGTCCATTTCCTGTTTGATGCTATCCTGGTCCGCTAGCCTTTGTGATCTGGTTACTACAGTCTTGACGACGGCTTGTAGTTGGGCTGTGTGGTGATGAGAATGAGCATGAAGGTATCTGTTGGTGTGAGTTGCTTTCCTATACACCGTATGGCCAAGGGTTCCATCTTGCTTCCTATTTATGCCATTAAGGTGATCTAAAAAAGTATTGAGGTGTTCCCTCCCATGAGGCCAAATCACAAATGTATCATCCACATATCGCAACCACAAACTGGGTTTAAGAGTTGTTGTTCTTAGTGCCAACTCCTCAAAGCTCTCCATAAAAAGGTTCGCTATAACTGGTGAGAGTGGCGATCCCATTGGAGCTCCTTCCACTTGTTTGTATCGTTGGTTCTCGTAAACAAAATAGGTGTTCATCAGACAGTGCCTTGTTAAGTCTACAAGGTGTTGAGGTGGTTTGTATTTTTCTATTATGATATCCAAAGCTTCGTCGATAGGGATGTTGGTGAAAAGGGACACTACGTCAAAACTTACAAGACGACACTCTGGTTGTAAGACCGTTTTTCTAAGAATTTCGATGAAATGTGTCGAATTTTTTACATATGAGTCTGCCCCCTCTGCAAACGGTTGAAGTTGTTGGGCTAGGTATTTGGCTAGGTGCTGTGTTGGGGATCCAACTGAGCTTACTATTGGCCTCAAAGGTGTGTACTTTCGGCAACCCATAGAATTTCGGACATCTCGATGACTTTTCACGCGGAATGAGTTGCAGTTGGAGATTTTTGTCGATCCTACTTGCTTGGAGAAAACAACCAAGGCCAAAATCCGTAAATTCCAAAATCATTTATTATAAAATTATAATATAAAAAAATTAAATTAAAAATACATTCCATATATATATATATATATATATATATATATATATATATGTTTGAAAACAAGTTATCACGGACGGAACTATTTGTAGCTCTCTTGATGGTCCGGGTGTTCGTCCGTTGAAAGTTTTGTCCCTGTAAAGGAACGGTCGCCTGACGTTTCGCCAAAATCTCACTTGGCATTTTCATAAGGCTTTTCCTCTTCTTCCAACACGAAGGGTGGCTGCAGGTTCGGAACTTTCCTGACTACTTCGTATCCGAGATCGTCGGCTAGGTCGTTCTCCGCTTGGTCTGCTCTCCGTGGCGTCTGAAGTGGAAGTGAGCTCTGATATGTGCGCGCCGCTATTTATGCTATCTCCCGAGTCCCCTACTATTTCTTTGCCCCGCCTCCGATTGTGTTGAGGGGGCGGTGCCGTTTGTTTTGATTGGGTGACACCATTGCGTTGTCGCAAATTGTATCGATGACGTGGTTCTGTTTGTACCGATGGCGGCCGCAGATGTTCGTTAGAAGGGTGGGCGTCCTGATAGTTAGCTACGAGTGACGGAATGCAAAGTTGTGGTATTGTTGCGTTCTCTTTTAATTTGTTTTTCTTTTCCCGTAAGATGTTCTTCCAGGCTTGATGCAGGTGTAGAGCTTCGTTACGGTTATTGATTTCTCCTTCCTTTTCAATTTCTGTAGCTTCCCTAATTGTTCTTCTTTTGAAGTTGTTTTCTGTTGTCAGATGCTTAGAGCCCTCAAAGTTGACTCTATGTCCTGTTTGTTGTTGATGTTGGAACAGGGCCGAGGTTGTGGTCTTGTTTCGTATGCTGAGTTTGTGCTCTTCGATTCGGGCTTCGATCCTACGGTTTGTTTGACCTACATTTGCTTGCTCGCATCCGCCGCAAGGTATCTTGTAGACTCCTTGACTCTCTAGTGGACGTTGGTCTTTGGGATTGCCTAGAATGCTTTTTATCATCTTATGAGGTTTGTAGGACGTTTTGATGTTGCTTTTCCTAAGGATTCTTCCGATCCGATCTGTCACTCCTTGTATGTACGGGAGGGTGGACGCTGCCTTTGGGGGGTCTTGTTGGGTTTCTTCGTGCCTTGGTAGTTCTTGTTGATTTAGGGCTCGTCGTATGGTGTTGTTGCTGTACCCATTCCTCCTCAAGGTCTGTGAGATGGTCTTTAGTTCCTCTTGTTTGTGTTTGTCGTCTGCAATGCGTCGTGACCTGCATATAAGTGTATTTGCTACTGCTTGTATTTGGGAGGGATGATGGTGGGATTAGCATTAAGGTATCTGTCGGTGTGTGTCGGCTTTCGATAGACTGTGTGTTCTAGCTTCCCTGTTGTTGTCATTTTTAAGTAGATGTCCAAAAAAGGAAGGCATCCATCTTCTTCCATCTCCATGGTGAATTGGATGCTTTCGTGTAGAGAGTTTGCCAAACGTAGGAAATTGCTGAGTTCCGTATCGCCATGAGGCCACACTATCAAGATATCGTCTACGTATCGTAGCCAGACTTTTGGTTTCAGAGGGGCTGTGTTTAAAAGGGCCGTTTCGAAATAAGACATGAAGAGGTTTGCCACCGCTGTTGAGAGCGCCGAGCCCATAGATGCACCGTCGACTTGTCTGTAAAGTTGCCTGTCAAAGGAGAAATATGTGTTTTTGTGGCCATGTTCCGTGAGTTGTATGATGTGCGCAGGAAGGTCTTCATTCATGGGAATTTGGTCCAAGGCTTCGTCGACGGGGATGCTTGGGTAAAGTGATTTGACATACATTGTGTGAGTGTTGTACATTCGCAGTGATGTTGTGTGACTGATAGAGATGCGCAATAATATTGTGTGAGTGGTAGACATTCGTTGTGAGTTGTATGTTGGGTGAGCTTGCTATACATAGGTTTTCAACAACGCCTCTGCTGTTACTTTCCGTCTTAACCATTGAACACTGTGATTTCATACAAATAACTTCTCTCTCAAATATGTTTTTCTTAAATCTATGGATTTGTTTCTTCTATGCAATAAGAAGTTATAAATATGCTTTTTGAGATATAGGGAAATATATGAGAAGCTAACGTTACGGCTCAACGTAAAGCTGATGTATCTGTATAGAAATATAGTAGGCCTGATCCAAATTTTCAGCATATAAAGTTTGAAACCAAATTCTGAAATATACCAACATTTCAATGTTACCTGTCTGGTTCAACATTACTGCTATAGCTATCAAGCTCCGCTCCAGTTTTCTGCGATGTCACAAACACGGGAGTCGGGGTCTGTTCGTATACAGCAATTCTCCACTTTTCTATGACGTCACCAGTCCTCACTCTCATTGGTCATTTCAAACTATTGTCAAGTAAATAATTTGATTCACATTTTACACTCCATCAGTATAATCATAGGTAGAAAATACCATTACCATACAAATTAATGCACTCAAATATGTGACTTTCCAAGATATAGGGATTTTCCTCATCATTTGTTTATACAGGGTGTAAACGGTTTGAGTGCAAAGATTTCGAGGATCAATACTTCAGTCAAAACAAATCAAAAAGCTTTATAACATTTTCAGAAATAAACTATAGTTTTGCCAAAAAAAATGAAAAAAGTTAGAAGTTCTGTAGCCTTTATTACAGTGAATAATAGATTATTTCCGGCTTCAAAATGATTGTAAAGCTAAATATTTAAATACTCAATGACGTATACACCTTTAATAACTGTATTAACAAAGAAAATTATTATTTAAACTCTAAATATTCTATTATAATTTGCCCTACGTTTCTCCGATCAGATGTGGCAACATAGCATATACTCAATACTACAGCTGGCAGCTGCCATGAATGCTTTTTCGCTGCCCGGTTCTTTTAAGAAAGTGAAAGCGATTTTTCGTGACATTCGACATAGCGTAAGTTATTTGATTTTCATTTTAAAATATAAATTGGAAAAATAAATAAAATCTGTTGTGAATTGTGAGTTCGAGTGTATTATTTTGTGACAAACAGTGACAATCATACAATTAGGTAAAGACCTGACATGCTATTAATTTGTGGGGAAAGCAAATGTAATAACAAGAATTTTGAATTTAAAATATTTACTATAAATAATCCGTTTGCTCGCCAGAGCCCTATCATAATGACATCCTGCAGGTCAAAGGTTTTTATTTGTCTAAGATAAGTAATATTAATTTCTTAGTAACAATTATTCCTCGAAGAATTTAACACATAAAAGAAATACATATAAGAAATGTTTTGTTTAATATACCCACACCACCGGCGGCATCGATGGCAATTCTCTCAAATGGGACGCCCACATTGTACTACTGCATTCTGCCCTTGGTCCGGCTCTTCGGGTTCTTACTGTCAGGATGGCTTGTACCTTTTTCTTATGAACTACCAGTTGGGACTTGGTTTCTCGGCCATCAGTGGTTTCCCAAACTCGCTTGAGCATTCCATTCTCCACTCTTAGAGTCCCATCGTGGCCTGTGTGCCCCTCTCGTTTTGAGTGACAAGATTGGTTCGATATCTGAATCAGCCATTTGGTCCTGGATTCACTGTTCCGTTGTCCAGTCTTCTTTGGCTTGCACTCGGATCTGTCTGATGGAGATACCCTCTCGGTGTTCCATCTTCAGACAATGTCCGCATTCTGCTCTACAAGGTCTTCTGGATAAGGCATCGGCATTATTGTGAAAACGGCCGGCACGGTGTCCCACATTGAAATCGTATTACTGTAATTTCTCCATCCTCCTTGCCAGTTGTCCTTCCGGTGTCTTCATGTCCAGCAGCCATTTGAGGGAGGCCCGATCTGTTCGGATTAAGAAATGGCGGCTATAGAGGTATTTGTGGAAATAGTCTACAGCGCTTATTATTGCAATAAGTTCTTTACTGGTGAAGCAATAATTTCTTTATGCGATCACCCTCTCTTTACCATCTTCCACCTGAGATAGGAAAAATAAAATGAACTTGTCGGACGGTTTAGGAGAGGCTAGGATTGAGCTGGAACATAGTACTGCCTTCAGTCGTCTGAATGATGTTTCGCAATCCTGATTCCAACGGAAGGTCTCTTTCTCACTGGTCAGCCTATGTAGAGGAGCCGCAATGGTGGCAAATCGCTAAACAAATCGCCTGTAGTAGGAACAGAGGCCCAAGAAGCTTCGGAGTGCATGCTTCTCTCTTGGGACTGGCCAATCACGGATGGCCTCTATCTTGTCCTCGTTGGTGCGGATTTCTAACTCGGAAACGACGTGGCCCAAAAATTCTACTTCTTTTTGGAACAAGGAACACTTCTTCGGATTGAGTCTCAGGTTGGCGTTATTAATTTTGGAGAATACTTCGCCCAGGTTCTTCAGATGACCATGACCAGAATGTCGTCGAGGTATACTAAGCACGTCCGCCATGTTAACCCGCTCAGTACAAACTCCATTAGCCTCTCGAATGTTGCGGGAGCATTACATAACCCAAAGGGCATGACTGTGAACTGAAATAGCCCTTTACTAGTGGACACCGCTGTCGTTTTCGTGCAGACCAACCTGCCAATAATCACTCTTTAGGTGTAGTGTGGAGAACCAACGGAAGCCTGCTAGTGTGGTCAGAGTGTCATCAATTCGGTGTTGTGGATAGCTGTCTTTCTTGGTGACCTCATCCAGCTTTCTGTAATCCGCGCAAAATCGGGTGGTTCTATTCCTCTTTTTAACTAGCACGACGGGAGCGGACTATGGGCTGATGGATGGCTCAATAACTCCATTTTGTAATATGGACTCGATGTTTTCCTCGACTGCTTGTTGTTGCCCCAATGGTAGTCGCGCTTGTCGTATTCTGATGGGTTGAGCCTTTCCGGTATCTATTCGGAGCTGGATAATGTGGGTACGATCGGTGGTTCTATCTTGACTGTTAAAAATTTGCCAGTGCTTTGTGATAAAATGCTTGGTTTTCTTGTTCCTCTGGTGTCAGGTGTGTCAAATGGTCAGCAAACTGTTGTAGGAACTCTTTACTGGGCCCTGTCTACTTCACCGATGTCTGGTACCCTTCTTCGCAATTGATGATGGTCTCGACTGGCTCGAAACAAGCTATCTCTTGACCACTGACAATTCTGATGTCGTTGTTGGACAAATTCAGGACTCTAATTGGTATATCTTGTCCGGTTTTAACTATAGCCCGTCCAACTAAGTAGTCATGAGCTGAGTGTACGGGCTCCAACATTCCACCGCAGCTCTCAGGATTGCTGTCTAGCTGCCCATGAATAATCTGTTCCGTTCGACCGGGAATTCTGGCTGAGGATTTTGCCATAATTTTTATGGAGGTGTCTGAACTGTTGACGGGCCGTATCAATCCAAATTCCTCATTTAGAAACCGAAGAACATCATATCTCCGGTCGAACAAAAATCCATGCTGGCTGATTCGGTCAATACCTAGTATGAAATCGTCTTCAATATTCGCTACCAAGACCCTATGGCGGATTCGGTTGTCCCCTATCTGTAGTACTATATCTGCTTCACCCTGTATTGACATTGACTCGCCGGTGCTGTTCGGAGCTGGATGTTGTTGGTGGGTGGTCTGATTTCTGATGCTCTCAAAACCTTGGACTTGGCAATGGACACAGCGGCGCTGTTATCGATGGTGATGGTAATCGCTCGCGATGGTGCCCCTGATGACTAGGCTGCTGCTTTCTCGGCAAAATCCCCGGAGGGATAACGTTTTGGGGGGCTGGTAGAGGGTTAGTGAACATTCGCCCCCTTATGCTGACTGGCTGACGGTCCCTGGACATGTGGCTGTTCTGTTGGTTACCCCTGCTCGGTAAATCGTTCAGGTGGCCTCACTCGACAATCACGTTGAAAATGTCCTGCCGGTCCACACCAGTAGCAGGCTCCTGGCTGAAGGAAACTGCTCTCACTCTTGGTTTGGACATGTTCATGACTGCCTCTACTTTCAAGGCCCGAAGTAAAGCTTCATTACGTTTCTTGATGCCACTAAGTTTTAGATTTCTTTGTACTTCCACATACCATTTATGAAACTCTGTGTGGCCAATTCATCTTTGATTTCCTCTGGCAGGTCTGGGTAGGACAAGTGCACTAAACGTCTAACCTCTGCTTCGAATTATTGAAGGCTCTCTCCGGATTTTTGAATTTTTCCGCTTAGTTGCACCTGGTATACTTGGCTCAAGGATTGATTGTCGTATCTTTTGTCCAGGATGGCGAACTTGTCGAAATTGCCTTGTTCATCGACTGGAATGCTTTGGAGGAGTTTTAAGGTCGGTCCTCTTAAGGAAATTACAAGAGACGTAGATTTTTCTCGGTTATCCCGTCCATTAGCTGTAGCCACGGATTCTAATTGCCGTTTATACATGGGCCAAGATGAACTGTTAACAAATGTGGGTGGTTTACTAACGGAACCTTTGGTACTCACGGTGGTCTGATATTTTTAACGCTGTAAGTCCTGTTGCATTTTTTAAATTTATGTTTTTATTTTTTTTTTGATGGTACTGATTTTATCTTGTACTTCACTGTGTACTGTTTGTTTGATGGAACTGATTTGATCTTGAACTGTTTCTTGAATTTAACTGATTTCAAATTTTACCTGGCTTTGGATGGAATCGCGGTCATCTACTTTTGTTTCAAGAGTATCCACGGTATTTTTTATCGTCTTAATGTCATCATTTAGCTCTTTTATGTCTGACTCAACTATTTGCATTCTTTCATTAACTGTTTCATTAACTTGCGATACTATTTGCATTAATTGCTCAAATTGTAGTTGCCTTTTTTCTTCAGTTTGGCCTTGTTTTTCTTCAAATTTCGAGAATATTCCTTCCATTAAATTTTGTTTTCTTTCTTCCATAGCAGTGACAAGATTTTCTAATTCTATTTTACGTTTTTCATCAATTGATTTCACTAACCTTTGTTGAATTTCTTCCTGATGTTGTTTCTCTTTTTTGTCACGTTTTTCCAGAATTTGGGGTACCTCCGTAACCTGCTTGACTATTTTTTTGGTAGTTTCGTTCATTTTTTCCATGCTACAGGCTTCCATAAATCAAATTACGATTTTAACTGCTCTTAATCCTGCACTTCTGATCACCAAATTTGTTGTATACAATTAAAATTTAAAAACTAATATTTACTCTCACTTTCTAGAAACTTTTATTTACATGAAATATACACAACAGCTGATTTGAATATCACAAATATAATACAACATAAGCTCTTCGCCGCACTAACTCCTGCGATGATGGGTTGCTCTTTTTAAAATCCGCTTTGAATTCTCCAGTACAATACATTATCAATTCTACAGTTGCCGAGCCATTTCGAGATTAATTTGTTTGTCCTCTCAGCAATCGATGTCGTATTGGAATGCAACCCGGGCCGGCTTAGATAAATTCCTTAACAATACATTATTTATATTCTTTCAGATGAATTTGTTTTAATTTTACTAGGTAAAATCTTTTCTTTTAATGAAAATAAATTTTGAAATTAAAGTTTACAATTCATTTATTAATACTTATAAATAAAATATTTATGAACAATTAACTCCTTCAAATGATTATAGAAAAATTTCCTAAATTAATGGTTATTCTGTTTTTACGGTGTGGAGGTAGGTTATTGACTCAATGCAAAAAAAATAAAGAATATTCAACAATACTAATTCTAATAAGCAATACACATACTCTTTTTTTGTAATTTTTTTTATCTTTATAAATATCTTTTCAATCACGCAAGTCCTTTTAACATTGTTTTCTCATCCAGGTATTTTGTCGCTCCATACAAATATTGAATTCAATTCTTCTTGTAAATACCGCTCCAACATAATATTGGTTTCTATTTCTATTCCTGTTATCTACGCTGCTACATATACTATTAATTTCAGCTCTCTGATCACGAAACTTTTTTATTATTTTTGTGGTCTTAAACGTTCCCTTTTTTAAGAATTGTCTTATTTTCTTGACTTATGAATATTTCCATTTAAGATGTCCGAACTGGTTTGTTTATCCAGACAAAGTTTGTTGAAAACAAAATTCACACAGGACCTTAAATGTCTAATACCACGCACAATCGAAGATCTACAATTACTATTGAAATTGTAATGTCCTGTTTGATAGGTTTCGCATTACTTTTATCAATTTATCTAAACAGCTGAATGTCTTCTTAGAGCATATAAGTAAAATTTTGAAAATAATTTTAATAAATACAAACTTGCTATCACTTATTCTATAAATTTAAATCTATTAAACATTACAGTCTAATTCGTTTTTATTTTATTGCGGTATTAACAATGTAATTACACTTCATGGTTCAACTGACAGTTTAACCTTTACATTTTACATTTTTTCAAAAATTTATTATTTTCAGCCATTCTATATCATAAATTATGTTTACTGACTTTTTTTATTACTGTCTTATTATTATTATGAAACCTCCCATACAGGGTGTCCCACGGTCGATGGTACCTTAGACGTTTACGGAAAGCGGAACATGGAATATTTCTGAAAATTTGGTTACTGGAGTTAATTGGAGTTAATTGCTTCAGATCTATCGACGTAAAATATTTTCAATGATGCGATGTTGCCGCATATACCAAAAAGTAGTAACATTTTTGATATTTTAAATGGGACACCCTGTATATGATAGCATTTTTGTATTAGTAATTACTTTCTGATTATTTTGTCTTAATATCTCCCTATTTATTAATTGTTTACTATATTTTTTGTTCAAAACATCGCTCCAATTAAGTGTTTGTTACGGTCGTAAATTTAAAGAAACTCAAGATTTTGGCAATAGTTTACCACTGGCCCATGTATTAGTCTGGACTAGAGAAGTTTGTTCTGTGTTATACAGGGAGTCTTAAAATTCGTGAACTTATTGCTAGATACAAAAATGTTAAACATATTTTTTTTATATTGAACACCCTGTATATTCTTACCTAACCTAAAAGGCAATCAAAATCTGTTTCAAATGGTATATAATATTCCTATACCTAAATAGTAATAAATCGGATATAAAATCAAGTTTATGTAATAATTGGATTATTCTGGGATATTTATCTAGTTACCGTTAAAATTTTGACAATTAGTACGAAAGATTTGCGCGTTTGAAATGAATTTTTGATGAATCTATTCATTATTCATAGACAATGTCGACAAATTACAGCAAGAACATGCAGAGAGTTCAATGATATATACCTCGATCTATAACCAATAAACAAGAGAAAGTTTGCAAGATTGCAAAATAATTTCAGGAATTATGGGTCAACCCTGAAATCAGAACGGCGTTTACCCCAGCCGGTAACTTTTGACACAACAACATCATAAACCTGCTACCCTATTTTCAAGCGTATTCCCAAGAGGCTATAAGAAGTGCAGAAAATGATTTAGGTTTAGCTCGTAACTCTGTTCAAAGGATTCTTGAGAATCATGATATTCATCGACACAAGTTTACAAAAGTTCAAGCACTGAAACCAGAAGATTGTCAATTCCAAGTTCGATTTTGTGAAACTATTCTAATCCACACCCAAGAAGGTCCTAAGTTTCTAAAAAAATATAATTTGGACAGATGAATATAAATTTTCCAAAATGTCGTCAAGGATATGGGATTCCATGAAAAGTTTAGTATTAACGTTTTTTGTCTCCTAAAATATGACAAAAAACATTTTCTCATTTACGATGAACCCTTGACCTCCGAGAAATACCCGAGTTGTTTGAAATGTTCGACGATCGTTGGTATAGATATTTGGGGCCGGGAAGTTGACCTGCTAGATCACCTGATCTCACGCCACTTGATTTTTACTTGTGGGGTGAATTGAAAAAAAGTATTTAGGACACCGGTACTGAGAAGACCTCCGCCAATGAGTGATCATTGAAGGTTATAAGGAGGGCTACAACTACGGTTATCCAGATTCTAAAATGTTTGGATGTCGAAGGACGTCATTTTCAACATTTATTAAATCTTCTAATTTTGGATAATATGCTTTTGTTTTGTATTGTAATTTGTTGATTTTATTATATTTATATTATTATATGTACCGAAATTGGTTTGTTTTCACTTATTTCCCATAATTAATGAAATTATTTTACAATCCTAGAAACTTTCTATTGTTCATTGTTTATAGATCGAGATACATTTCCTTGAATTTTCTTCAATTTTGGTTCATTGTCCATGAATCAGACGAAGATTAAGAGAAACTTCCGTTGAATAGTTATTTCTCTCCTAGTTAATCGTTTTCGAGTCACTGTCCCTACGATATGCGCAAATGTATCGAAATAATTGTCAAACTTTTACTAACGACATTTCTCGTTAAGACATTTTAACACTATCTAGTGCACTAGTATCTGCATTTAGGCGACTCGCGGGATATGTCTTCTTTGATCTACCATCTGCGACGTCTTAATCAATTGTCCAACGAGTCCCCCCTAACGTTCTATAATAGACTTCAGACTCTTGTATTCAAAAATCTTCAAATCTAAGTAATGAGCAGAAAGATGCTCAGACAATCCTTAGATACGATGGTTCTAAATACACTACTTATCGGATTATAACCACATCTAGGCCAAATAATTCGTTACAGCAATCCCTAAGACCTTCTGGAGGCACACTCTCAAATCAGACGAGATCTTCAGTTGTCATATTATGAAGAACAAAAAATTCACAAATCTGCTCCTTCTAAACCCACATTTCAAGTCAGAAAGCCATCACACCCACCGAAATGTTTAACTTGTGGACGATTAGGCCACATTGCAGTAGATTGTCGGTTGCGACAACAAAACAACCCTCAATCGTACAACTAAAATATTAGACCAAATTTTATAGGGCCAAAATAATCTTCGAGGCCAAATCCACCCCCAAATAACAGCCATCAAGGTCCACCGTTTCGACCAACGAATTTCCAACGACCTTCGTCTGAGCCGAGCCAATTTCGACCGTCTGTAATACAGACCAATCCACACTATCATTTCAACCATGAACAAAATATTGACCCCTCACACTATTATGAAAATGATTACAGTTATTATTCAGATAATAACCATCATTATTGTGAGAACTTCAGCCAGAATTATATAAGCCCCGACTTTGAACAAATATTAGACGATACACCCATTGACCTTTCAATACCGACGAATACCAGGATTTTCTAGCTCTCCCAAGCCTAGATCAGCCCCCCGATTCAACAACTATCATTTCCGAAGTCCAAACCCCAATCCAGAAGTTGAATCTGGAAGATTTCAACAGAAATGCGAATTTCGCGGAACAAGCATTTGTCTACGTCCTCTTTTAACGGTAAACTCCAACAATCTTTATTATATTCACGACGCTTCCGAAAAATTCAAACTTCTCAGCGATACCGCAGCTGGTATCTCCATTTTTAAAGAAAACACCGTTAAGAATTTGCGTCAAAGATTTCCCGAAAAAGTGACAATCCAAGGTATTAGGCACGAGAAAATCCCTATTTCTGAATCAACTCTTATTCCATTTGCCAAAGGTAACCCTCATAAGGTTTTTATCTACAATCTAGATATTGAGTTTGATCAAATATTAGGTCTTGATTTTCTTAAGCATTACGAAAGTATTATTGACTTAAAATCAAAACCGTTCATAACGAACTTCAAAACTATTCCTCTACATAAAGTCCCTGATCACGATCAAGTTAAAACATAACCAACAGACATTCCCAATACTAAAATACCAACTTGTAGTCACAACAATCGAATAACTATCCAGGCACGTACTAAACAAATTTTCAAACTAAAATGTGAACTTACAAATACTGACGCAATTTTACCGACACAAGTAATTGACAAACTACGACTTCCCCAAGCAGTTGTACGTTGTTTTCTGAATGAAATATTTTAATTTACATCTTAGAATTGTGCCTTTTTAATCCGTAGTTTCTTAACCATTGACAACAGGGTCTGATCTAGACCCCGAAACGTTTGGAATATACAGCAATTTTCTTTAAACGGTGGTGTTATTTCCCAACAAACACTTAGGCAGTTGTACGTGTTAATTCAAAGGGAGAATTTCTGACTTCAATAATAAACGCGAACGCGATGCCTAAAACTGTTACTTTTTCCGATCTTCACTTAGATCCACTTGACCATACATACCCTGGAATGTCCTCGATGGCACATTCCATAGAGAATATTCAAAAAAAATGTATGAATTAGATGTTGCGGTTTTAGTTCCATGCTGGTTCAATGCAAGTATATAATTGACGAAGGACCTTCAGCGGAACAATCAATAAACACGTGCCGTCACATAAACGAATCACCAAATAAAAGTTATCACTAACCTTTAAGGCTAGCCCCGTAACAGCAGGAACAGTTTCTTAGAGCTTCGTCTGGACAACACGTTACACAAAAAATAGCGACGTAATGTTCATTGATTAAGCATACAAAAAATGCGGGTTTAACAACAAATGATGCGCTTTTGTAAACACAAAAGAAACAAAATGAAAGCGGTTTAGCGGGCGTTACTAACGGAGCTAAAAACTCGCGAAATCTTAACGCAAAAAACAACAATAAGCGTCGTCTCTTCAGACGGAATCAAAGCGACCGAAAAGTTCGGAGAACAAACACGAACCTCCTAAGCGTCTTAACAGCAAGGGACCCGAAACACGAATGTCAATACTGTCTATATTTTAAACGCAAAAAACACTTTAAATTAGCATTAGCGCGACGGAATGTTTTAGAAAAGGTGCAGAAGTTTAAAAATCAATGAAGTAATTCAATCAAATTGAAAACAATACACTAAGCAAATTGCGGGAACGCACCATTCCGCCAGCCTTGAATTACTTATTTCAAAACTAAGGGTCCACTGGCAGTGGACAAAGCTTTACAAGAGGTCGCTTCAAAGTACCACTTGCAGTTCTAACTGTAGGAACGCCTACAACACCATCACCTCCAGGATGTACGTCAATAATGCGCCCTAATGGCCAATTCAAAGGAGGTGAAGTGTCTTGCTTCAAAATAACAAGACTACCTGGCTTAACAACCTCCGAGGGATCAGTCCATTTACTCCGTTGATGAAGAGTATGTAAATATTCTTGCGACCAACGTTTCCAGAATGCCTGATGCAAACGACTCAGTAACTGCCATCTGTTGAGACGATTAGATGGGACAGATAAGAAATCAGATTCAGGATGTGCTGTTAAAGGTTCCATGGTAAGAAACATTCCAGGACTCAAGGCGGTAAGATCCGATGGATCGTTGCTACAAGGAGTTATAGGTCGCGAGTTTAAAACTGCTTCGACCTGTGCAAATAGAGTAGAAAGTTCTTCGTAGGTTAGAATTTGTTCTCCAACGACACGTTTAAGTGAGCTTTAACACTACGAATTACTTTCTTTGCGGATAGAATCCAAAACCGTTGCTGCAAAAGAAATTGAACGGTTTGGATTCCTGCGTGAAGATTGGTGACATGACAATCTTCGACAATTAGATTAGTCAAACGACTTTTACTTGGTAGCAGTGCGGGAAATTTAGTATCAAACGGCAATGGAGCATTAGCCAATCTACTACCAACTCTAAGAGTTCCCTGTTCATCAAGAAACGGCAAAAGTTTACGAAGCTATTTGGGCAAACGTTTTCGTACTCGAAGAAGGGAAATCTCTTTAGAAAAATATTGATCTTGAACATAGCGAACAATGCGAAGCTGAGCCTGATATAACTCAGCAGCCAAAAATGATCCAGAGCCCCTACGGTCTGGATTGCGAGCGTTATCAACAAAGCGACAAATATGAGCTGTAATGGGGGTAATAATAAAATAAATTTGGTGAAGCGGTGACTTGAAGCGCCACTATACGGGCTTCAGTCATAACTAGCGGTGACATGCTTGAGTCTGAGCAAGCATGTGGCAAACAAGCGGTAATCAACAATTGTGGGCCTTTCCACCAGAGTGTATTCTAATAACTCTGATGGCAAAGTGCCGCGGGAACCCAAGTCAGCGGGGTTATCACAAGATTGAATGTAAAACCAATGCGAAGAAGGAAATTTTTCCTGCATGTAAGCAACTCGATAACTGACAAATGTCCAACGGTGCGGGTAAGAACTAAGCCATGAAAGGACTACCGTGGAATCTGACCAACAACGAATCACCTTGAACAACAAACGACTATTGAATTGCTCATAAACATAATGAGCCAACTTAGCGGTAAAAACTGAAGCACAGAGTTCCAATCTGGGAAGTGACAAAGTTTTCAAAGGGGCAACTATCGATTTAAACAACACAAAAAAACTTTGACGAAATCCAGATGCGGTTTCGAACACAAAATAAACAACAGCGGCATAACCTTTCTCAGAAACATCACCAAATGTGTGAAGTTCACAACTAGAAAAGTTTCCTATAGCAAGCAGGCGAGGCAAAACTAAATTCTGCAAGGTCAAAACAATAGCGATAATGTCTTGCTGCAACTTGGGACCGATAAATAAACAATCATTCAAAGATAACCGATGAGGTATCTTAGCGGGTGCATTAAACACTATACGAAGTTTGGTTGTGCTACTATCAGGTTTCAAAACACAATGATGCGGTATGTAGTAACAATCAGAAGCAGTAGATGGATCAGGAACCAACTCCATATTATCCAGCTCCAAATACTCTTTGAGAAGATCACAATATTGTTTGTAGAGATCTGGTTGCTGTAGAAGACGTCTTTCTAAAGAGTAGAAACGTTGTACGGCGAGATTATACATTCCATCAAAAGCAGGAATTGTATTTCGAAAAGGAAGGGGCACAACAAATCTACCTGAATCCAATCTCCTGCATCCCTCGGAAAATATTTTTTCGCAGATAAGATTATCAGGGGACTGAACCAGTGCGGTAGGAACACCTTCAATTGTCCAGAACCCTTGGAGTGAATCATCTAATGATACTTACTACATCTTCAATTTTACAAAAAAGCGAAGTTGGGTTTATGACTGACTGAGAGTGAGAGTTAACAGAACTCGAAGACACTCTACCCATAAAGATGTAAGCAAACACAGTGTTGATAGCATCAGCAACACCTTCCTTTCCCAGAAGACGTCCATCCAACAAAATTTGAGAAAATATATCGGCACCTAACAAAAGGTCAATAGCGCCTGGGCTATTGAAATAGAGCGAAGAGAAAGGGTAAGAGAGCCCTTAGCAGAGGTACTCTGCACAGAACCTAGCCCGTTGAGTTGAATCGAAGCGGGCAGAGGTCGGAAGCCAAGGCGTTTCACAGCCTTGCTCGCAATGAATGATATGCTACCAGAATCTAGCAGATATCGCAAAGTTTGATAAGACCCGTGCTTATCTAATACCTCAACTAAAGCGGTAGATAACAACACATTTGAATTGTATGACAAAAGTGAACTATGACAAGAAGTCTGCGGTAGAGAAGTTTCGGGACTTTCAACAGTATTAATGGTACTGGATCCACCAGATGTGGAAGCCAGGTTTGCGGGGGGAGCTCTAGATTCAGACCGAATGCCTGAATCACCACGATTTACAAAATGAAGCAATGTGTGATGGCGTTGTTTGCAGTTCCGGCAAGTGGATAAAGATTTACAGCGATTCGACTGATGAAAATCGCCTAAGCAATTAAAACAAAGTCTAAAATCTTTAACAAACTTAAACCGCGCGGATACTGATTTGTTCAAGAATTCAGAACATTTGTAAATCGCATCATCGTATTTACAAACTAAACAATTTCTATTCTTAGTGACAAACAAAGATGTAGTGAACCGGGAAGAATGTTGCTTTGAATTCAATGGTAACTTTTTGTCAACACTTCGCTTTGCCTTGCGGGATAATTCAACATGTTCAAAGGCATCGCAATGCTTCGACTAAAAATCAACAACTTCCGAACGGATCGGAAAGTCATCTTGAGCGGTCACAGTACCATGGTAAAGTTCAAATTTGGCGGCTAAATTCTTTGGAAATCGTTTCAACATCATCTTAACGATACAAAAATCCCACTGATTTACTGGTAAACCCAAATTCTTCAGTGCTTCCAAATTATCACTGAAGTCATCCAATAACATCCGAACCTCTGAAGGGCTATCTGAAGTTAGTTGGGGGAATTGTTCTAAAGCTGACCAATGAGACTCCGCGATTAAACGAGTTCGCTTGAATTTTTTGTGTGTTTCATAAGCACTCAAGTAATTGTTTTGTGTTAGTTTAAAATTCTTAATAACCTCAAAAGCAGGCCCTTTTAAAGCTAACTGCAAATATTTGAACTTCTGCATAGCACTGAGTTTTTCGTTATTGTGAATTAATGAATCAAACAAATCAATAAAAGTACCAAATTCCAATATGTCTCCACTAAATGAAGGCAAATCAATTCGCGGCAAAGCAACACTTTCCTCTTCCCGAGCTATATTTTGTGGCGTAGAATTCTGAACAGATTTCAGTTTAGCAAAAATAGACCTAATTGAATAAAACAATTTTTCAAATTTATTGCGAATGTCATCTTCAAAGTCAAAGTCTTCGTTCTTCTTCAATTGTCATATATTTCAATTTTACTTTATAAATTTATATCCATTGAAAACGAAATCCGACAGGATTTTGAAACGTTTGGTTTTAAAATATACACAAGTTTGAACTCTGATGTGATATTATTCCCAAGAAAATCTAAAATAAACTAGAAGATGCCACAAATAACATTCAGAAAACAACGAAAATACTATTCCAAAAATCTACAATTTTTTACTGTTGAAGTCGTAAGTACGAATTATCTGACCCAATGTCAAATAAATTCAAAACAATTTAGCAAAATAACCAAACAAACAAAACGAGCTCTAGTAAGTTTTTAAGGCGGCAAAAAAAATGCGTTTTATTTCCAACGGAATGAATGAATATCCCGAACTTGCTTTCTCTTCTAACAAATAAAGAAACGAAAATTCAATGCGGTTTTCAACAATAATTGCAACGAAAAATCAATGTTTTGATCATTAAACTTTGCCCGAAATTAACTCAAATGTATCCGGCCAGGAGTTGGACCAAATTATGTAATTTATTCGATAATCTTTGCACTAAATTAACTCAAATTGCATCCGGCTCGAACTTGGACCAAATTATGGAATGTCTTCGATAGTACATTCCATAGAGAATATTCAAAAAAAAATGTATGAATTAGATGTTGCGGTTTTAGTTCAATGCTGGTTCAATGCAAGTATATAATTGACGAAGGACCTTTAGCCGAACAATCAATAAACACGTGCCGTCACATAAACGAATCACCAAATAAAAGTTATCACTAACTTTTAAGTCGAAGCTCTGGTATTTTCTTGGTTCTTCTTTCTTCGGAGGCTAGCCCCGTAACTGCAGGAACAGTTTCTTAGAGCTTCGTCTGGACAACACGTTACACAAAAAATAGCGACGTAATGTTCATTGATTACGCATACAAAAAATGCGGCTTTAACAACAAATGATGTGCTTTTGTAAACACAAAAGAAACAAAATGAAAGCGGTTTAGCGGTCGTTACGAACGGAGCTAAAAACTCGCGAAATCCTAACGCAAAAAACAACAATAAGCGTCGTCTCTTCAGACGGAATCAAAGCGACCGAAAAGTTCGGAGAACAAACACGAACCTCCCAAGCGTCTTAACAGCAAGGGACCCGAAACACGAATGTCAATACTGTCTATATTTTACACGCAAAAAAACACTTAAAATTAGCATTAGCGCGACGGAATGTTTTAGAAAAGGTGCAGAAGTTTAAAAATCAATGAAGTAATTCAATCAAATTGAAAACAATACTCTAAACAAATTGCGGGAACGCACCACACCCTCTCCTAAATTTAAATACACAAGACTACTCTGACTCTATAAACTTAGACAGAAACTTAACTATTATGGAACAATTTCGTACAGAACACATTAATGACGAAGAGCGAGAACTTATCACGAACCTCTGTTTAGAGTTCGAAGATCTATTTTCTATCTTGAAGGCGATGTTCTAACCTTTACCAACGCAGTAAAATACTCAATTGACATCAATAATACCAAACCCGTTTTCACAAAATCTTACAGATATCCTCAAGTCCATAAAAAGGAAGTGAAATTTCAAATTGCCAATATGCTTGATCAAGACATCAGAGGCACTCTTCTTCTCCTGGGTCCTCCCCCGTATGGGTCGTCCCCAAGAAACTCGATGCTTCTGGTAAGCAAAAGCGGCGAGTTGTTATCGATTACAGGAAGTTAAACGAACTCACTGTAGGCGATAAATATCCTCTGTCCAACATTTCGGACCTCCTCGACCAATTTTTAAGTGTCAATACTTTTCGACACTGGATCGCGCTTCCGGGTTTCACCAGTTGGAAATCCTCGAGGAAGGCATTCCCAAGACCGGTTTCTCTGTTGACAATGGCCATTACGAATTCGTTCGTATGCCATTTGGCTTGACACCTGCACTTCCTACTTTTCAGAGGGTCATGAACAACATTATTTTGGGTATCCAAAATGAACCTTGACTTGTTTGCATGGATGACATCATAGTCTATTCGCCAACCATCCATGAGCATATGTCCCCTTTGCAAGAAGTCTTTAAGCGTCTTAGACAGTCAAACTTGAATATTTAACCTGGAAAGTGTGAGTTTCTCCGTAAGGAAGTTGCTCACCTAGGTCATCTTATCACCCAAGAAATAGTGAAACCAAACCCTTCAAAGGTTGATAGCATCCAGAATTGTTCTCAACCCCAAACTCCTAAAGATGTTAAATCTTTTCTTGGTCTCGCCTGTTATTACCGACGTTTTATCCCCAATTTCGCTAAGATCTCGAAGCCTCTAACAAAACTCCTACAAAAAGATGTCAAATCCATCTTCGGCGCAGACTGTAAGTCTTCCTTCAACGAACTGAAGCAAGCCCTTGTATCTGGCCCTATCTTGATCAACCCAAATTTCGAAGAACCATTTCTCCCCACTACTGATGCTAGTGCTTTTGCAGTTGGAGCGGTTCTCTCACAAGGCCCCGTAGGAAAAGATCTTCCTATAGCATATGCTTCCCGTACTCTCTGCGCTGCAGAAACTCGATACTCCACTATCGAACGGGAACTCCTAGCCATTGTGTGGGCAGTCAAGCACTACTTATCTTTTTGGGAGAAAGTTTACTTTACTTTGCGATCACCGCCCGCTTACTTGGCTCTTCTTTATCAAAGATCTTGGCAGTCGTCTAGTCAGATGGCGCCTCAAGCCAGAGAAGCATAACTATAAAATCGGATACAAGTCCGGCAAGGTAAACTAGAACGCAGACGCTCTTTCCCGTATCAAAATTAATCACTTCAAACAATGCACCGACTTTATTTCTAAAATCAATATTTTTGCAAATAGGAAACCGACCCAGAAAAACCGAGTCAATAATAGATTATTCAAAAATAGAAATTTCTAACGCCCAACTCCTAGAAAAATTTCACAAAAGAATAGTTTGGCAAAATAAACTCAATGACTTGCATGACAAAATCATCGACGACATTTTCGAAGAAGACCCTAAATTCACTAATGACACTCTAAATATTCTAACCTCTCAAAACTGTAAGGGATAGAAAATATTTAATTTAACGAATACGAAACTTTTTGTATTGAAAACAACGTAGAACTACCAATTCTCGAAACAATATCCTTTATACTTGCAGACAGAAACGTAAAACTTACAATTTGTCAAAATATTGTGACACTTCCTTCACAAGACGACATTCCCATTATACTGCAGCAGTACCACTGCGGCAAAAATAACCTTCATCGTGGAATTAACGAGACCATACGACGCATTAAAGAAAAGTATAATTGTACTGGACTAATCAAAAATGTAGAGCAATTTATTAAGTCCTGCGAAACTTGCCAAAAGGTAAAGTTCTGTAGAAAAAACTTAAGTGCTACTTTTGTCATAACTAAACGTATCAACATTGATATTTTCGAATATCCAACTAGAAACTATGCACTGGCTATTAGGGATGAACTCAAAAAATTTACGCAAGCTTACCCTAATGGTGACAAAACAGCTAAAACTGTAGCAAACACATTCCTAATATTCTTCCAACATTACAGTACACCTTTTCGCATCCATTGTGACTATGGATGTGAATTTGATAACACTCTTGTAAGGGATCTGTGCGAACTATATGACATAAAACTATCATTTTCAAGTGTCCACCATCCCGAATCAAATGGTTCTATCGAAAGGTTTCACGCGACTTTAGCGGAAATCATAAGGGCAAATACAGCTGAACATCCTGATGAACATCCATTCAATTTCCTCCCTTACGCAGTCATTTGCTACAACAACACTAAAAACAAGACTACTGGTTTTACGCCCTACGAACTTATCTTTAGGCACACTTCTAGTTGACCTCCCGAAACAATATACGATCAGAGAAAACTCATTTCCAAATATGTTAGGGACCTTAACAACAGAATGACTTGGCTGCGCAAAAACTGACCAACAAAAACAAAAATCTAAAGTTAGATTTGACAAACATGTTTCGATTAACCAACCAGAATACAAAGTAGGCGACAAAGTTTACGTGAAAGAGTCTCAGATTAAAAGCAAATCCGAAAACAAATTCACTGGACCTTTTGAAATTACCGCGATACGAAAAAACTCTGCCACAATTATAAACTTACAGACTAACCAAATCAGTAAAATTAACTTTGACAGTTTAAAACCATATTTTGAATGAATCCCTTCTTTTCAGATTCTGTGGACTGTTTTCAGTCGTGAATCTCCAACAATACTCTCTTACACCCGTTAACAATACAATAGGAGTTTTCTTCCATGAAGAAGGCACACTTAAAATTTCAAACGACAAACGGACACTTCTTGTCTTCAAAGACCTCAGCCCTTTCAGAGGTGCTATTTCAAATAACGACGTCATACTAAAGCGAATTTTAGAGACAATTAACGAAAACACAACTAATACAAAATCATTTAAACCAAAAATACAAGCACATGTTAGCTTCTTGAAACAAATTTCTAAATCTGTTAAATCTAAATATACAGACATCTTCGCTGACACTCAAACTTACCCTACTAACAGAAGAAAATGTGGACTTATTAATGGACTGGTATCAGTTTGGAAAACTTAGGCGCAACAGATGGTGAATACATAAATGACTGTATAAATAAAATTACTAAAGACCAACACCAAATTCAAGACTTAGTAAAGAAACAAATATCTGTTACAACGTCAGTCATTACGAGCCTCAACAACACTTTACAAAAATTGCAATCCGAGGATAAACTATTCTCGAATAACATTGAAAAAATAAGGCAGTCAATTTTATACATTTCCAATGATCTTTCAAATGATCTTGATTTTCATGAATTTCAAATCAATATCTTAGATCTGTGTGAAAGCCTAATGAAGAGTTACAAATTTATCGAAAACACCCTCGATGATGTGCTAACTGCAGTCTCTTTCGCGAGCTTAAAAATTGTACATAGTTCGATCATAACCCCAGTAGATTGGGTCGATTCCCTTCAAAAGATCTCTCAGTCACTACATGAAAATAATTTACCACTTTCTATTTACAGTTCAAATGTTGCTCGGTACATTGATTTAATAGAATTGGAACCTTTTCAAATCAACACTAAAATCATATTTGTACTCAAAATTTCTTTAGTTGATCCTCAGAATTACACCCTTTACCACCTTTTCCGATCCCAATTTTGGATGTTATTATACACATCCTTCGAAAAAATGGGCGACTGCAAGCCTTTAACTAAACATCATAAGATTTGTTCCAAAGCCATAACACATCCAATAGACAAAGATGTCATTGTAACGGAAATTCCTCATGACACTTTTGGGAAATTAATTAAACAATTAATAGCATAACATCATCATAAACCATTCCAGGTAACCCCGTTGAATTCAGCATGTCTACAAAAATTATCACTTACACCAAATAGTTGAAATAGCAAAACAATCGACTGATGGCACACTTCGACAATTGATGTCAATTGCGAACCATCAGTCGACAGTTCAAAATGTAGCATAGTAATGATTAGATGTAGTTAGCATAGTGTAACCCAATAATCAGTAGAAATAAACAGATAGTCTTTCCAACTAGTATTAGTGGTCGAGGCCGCTGCAACAAGAACAAGTTGAATTAAAACGACAAAATGAATTTAATTTATTAGATGAACACAGACAAAATGAATTTAAAATAACTGAAGAAAAAAGACAAATGCAATTTGAACAACTAATGCAAATAGTAAGACAAGTTAATGAAATAGTTAATGAAAGAATGCAAATAGTTGAGTCAGATATAAAAGAGATAAATTATGACATTAAGACCATAAAAAATACCGTGGACACTCTTGAAACAAAAGTAGATGACCTCGATTCCATCCAAAGCCAGGTAAAAGTTGAAATCAGTTCAATTCAAAACACAGTTCAAGACCAAATCAGTGCCAACCAAGACAAGGTAGAAACAGAAATTTAAAAAATGCAACAGGACTTACAGCGAGGAAAATACCAGAACACCGTGGTGGTCAAGAGGCTCAATGACGTCGTCTACCAGATCCGTCGAAACCCCAAGGCTAAATTGAAGGTGGTTCATTTAGATCGACTCGCTCCCTACCATGGAGGGGATGTTTTTGATCGGGACGATCAGAATTACGAAAATTACCCAAAGCCGACCCTGTTTCATTTCAGTACGACAACAATCGCTTTGAGATAAAAAATGGTTCTCGAAAAGACTCGACAGCTGTAGGAGTGATGATTGATTTTACTGGAGAATTCGACGTTGGTTTTATAAAGGAAGCAGGCCACGATCGCGAGTTCAGCTGATGGAGCGAAGAGCTTATATGTAAAATTGTTATTGTGATATTTGAATCAGCTGTTGTATATTCGATGTAAATAAAATTTTCTAGAAAAGTGAAAGTGAATATTAGTTTTATAATTTTAAATTGAACCCACGGACTTTACAACAATATTATGAATGTAACTCATATAAAAATATTTAATTGCTTGTGACCATAATAATGAACTATATTATATTTTATATTATTTGTGTATCTATGGTTATTATGTCTTAATTTAAGAATTTTAGGAAATTTCTTTTAGCATATATATGTAAGAAATATCGAACGCTTATAATACATTGTAAAGAAAATTATAGACGTGCTGAGTTAGTATATTATATCATAAATGAACTTAATCTCTAAAGTTGTTAATAACCTGTGATATAACTAGATCATTAAATGTTCTATTTACTATATTTTCGCTGACCCATAGTTGTCATTGGCCTTGGAAGGTATTTGTAAACTTCCTTGTATTGTTTGCAAATTAGAATATCGAGGTGCTTACGAATTATATTTTTTACGAAATCTTTAACAAAGTTACTCGTACAATACGTAGTCTATAGGAATGTCAATTGACCCTTGACAATTATTTGAGGAATTAGGTGTAATTAAACTAGAAATAACCGCGCAAGTCAAACGTGCTCTAAAAACTAGGATTCCAACAGGTGCTAGCACTCGAAAAGATATCATGGACAAGTTAGTTCTATTATTTAATAATTATACAAGTTTAAACGATAAACACTGGAGTTCGTTACAAGATCCAGATAGATTAGAAGTTCGACGTAATTTTCTCTTCGTTAGGGATAAAGTCCTTAGAGCCTTCCAGAATTTAGAAGTAAACTATAAAATACCGATCTCTTGTACCGAGAAAATCGACATTAGTATCGTCGAAGAGGAAATTTTGCTCACGGAGCCTGTATTCACAATGTCTTCTACGGAATTTTTCAATCTTGTCAGTAAAATATTACCCACAGAATTCAACGGCGATACGGAGAAACTACAGTCATTTTTACATACACTCGAACTAGTACAATTACTTGTAGGGGAACATGAACAGTTGCTTATATCAAAACTAGATTAACCGGTAAAGCACGAGATTTAATCTCCTCCGAAAAGACGATAAACTTCATATATAAAAATAACTCAAAATTTGAGAACAATAGGTTTCACTCTCAAACTTCAAACAAAATGCCAGAACCAACGCCAACTACGCAAACGAATTAGAGGTAATTTGCAACCAACTAATAAGAGCTTACATCATGGAAGGAGTACCATCGGAAGTAGCGGAAAACTATTCCACAGATACACTAACAAGAAGTTTAATCCAAAACGCGAACTCTGATAGAACTAAACTGCTCATAAAGGCTGGAACATTCAAAAATACGAAGGTAATCATTGATAAATTAACGAATATCACACCGCAACCTACTGCAGAAAGTGACTTATTCTACTTTAACAGGAACAATTTGAGTAAAAACAATCGTAATTACAACTACAAACCACCTAACAAGCAAAACTCATCTGGTAATCAAGGAAAATACTATCATAAAACTAACTACGGAAGACAGACGAGAGACTACCGAAACTACAACGGTAATAATACGCATACAACTCCCGACCCCTTCTACCGAAACAGACAATTTCACAACAGAAAAGGTAAAGACAATTCCGTCGTGGACGCTTTATCGCGTATAAACACAGACGAACTAAAACCAGTTAATACAAACGTAGAACAGATACTCGCTATTACAAGATCAAAAGCTAAATTACTAGATACCCCCTTAGCCGAAGATATAAGCGAAAAGGACACCATACCCCGCAAAGTATACGACGCCTTAGGTAACATTCACTTGAGGAAATTGCCAATATTATCATTTAAACTTTTCCCAAAGTCATTGCAAATGTTTATAACACATAAAGGTAAAATGAGCTCAAATTTTTCTGTGTACGTAACCAATGGTAGATTTCCCCTAGAAGAAATCTTATCTAAGCTAAATAAAATGGGTGGTAGTGTTCAAAAATTACAATTAAAATTGTACCTCGAGGATGTAATATTTAAAGAGTACAGTGTATCCCATTTTGGTTGAGATTGCCAGGTTACTCAGTTGTTATTGAAGATAGAGTCTTGCGGTTTTCATATACCGGTTCTACTTTTTTGTGAGACTCAGGATGGCCATATCAGATTTTGCATAAGTGTTTTATAAGATACAGGGCGATTTTGATAATTTATACTTTTTGGACCCCTTCTATATCTACAAAGTTATTAGAAATACTCTTGCGCTAAGAACTACGTCTAATAGAAAATTTTGCATAGAATCCAGTGGAGTACTTAATTTTTTTCCGAGTATGGTTTTGAAAATACTACACAACATTACATATTTTTAAATGGAACACCCTGTATTTTATTATTTCAATGAATTCGATATTTTTTCCTTTTAAAATAATGTATAATACAATACACATGGTATTATTAGAAATGCTAAAAAACACTAAAAAGCTGAGTTTTCTGCTAGTAGGCCATGTATTTTCCATTTAAAAGGAGAATCAAACAAATAATTCCATTTGAGATTTTTTATAGGAAGTTTATCAGCAAAGAAAAATAACAATAATTCAATAACATTAAACACGAAATTTAGGTACCTAAAAGCAACTAATAAATAGTTATACATCGTTCATTATGTATAACAAACAGAACAAGTATTACAAAACAAATATCTATCTTAAAATTAATTTTGGACATTATTTATTACCTTATTGATTTAACTGTTCAAATTGTTGTCCATTTTTCCTAACACATAATTGGCAAACCTTTTCAATACGCCTGAGTGCATTTAAAATTATAACAGGTCGCCTTTGTAAATCCCGAAAAGCTGCCTCCGTTGCGGCACGAAGTTCTTCGCGACTGTTGTGTCTGTTGGTATATATTTTATTTTACAAATAACCCCACAAAAAAGTCCAATATAGATAAATCTTGGAGGCCACCTAATTGGTCCATGTGTTCCTATCCAACATTCTTGAAAATTATTTTCTAAAAAGCGCCCAATTAATCTAGAATTGTGGGCAGGGGCGCCATCTTGTTGAAAGTGTATAGAATTGCGAAAGGCGATTGGAACATCTTCCAATATTTCGGGTAATTAGTCTTCTAGGATTGTCAAGTACCTATTGGCGGTAAGGGTTCCTTCAAAAAAGCGGTACTTTATTTTTGTCCCCAGTATGAAACAGGCTACATTAAAACCAAATCGACCCTGCTGTTGTCGCTCAAAAATTAAGTGCGTGTTCTCATCATACCAGTATCTTGTATTTTGCCTGTTAAATATACCGACACTGCTTATATGAGATTCGTCTGACCAAATAACTTTCCTTACAAAATCATTGTCCCTTCGGGTTTGGTCTAAAAACCAATTGCAAAAACATAACCGTCTTGCTGCATCACCAGGATATAATTGCAGGGCAATATTGACTTTGTAAGGTTTAAATTTATATTTTTAGTGTTCCGTATATACAATATATGGATACCCTTATAATATCACTCAGGATTTCTGCCGTTGTCACATCACAGCCATTTTCTCCTAAACTACTGGACGGAAGAGGTTGAAATTTTGTATCAATGTATAGTTTGGTGACTCGATCAGAAGAACATATCGTAAAAGAAAAATTTTTGATGTTAGGGGTACTTCTGGGGGGGAAAAACTAAAAAAATCGACCGTTCCTCACCCTGATCTCCGAAACTACTCCGCCTAAAATTTTGAAAAAAATAGGAAATATAGAGCGTTGCCCGAACTTTACAGGAAAATTAAGGAGAAACCATTAATATTAATTTTGGGGGGCAAATTATACAATTAAATAAAAATTGAAAGGTCTCATTTTGAGAAACACAAATATATTTTTTTCATATTTAAAAAATGTATTTAAAAAGATATTAACGAAAATATACCAAAATTTACCCATTCCCCCCCCCCTTATCTACGAAACTATAAAACGTAAAGTTTAAAAAAACAGATTTAATGGTTGTGACCTGAAGTTTACTGGAAAAATAAGGTGAAACCTCTACTTTTAATTTTGGGGGGCCAATTACAAAATTAAATGGAAAATATAAAATTAAAATTGTTTCTAACCCATCATGTTATATATCAAATGAGAAGGCTCATTACGACGAAAACAAATATTTTTTTTTTCAAATTTTTATAATAAATTAATTAAAAGATATTAACAAAAATATAAACAAATTTATCCATTCCCCCCCTTATCTCCGAAACCATAAGCTAGAAAATTTTGAAAAAAATGGAGGTATAGCCCCTCACCTGAACTTTTCTGGAAAATTAAGGAGAAACCCCTAATATTTATTTGGGGGGGGGCAAATTATAGAATTAAATGGAAAATTAAAATTAAAATTGTTTCTAACCCATAGTGTTATATATCAAATGAAAGGGCTCATTATGACGAAAACAAATATATTTTTTTCATATTTTTAAAATAAATTAATTAAAAGATATTAACAAAAATATAAAAAATTTTACCCATTCCCCCGCCCTTATCTCCGAAACCATAAGCTGGAAAATTTTGAAAAAAATGGAGGTATAGCCTCTCACCTGAACTTTACTGGAAAATTAAGGAGAAACCCCTAATATTTATTTGGGGGGGGGCAAATTATAAAATTAAATGGAAAATTAAAATTAAAATTGTTTCTAACCCATCATGTTATATATCAAATGGATGGGCTCATTATGACGAAAACAAATATATACTTTTTTCATATTTTAAAAATAAATTAATTAAAAGATATTAACAAAAATATAAAAAATTTTACCCATCCCCCCCCTATCTCCGAAACCATAAGCTGGAAATTTTGAAAAACTGGAAGTATAGCCCCTCACCTGAACTTTACTGGAAAAATAAGAAGAAACCCCTAATATTCATTTTGGGGGGCAAATTATAGAATTAAATGGAAAATAAAAAATCATAATTGTTTCTAACGGGTCATGTAATATATCAAATCCCAGGGCTCATTATGACGAATAGGTACAAATATATTTTTTTATTTTTTTTTAAATGAATATTTTAAAATATATTAAAAAAATATTTAAAAAAAATTACCCATTCTCCCCGTTATTCCCCTTTTTTTATAGGAAAAATATGAAAAAAAAATCCCGAATTCTATTATTTGGCCTCCAAATAATAGAATTAAACGGAAAATAAATTACTAGAAAACCCCCATAGTAATTTTAGGGACAAATTATACAATTAAATGGAAAATAAAGATTCAATTTTCAAACGCATCAGATATCAGATAAAAGGCTCATTATGTGAATTACAAATATAACATATTTTTAAATCATTTGTATAAAAGATATTAAAAATATTCAACTTAATTCCCACTTTAGAAACTACACTATTTAAAATTTTAAAAATATATTTTATTTATATTTTTAAATAATTTGAATAACAGATTTAATAATTTATAATTTAAACTTTGACCTATTTTGCCGTTTTCCTTCCTAATCTACAGAGCCTCAAAACTCAGACAGTAGATTATAAAAGGCATTTCTGAAAGTTTATTAGTAAAATAAAACTCTAATGTTACTTTTTTGGGGCCAAATTAGAAAATTAAATACATATGTATTGTGATAAAAATCAATCCATCCAAATTATTTTAAAATTCTTTGGAGCCTTGATTGAGAAACTCCAGTGTAATTTTCTAATTTCGCACAAGAAGTCTGGGGATAGGCATGAACGCTAGCTAACACATTTATTTCATTCATTTCTCGATTTTCTTTGTTATACACCTTTGATCGAGGTTTAGAATATGCACCAAAACTTAGTAAATTATTTTATAGTCTTAATATAGTTGCTCGACTAGGTTGATGCCTCTCTGGATATCTGAAAGTTTTAAAAATGCGATTTCATGAAATATCTTATGGTAAAATACTCGTACTTTATACCTGTGGAAATATAGTTCTAAAGCTTCTTCAACATTCTCATAACATTGATTTAAACATTGTATCATATCGTATTTTTCGTTATTTTGAAAAACGAATTCTCTTCCAGCCATTATCAATTATCAACCAGCAAACTCACGAATAATTATTTATATAATGATCTTGTAAACTCAAACACGATAAAACACAATAGTTACTAACAATGACAGCTTGATCAGATTTGCGTTTTTCTCTCCAGCGCTCACTAGATAAAATATTGTTCCGAAAGGCGGAATTCTATAATAATTTTAAATTGATTCATGCCAGATGGAAAGGTTTGCCAATTATGTGTTAGGGAAAATGGACAACAATTTGAATAGTTAAATCAATAAGGTAATAAATAATGTCCAAAATTAATTTTAAGATAGATATTTGATTTGTAATACTGTTTGTTATACATAATGAACGATGTATAACTATTTATTAGTTGCTTTTAGGTACCTAAATTTCGTGTTTCATGTTATTGAATTATTGTTAACATTACTTTTCTTTGCTGATAAACTCCTATAAAAAATCTCAAATAGAATTATTTGTTTGATTCTCCTTTTAAATGGAAAATACATGGCCTACTAGCAAAATACTCAGCTTTTTATTGTTTTTTAGCATTTCTAATAATACCGTGTATATTGTATTATACATTATTTTAAAGGGAAAAAAATAACGAATTCAATGAAATAATAAAATACAGGGTGTTCCATTTAAAAATATATAATGTTGTGTAGTATCTTCAAAACCATACTCGGAAAAAAAATTGAGTACTCCACTGAATTCTATGCAAAATTTTCTATTAGACGTAGTTCTTTGCGCAAGAGTATTTCTAATAACTTCGTAGGTATAGAAGGGGTCCAAAAACTATGAATTATCAAAATCGCCTTGTATCTTATAAATCGAAACACTTATGCAAAATCTGATATGGCCATCCTGAGTTGCACAAAAAAAGGTATGTGAAAAACCGCAAGACTCTATCTTCAATAACAACCGAGTAACCTGGCAATCTCAACCAAAATGGGATGCACTGTACACTATGAATGAATTCAAAGAAATGGGACAAGGAATATTGAAGAACGTGAATATAATTTTATGTCACAAACGAGTACTAATTACCAACAGAAACGATAAGGCAAGTAAAATAGAAAAATTCCACACAGATCCAACGTATGGTGGCCATTGCGGACAAAAGCGTTTACATAAAAAATTAAAAAATTTTGGAAAAACATGTCAAGAGACGTAGCAAAATTCGACAAAAATTGTCACAAATGCCAGATCAATAAAGCCAAAATTAGGCACACAGAACCTATGCAAATAACTGAAACCCCGCAAGAAGCTTTCGACATAGTGTCTATAGATACTATAGGACCAATCCCCAACATAGCAGTAGCTACAGTAGCCAAAGCGATTGTCGAAAATTTTATCCTGATTTATGGATCAATGCAAGAAATTAGAACAGGTCTTGGTACGGAATACGTTAATGAGCTACTACGCAATATCTTACAATTGTTAAACAATAAACATAACACTTCTACCCCATATCATCATCAATCAGTAACTTATGAACGGAATCACAGAGTTTTTAACGAATTTATCCATATGTAATTAATAACGAGCAAAACGATTGGGACTATACTTTTTGTTATAATATCACCCCCAGCGTATATCACGATTATACACCCTTTGAATTAGTTTTCGCCAAAAAGGTTATCCTTCCCGACAAATTAAGTCAATCAGCCCTACAACCACTATATAATATCGATAGTTACCCCCAAGAAATAAGATTTAGACTCCAGATAACACTGAAAAGAACTCGAGAAGCTCTCGAAGCAGCAAAACGGCATCGTAAATTAGCATACGACGCTAAAGCAAAGGACTTACAATGTCAAAAAGGTGAACAAGTTCTCATAACAAATGAGAATAGGTCAAAATTCGTTCCATGGTAAAAAGGTCCGTACATTATAAATTTCAATCATTAATTTCAAATAATACAAAGGAAATTAAGATACATAAAAACAGAGTTTTCAAATACTAATGAGTATATATCATTATATAGGTTAAGTTTCGGACATTTCACAATAAAATAACCGAACACATAAATATAGGCTTAAGATTGCAGTGAACAGTGACATTAAAAACTGCGCGACAAGTGTTAGGAACTATAGTGGCCTTGACTTTATGGACATATAGTGAATTTCCTTAGAATAAGACATATGTAAGAATTTAGCAAGTAAACTGTTGTGAGGCAGGGGTACTTCCGAAATTATTAGTCAAACTTTGAAGTTGAGTGGAATACGCTACCGCGGATCCCACTTCCTCAAGGAAGGGTAGTGTAACGGAAATTCCTCATGACACTTTTAGGAAATTAATTAAACAATTATTAGCATAACATAATCATGAACCATTCTAGGTAACCCCATTAAATTCAGCATGTCTACAAAAATTATCACGTACACCAAATAGTTGAAATACCAAAACAATCGACTGTTGGCACACTTCGACAATTGATGTCAATCGCGAACCATCAGTCGACAGTTCAAAATGTAGCATAGTAATGATTAGATGTAGTTAGCATAGTGTAACCAAATAATCAGTAGAAATAAGCAGATAGTCTTTACAACTAGTATTATTGGTCGAGGTAGCTGCAACATTATAATATCACATGGCGATCCTGAACCGTAAATAATGTGCAATTTTCACACCATCTGTGAAGGTCAGCTTCTCAAACAGCCAGCCACACTTCCAGCAACATGCAAAAGTACGATACTATATGCAGCAGATATATCCAAGAGATTGACGTAACCTTTTGGTTGATCTCGATTTCAAGACCACTGGCCATCACCATCAAATGCAAAGGGCAACATGTCGTGACACAAACCATATCGACAAATTCAGTGATGCAAATCCAACCCTATTGCAACGCCTTTATCGACAACAAAAGGGTCCATACTACAAGAACTTCTAAAATTGTCCAAAATATCACATACAGAAACCACCCACTGGACATTCCTTTCAACTGCTGCAACGGCATGCTAGCCGCCAATGAGATGCCAAACCTAACACCCTTACAGTTACAAAAATTAGATGTACAAGACCTAGATGTTGCCAACCATAAGCTCTCCCAATATTCTAAGGAACTGGGAAAGCTGATGGAACAACCACCTTTAGAAAAGCATATGTCCTGGTTCATAATCACAACGACCACCTTAGTAGTAATTGTGATTTTACTCCTCACAATGAAGTCAATCCAGAAGAGGTTCAAGAATACCACTACACCAACCTCCGGTGTCCAGCACACGCCACCGCAGACACCATCAAACCCTAAGCCCAATGGAAAGCTACACAACCTCCTGAATCAAACCGACGATACAGAACTCCAGAACTTGACGTAAAAGTTGAAGCTGGACCATCAACTTTTTTATATGGATGGGAGTTGTTATATAAGTGTATACTATGAACTTAGCACGAACTTATATCGCAACGACAATTTAACATTCCCAGCTGACACAGCGACATGTGCGGTGTCATATTACGGCGCCGCCGACATCCGTGAGAATCGCCATGTCAACTATGCCTATTCAGCATCTTTGAACTTATATATTGTAAAAGTTTTCTTCTACTGTATTCATTATTACTGTGTATGTAGTTAGTTTATATTGTTATTTTTCATTTTATATTTCAAACGTTATATTTTTTGTACAAGTTAAATAAATCTTTTTTAAAAAGTTAATTTTGAAATGTGTGAAATAATATATATATATATATATATATATATATATATATATATATATATATATGTAGTTAAACAAAGAGAGTTCTGGACCGGAAGTGGGCATAAAGGTAACCAGTCATCGAGTTCTCGCCGGGAGCTGCTGCCGAGCTGTTGGTAGTTGTTGTTTGGATAAGAAGAAGAAGACATTGGGAAGAAGAAGACATTGGGGGTGGTCGTAGGGGTGCGCGAAAGACATTTGGGTGTGTCGCAGAGATGCGCGCCATCTGTTGTTAATAAATGAAAGCCATTGTATTGTGGGTTGCGTGTGGCAGAGTTGCACGCCATCTGTTGTTAATAATTGAAAGCCATTGTATTGTGGGTTGCAGGGTGCACGCCATCTGTTGTTGGTTGTGATGATTACAGAGAAAAAAAGCTAAATACTTGGCCGGGTATCGAACGCGGCTTGCCTGATTACAAAGTCAGGTGTCCACCGAGCTGCGCTAATGCGGTATAGTACATGCCCGTTGCGCGGGCGCGTGTTTTTGGGCGTTGTTCGGTTGGATATTTGGGGGCTAAATGGGGGGATATGGTTGGCTGTAAAAAGGCGCAAGTCCGTGGCGCGGCAACTTTCGTCGGACGTCGAGCTTTGAGACTTAGAATTCTTTTAATGTTTCAAGCGTCTGAAAACAAATTTAAAATCTTTTGCTTAAGCCTGCATGCGCGAGAACGTCCACTCCTTCGAGTCTATAGTTTTCGCAAGCGACCGCCTACCTGCGCAAGAACGGCAACTCCTTCGAGTCTCTGATTTTGTCGGATGATTCAAGGCCGAGCGTAATAATATTGAGACTTGGAAAAAATTTTAATGATGAATCAAGAATTTGATGTTATGGTTTCTAGTAGCCTGCTAATAATTTTTAGAATAAAGTAACGAACGAGGTGCAAGATGAGCATAGTGTCTCACCAACTACTGTTGAATGCAGATCGATAAAAATGACTTTACTTCAATCAAGCCTTATAATATTCACATTAATTTTGAAAAATGTCTTATATGTTAATATAACTTATGGAACCAAGGACATGGCTGTATACCCTTCAGGAAACTGTTTGAACCGCTCCAACTATACATTGATGGCTCGAGATAGATTAAACGATGGACGGTTGCCTGTATATTTTGCTCGCCTGTCAAACACAACAAAAAATTTCAAACTGAAGCTGATATTTTCTGATGACACTGAAGGCGACACTGACTGGATTTCAGCAGCTTCTTGCCAAGATGAAAAAACTTTACTATCGAACAGCTCAATGACTCTACGTGATGCCAACCTACAAGAGGAGCTCCACAAAGTGCTAATTGTTATTTGTGTAACACTCTCTACAATTACAATATTATTACTTAAATTAATTGTGAAATGTATAAGGAAAAGAATGAATAATTAAAACACATAGTTATATACAATGTTTTATTTATGTAAAACACTATTCAGAAGCCAATAATAAACTACATCAACATTTTCTTTTGCACATCGTACTGGATCATTGCAGCGGCAGTGAAAAATGCATGGAGAGTCAGAAGGTTTCAGTTCAACAGCGCCATTGAAGTTCTCCAGATTGATTAGGTGATAGTGTGATTCCCCATCTTCGTTAAGCAGTTTTCTCAAATTGTGAATTTTCAGCTCTTCAAATAACTTGATAAATAAAAAGTCATATTTCTGATGGCCTCGTACATATATGTGCGTGCATTTGGTTAGGTAAATTCTCAAAATGTCGTTCATAGTATTCAAATCACAGTGGCCATCAGAGTAGTGTAGTCCATGTAGCCGTTGTTCCAAATATCGTACTAGTCTTTTGTCTGCTGCTGATAGTAGTTAAACGGTTTGGATGGTTTAAATAAAAACACACCTGTGCGTTTACGTGTCTTGATAACCAATTCCTTGGGAACAAATCTTCCCTCGATTCCGAAACCTTGAATGTCGACAATTGCAATTTCCATGGTGAACCGTTGAAAAGCTATACCGAAACTGATTTTCTAAACAGGTGAGTGATCTAATATAAGCTTCGGACAATTTCGCTGAGTGGGAGAAACTCCATTAGGCAATCGTGGATAATTATGCAGAAGGCTCAGGTCTTATCGGGAAATCCCGTCTGGCTTTCAATATCCAGGCGAATATCTACAGTCGAGGATTTCATGGTGTCCTCACGTCGGGAGCAATCGATGACGAATAGGGTGTGCATCTTGAATGCAACATAATCCAGTAGAGGGTGTTTGCCGCCGCCAAAGGTGGGATAAAAGTCCGTATACCTTTTGTACGCCTCACCGTACTCACTCTTTGAAAAATCTAAATCAAATCTCTCCATAGGCCAAAATTCGCTGTTTAAATTTAGACGAATATTGGAAATGTGAATATTATCAAATTCCGTGGGATCTTCTTTGATGTTGCTGTGGCGATCCGTTTGGAAGGCCAAGATAACGTAACGAAGGCTTTCGAGTGCGGCACCCGTCTTCACAGCCCAAATTTCACGAGTAGCACCTGTTTTGAGAGCAGGCAACTCATTTAGCTCC
This sequence comes from Octodonta nipae, assembly GCA_034190945.1. Classification (NCBI taxonomy): domain Eukaryota; kingdom Metazoa; phylum Arthropoda; class Insecta; order Coleoptera; family Chrysomelidae; genus Octodonta; species Octodonta nipae. Next base: position 62,959,140 of record CM067221.1, read on the forward strand.
CATTTACGAAACGGTAAAATTATACTAGAATCCGCTTTGACGGCTTGCAGTAAATCCAATTTAACGTCATCGTTTGGAAAAATGTGACGGACTTTGAGTTCGATGTTGTTTATTGTCACTTTGCCCTTGGTTGCAGCATCCTTGATTATAAGGCAATCATCAACGCTACGGCTTCGCACCAGACGAATTGTTTGTTTACCACACATCACCTGCTTGTAGTCGTTGAAGATGGAAAACAAATGTCCCAATGGAATGTACATGTGAAAAGTTTTATCGGCGGCATTCATATACGCTTTATGTGGAAAATTCCACCCGGCTATGAATAGGTCCTTTGAACTGTTGGGGTCGTAGCACAAGTATCCACGAATTGTACTCACGCGACCAGGGTCTCTCACGGTTTCAATTTCCTTGCCGCACAACTCGTACGTAACGCTGTCGAAGAAGAAAGCTCCAGCATTTGGTGATAGAGAAACATCTCCATTGCCTGCTGTCTTCACCACTTGTCCCTGGATTGAGATGCAGGAATCAGCCATGGAAAACCAACAATCTGTTTGATTGACGGTGATTTCAACGATATCATTGTTGCCGAATGACTTGACGTATGGATAGTAGGTTCGCAACTCCTCGCGTCTTACACTATCATCAAAATTTGGTTTGCGGAAGACATCGAAAATTTGAGGAGTAGACATGGTAGCCGAGCGTTTGTAGAAACAATCTGAGAGCGTGAGTGATCTCTTGAGAGGTTCCATAGAAACTGATGGTGGTCGATGAGCGGTTGACCTCTTATATGGTTCTTCATCAAATACAAGTCGACCCATTATTATTGTAGTTGTTTAGCTCAAGTCGAAAGATGATTTCTTCACCACGAAAATTCACAAGTTCAGAGTCTTGATTCAAAATTTGCAATGTGAGGTTATGTATTTCGCTTCTGTTAATCGGCAAATAGATTAAATGCTGAGGTGTTTCGTCGATGGCAAGACCAGGATCAACTGCAACGGCAAACTCGTAAATGGTGTGTGAAGGAGTGTTGTTGTAGAAGGCTCCGGATGTGATGTTGTTATCGAGATGAATCGTTCTAACTTTTATAATGTTCACTGGTAAATCGGAACTGTGAACTTGATTGCGTGGTAGCAGCTGTTTAGAGAAGCCCAGAATATCACCGATGCTGTCTTGCGGTTGAAAGTCCACAGCGTACTTGCTGCTGAAAAGCTCACACTTGAGAGAATTGTTGTTGGGTTTCAATGAGAAAATATTCTCAACGTCCTTTGCCAAATGAATGCCAAGTGCCTTTCTAATATAAGCTTCGATGTCACCAATTTCGTATGAACCTTCGGGCAAGTCGATGAATGTTTGCGTGTTTTGATCGTAAAACAGGTAGATCTTGTCACCTCTCTCAATGTTTGGGATGCTGTTGTACGAGTGAAAACTCAATAAAGCTAGTCCGTAGTTGTAGTTGGGATCCAACTGAATAGGTGCTTGAAAATCAATCGACAGTATTGGGCTGCGACCTTTCAATGTGATAATCACAAACATGACTGAAAATTGGCTGCTTGTTAGCTGCTAATATAGGTAAAGGTAAAACAACAATAATGCAAAATATTTATTTCTTATTATAGAGAAATTTCAAGCATAAATGGCCACAATTTGATTGATTGTACGTCTGATAAGAGTCATTGTTGTAGAGGATTTTTACTCTATTGCCAAAGTAGTTGGCTAATTCTCGGGGTGGTTTCAAACATCCAAAGCTTTCAAAGTACTGAACGGTGTTTCCATTTCGCACATTAGCTACCCAATGCGTACCGTGATGACTGCTGGTATCCAAATTAACGATGGCAGACTCCTTTGTTTGTGAATGTTTAGGTAAGGCGTCTGGCATAAATACTCCCCTAAAGTGGGGGATCTTCAAATGTTTGGCATATTGCTCAAGCTCCTGATTGTAAAGTGCTCGATTGGGTAGCTTTATTGGGAGTGTTTTTGCTTCTTTAAGTAAAGCCCGAAGCCGTTGCGGGATTTTTTAAGAAAAATACCGCTTCCTTTCTCCGCAAGCTCTTCCATGGCTTGATTATGGCACTGGTCCTGCTCCAACTTCCTGCGGGCGTTCTTTGCATCTATCACGGCTTTGGCTACTCCACTGGCACCCCAGGCAAGAGCTGCAAGTGCTGACAACCCCGCAAATAGGGGTATTAGTGGGAGAAAACTACCAATTTTCGACTCAAAAGGAATGACTCGAGGTACACGGATTTTCTTGCGACTACCTGCCTTCTTAATGCCTGCTCGGGCTGCTCTCAACGCCAATAACGATGTCTTACGGACATCACTTCCAGATCCGACAATAGCTCTCTTGATTGGTAGAACCACATTCTGTCGAAAAAAATTTCCACATCGTTTTTTGATTCCAAGCCCCATCTTGCGTTTAGCCTTCATGCCTGTAGTTATAAGCCAAGAAGCTGAAGCGTCCTTTGACTTGAATCTCTCCCAGGCTCGATTTTCCAACTCGTAATCAGCCTTATGACGATCCGCCAAAGACTTGTATTTACTGTAGGCGATATCGTGCGCTCGACAAGCAACGTCTGTCTTATTGATTCCCTGCTGACCCTTGGAGAGACGGTCTTGAAGTTTTGTACCGGGCCCACAAAACTGATAACCAGGTAGATGTAGTTCAAATGGTAATTTATTGATTGCACTATTCAGTAGACTACCTCCTTTGGGAGTTAGCATGATACTGATTGAAACTGAGATAAACTGCTGTATTTAATTAGTATCCACAATACGGATGATGTCAGTATATCGTATGATGTATATGAAACAACAAGATGTCCAACTGATCGAAAATTTCGACTTTGTTGAAGAATCGTTGTCATCAGCAAGTCGTCACGGACAATTGTTACCAAATTCCCTACGAGCAGCATTCTGAGGACCTAGTGGTTGCGAAAAGACCAACGCATCGTTATCACTGCTATTTAATGAAAACGGTCTACGATTCGAGAACGTCTACATCTATTCCAAGTCACTCTACCAACCAAAGTACCAGCTCTTACAAGACGTTCTCAAGCTGGTTAAAGGTGTATCGTATTTTCCCTTTAAAGACAAAGAAGAAGTAATTGATCCGAGTGAGGCACGCGAATGTTCAGTATTCATTTTCGATGATGTGAATGGTGATAAACAAAACAAGATTCAGAATTTTTTTTCGATGGGAAGGCACAGGAATATCGATTCAATATATTTATGCCAAACGTATAGCAAAATACCTAAGCAACTGATTCGAGACAATTGCAACGTAATTGTCATATTCAGACAAGATGAGGTAAATTTGAAGCACGTCTTTGATGAGCACGTGTCTCCCGACATGGACTATGATAAATTTAAGACAATGTGTTCGGAATGCTGGCAAAATCGTTTTGGCTTTATTACAATAGCTAAGGACTTCAACTTGAATGATGGCCGCTACTGTAAAGGATTCGATATATATATATATAAAGGTTCAATAAAGATGATTGGTGTTAGTTGTCTTCATTGAGTAGCAACATTGCTGCCACTGCTCGAAAGAAAAAGATCAAGCAATTGGCACGTTATATTCGCAAGAAATATCTTAGTCTGAAGCTGGGAAAGTCGGAACATGATGAAACATTGAATAAACTTTTTAGACCGGTAATGACACTCTCACTAAGATACCAACACAGACCATTAAACGTGAAGTAATTAAACAAGAAGTGCAGCAGCTGCCACCAGTCAAAAAACATGAGTTGGAAGAGACACAATACCTCGATGAAGAACCAATCGCTGAAACTAGTACACATACCAATGATGATGATGATGAGGTGGAGAACGAAACCTTTTACGAGGATCCCGGTAATCTCTCTAAAGAAGCAATAGATGACTACATGGATCAGTATCCTACAGTTGCACACAAATATCTTGAAGACTATATCACTAAAAGCGATGATATTGACAACGTATATGAACCTATATATAACGCTGCAAGTTCCAAATGTTTTCTTGGGCAAAAGGAAATCAATTTCAGTCGTAGTATAGGTCACATTATCGTTGATGAGTTACAGTTTCGAGGTACTCCAGGGTTATATCAACTAATATTTTACAAGTCACCTGATTATGCTCCCGATGATTTAGAAGCATACAGAAAAGTGTTGGTAATGACATCAGCACCCAAGAATGCAGCAGGTCGTTTGAAAGCTTCAAGTCTATATAAATATACTGAAATTATAAAGCCAATGTTTCCTCCTTTGACAAAGAAGCAACGTTTTGCTGGAACTGGTATGAAGTTAACTTACAATAATAAGCCAATGGAATACGTCTACTGGGATGATCCCAACGAATTGGTTGAACGGTTGAAACTACTGATTGCATCCAAGGAAGCAGGCAACACCTCTCACGACAACGAAATAATTGCCATTTTAAATGAACTTAAGGAAGCTAATATTATACGAGATAAATAAATTTCGAAATTGAAAGTGTATATTATTCCTTATCCTATGGCAAACATATCAGTTTCATGATGACTTTAAACTAGTTTGGGCGTAGTGCCCATCAGCAACTAATGTCATCAACATCACATAACCTAGCTTTTATGAAAGTGTCATTTTCCTTTACCGCAGAGGGAAATATCGACGCCGAGAAGCTGAAAATTACCAATGTCGAAGTACCGACGAAGGCCATGGAAGTCGCCAACAAGCAGTACGTTGATAAGAAAATAGCAAACGGACTTCAGCAACTACATAGTGATTTTCAAATAGCTTTCAGCAACTACACTGGTGAAGTTCAGCAAACCTTATCTATGTTTAAGCAAAACGAAAAGGTTAGCGAGGAACCTAGAGCTCAAAACTTTGCTGCAATGAATACTCGCATGTTGAAAACCGAACAAGCTATGGAAACCCAACTACAAAATATATCGCTTCTCATTTCAAAATTCAATATATTAGAAGCTCAGTTGGAATCTGCCCGGAAAGAATATAAGGAAACCATCACTAAATTTGAAGCCTCGTTTAATGACAACCGTATATTACAGGAAAAACCTATAAATGATCTGGAACTTTCTCTGAAACAAGCTCCTAAAGGTGTTGATGCAGCAGAAGTATTAAATATTGTTCGAAAGGATAAGGCTAAAGATCTTTCTGATCTAACTGAACTTAGAGACAAGATGACAAAAGTAGTGCCTGACCTATACCGAGACATGCAAAAACTACATGATGATATTGCAAATCAAATGTTGGACCAAAATCAAAAACTTGAAGCAATCGCAGATAGTATTGCTGCAATTAAAAAGCATCATTAGGGTCAATAAAAACATGCCTTTGTCTATTTTTAAGCAGTATACAAGATGGTTCCTATAGCGAAACATTCCAAAGAAAATGTTCAAGTCGTTAAGGAACTGCATAGACCTGTGAGACGAAAGTTTCCTCGCCGACGTGTAATAATCAAAGGTTTCGATGACTCCTGGCAGTCTGACCTCGCACAAATGGATCTCTATGTAAAATCCAATCGTAATTTGAAGTTCTTCCTCGTGGTGATTGATTGCTCTTCAAAGTACGTGTGGACGAGACCGCTGAAAACGAAATCCGGTGAAGAGGTAACTCGTGCCTTTGAGAGTATTCTCAAGGAAGGACGACACCCGAAAAATCTACAAACCGACCAGGGTAAGGAATACTACAATAGTTGCTTTCAGAAACTATTGAGTCATACAGAATCAATCATTATAGTACATTTATTGGACTGAAAGCCGTAATAGCTGAACGAGTAATTAGAACGCTGAAAGAACGGCTCTACAAGTACTTTAGTTTGAACGGCACCTACAAATGGATAGATATTCTACAGGAAATCGTTAAGGACTACAACCATCAAAAACATTCCAAGACAAAGATGAGACCTGCGGACATTAATAGGAAAAACGCTCGAGATATTAAAGTATACAATAACCTGAAAATTGCTGGACCAAGAAAACTGAAAGTCGGAGATGTTGTGCGAATAAGTAAAACCAAGCACGTTTTTGATAAAGGTTACCTTCCCAGCTGGAGTACGGAATTGTTTAAAATTACGCAGGTTAAAATAACTAATCCAGTTACGTATATTTTGGAAGATATGTCTGGTACACCGATTCAAGGGAGCATTTACGAAGAAGAATTGCAAAAGGCCGCCTATCCTGATGTGTATCTCGTTGAGAAAATTTTGCAACGAAAAGGCAACAAGGTTAAAGTTCGGTGGCTTGGGTTTGATTCGAGCCACGACAGTTGGATTGGCACTGAAAACAGACTATAACACCAAGGTCAATCATAAATTGATAATAAATTATCATAAATATAGACATGTGCTTGCATTGCAAAATGAAAACTCAGGGTGAAAACATCACTGTAAAGTATTCGAAAAGTTTAAGCCAACATATCATCAAACTTAAACGATTACAGAAAGATATCAAATTTTATTGTGAAAAACAACAAGTGATGCAACATTTAAAAGCCTTACATATATGATGATAGTGATGGGGAACAGAGAAGCTCTTAGCAACAAGAGATCTACTTTTCCATCTTGGCGTAGGATCACATAATTGAAATCAACCGCAATTAGGTAGTGGAAGGGGTACAACTATAAAATTGTGAAAATTCCCTACATATATTCCCAGTCCCAGTTTACCTCTCGAGTGATTTGTGAAAATAAGTAGTATCAGCAGTTTTGAAACCATGGATAGTGGTTATAGCAGTGATTCCACTATCAATTACAGTGCGGACTTGGATAGAGTGTTACAAATGTATGATGAAGCTGCCAAAAAGGCATACTTGCTGCATTCGAGATTTCCGTTACTGAATTCAGAGTATGATGTTCAATGTGCACTCAGTCCTGCAAGATCCTATTTTCCAGTGGTTATCTTGCAAAAAACACAGCTGGAACACCAACGAAAATTGTAATGACTATGTACGAGTGGGAGGATGTCATCATTGAGCTCAAGCTCCTGAAAACAAACCTTTTTTGAAAATGAGAGTTTGCTGCCCCAGTGACCTGCGGAGATTGTCTCCATCTATCCCAGATCCAGTATGAAGACGTCAAACAAGTGTTTGTGATGAAAAACATTTGCGCGTTCTATTTGGAGTATAGTGATGTGGTTGAACTCTTAGCTATTAACCCTATTATCTCAAGTAAAAAAATTTATTTGGAGCGCTTAAATTTCTGTACTTTTTATTATAAAATAAATAATGTTTATGGTCAAATTTACTAAATCGTTTACCGATTGAAAAATTGTTAAAACCATTTTGTTTAGATGACGGGTCTCCATTCTGTATTGCATTAAAAGAACATATTTATTATTATAAAAACATTATTTTAAGAGATATTGACACTAGAAAAATTGAATAAATACTTATAAATTAAAAACATTGTTGTTTATTTCATCAGTTCTACACCATGGAGTGTCGAGAATACTTCCAAATATATGAAAATCGATTACGTACCTTTGAAAACTGGCCTTCCGACTTCCCTGCTGAAAAGTTAGCAAGAGCAGGGTTTATCTACCGACAAGATGCAATAGAATCCGATGGCAGCTTAAATGATGCTGTTGAATGCCCATTTTGTGATACACGTGGTTTCAACTGGGAAGATGGTGATGACCCTGTTGCCGATCATCTGGACTGGAATCCATATTGTCGCTTTTTTGATTTTGATGACACTTACCACATCACCAGACCTATCAGACATAAAAGCAAAGTGACATTTGAGAGCAGACTTGAGACGTTCAAAGACTGGCCTATTGCCTTGAAGCAGACACCCACCGAGCTTGTCAACGCCGGCTTCTTTTACACGGGCTACGGTGACAGGATCACTTGTCATTGCTGTGGCTTAGAGCTCAAGAATCTCTTACCTTGTGATGATATTACAGAGCTTCACAAAAAGGGATCAGCTAAATGTTTATTGCTTAGAGACTGCCCACCAAATCCCCACACTGACTCTAAACATAATACTTGTAAAATTTGCTTAACTAATGAAATGACAATTGTTTTTATGCCATGCAGACACTTTGCTAGTTGCTTTGATTGTTCACTGAAAATAGATCATTGCTGCATATGTAGACTGAAAATTGCAGGTTATTTAAAAATATATGTATGCTAAAAATAAAAATGCTAATTTGAACATATTTTGTTTTATTTAAACATATAATATTTACAATATAATTGGGGAACAAATAACACTGTTATACAAATATTTTATTCTGGGTTGGTAATTTGTTGAGCATCGCTGGAAATCTCCATGGCAACGTTTTCATTCATGATAGATTCTATATTATCAACCAGGTCAGAATCATACAATGGCTCAAGAGAATGGTGCTGATTTCGCAGTGTGTTGCCCCTAGCAAACACGTTTAAGTTCCCAAGTCGGAACTTGAGAGCGTTACCTATATCTATGGGATGTGAGACATCAAACCATTCTTTAACAAGTTAAGCATATGGATGTTTCTTCAGCACTGCCTTTATAGCTGCTTGGAAAGACCGCCGCTGTCTACGTATGAGGTACCATTTACTCTTACTAAGAGCTAACGGAGCCATACATCTCTGTTTTTCGTGTTTGATTGACTTGGGAGCTACACGATTGACTACTTCGTTCCTTCAACGTTTCACTACCTGAGACTGTATTTTGTTAGAAACCACATTCAGAACCTCACAATGACGTTCCGATGCCTTGACAGATTCGTCTTCTAGTCTCACTCGATGCAGTTCGGCTTTGGCCCTAGCTTCCTCAGCTTGAATACGTTCTTTTTCAGCCTTAACTGGTTCCTCTTCAACTCGCATACGATCTCGATCTGCTTTGTTTTTCTCTTCTTCCGCATGTAATCGTTCTTTTTGCATTTGAATCATCTCAGCCTCAGCGGTATTCTTTACTTGTATCATAATTTGCTTAAGTTCATCCAACTCAGTCATCAAATGCTGGTTTTGTACAGAAATTAGATCGTTGTGTGCAGAAAGTTGTTTGAGGCGCATTTCCTCGTGATACTTCTCGTATTTGATATATTTCATAGAGATGCGTTTAATTAAAGTATAGAGGATGCGAATTTCTGTAGCTTTCTTGCTACGCATCTGCATAAGCAGCATTTCAAAGTCGATGGCGCTCATGCAAATGTATTTCTTTTGAGTTATGTTTGCATCTTGAATTTCTTCGTATTCCATAGTTGGTTGCTGCGCCTTGAGTAAATCCATAAAATGATATTTTTATGTCTGTACTCACCAGCGTAACCACACCACTCCAAGACATTATCATCGATGAGTACTTTGTCTGTCCACGTTAGCTTCCAGAAGAAGGAGTTGCGTCTGTCATTTTCAATGTCGACACCAAATTTGAGACATACTTCTGTATAGGTTAATTTACCCATCGGTGTAACCCACAGTCTAACATCTTGATCACATTCAAGTTTATTTTGGTTAGGTTGAATAGATACCATCTTGGAATTGCACTGAATACGTTAATCAATTGTTGCAAACTAACTGAAACTTATGTCTTCGTTAACATAACTAAAGGATGTATCGTGTGACGTCACTGAAAAAGGGAGGGGGCCCACTAAGGGGGGCCATGATTGCCAGATTTCCATATTTCCCTAGATCTCGGAAAATGCGTCATTTTAGTCATATGATTAAAGTGATGGAGCAACATTGCCAGATTTCTCTAAATCTCTGAAAACACACACAAGTTTTATGGAGAGATAACAATATTCGCACTAGCGTTCTAATCGTAAGTAAATTTCAAGTACTTATCTATGGTCTGTTATGACAGTAAAACAATGTCTTGTATTTAAAATTTTATTTCAAAGCTACATAATATATTATGATATACCATTACCAAATTCAAAGGCATTTATGTTCATTTCCAAAGAAATAATACGTTTTAACACCCAGCCACTACCTTCTGTTGAAAATTCTTCGAGGGAATTCATAATTGGATCCTTTACGTGATTGTCAAACCATTCATCCAAGTCTGTTCCCCGTTCAATAATTTCATTTTTAGTATTAAAATATTTGTGATTCGTAATTTCCTCCATATCTGACTTTATAAATTCTCCACAAAAACAAGTATTCACTTTAAGCGTAAATAGCTTTTTCAAAATGCTACTAATTCTGTACTTGAACATAATTGAAGCATCATCCAGAAACATCAAAATATCTTTATGTGATTTGTTAATTATTATCCCAGTTCTAACACGGTTGTGAAAACATGAAGCAATGTCGTCCCACTGAACTCTACTAGAACGTTTATTATTTAAACCCATTCCAATTTTTGATTGCTTCAGCAAAGTCCGAAAGCGTTTTAAATAACCAACGTTGTTTTGTAATTTTTTCAAAGTTCCCACACATAAATTTCCATGGCGAATAGCACAATTAAAAAGTCTCATATGTTTTCTAATATCCCTAAGCCACAATGGTATTCCAGCAGAGGAAATAGAATGATCCAACTCAACTTGTTTACATTTTTTGATACAGTTATCACTGCCTGCACCAATTTGATTAAACATTTTGATGAATCTCCACCACAGTAGTTATTTACCGATTTTATTGCGTCTGATTTCTAGCAATTCTAAACATAAAATGACGTTAATTTTAAAAAATATTATTCATATACATATTGTAATTATTTACTACAACATTCAGCTAATGGTACTACAATAAATGCAGCTCATCATAGGCAAGTTAGACTAAAATTGGATTGGGCTCTTTAAAATACAATTCCAGCTCATCTGGTATTTCAATAGGTACAAAGTCCAATTTTTAATATTTCTAAAATATTAATGTTACAATGAAATAAAAATTCGCAATTATTTTATTTATCATCATCGAACTACGTCATTTGCGTTTAACGAAATTGCTGTTAGTTCTAGAAAAACAACTAATTAATGCTTATCATATGGGAACTTCCTGCAAACGTTTATTGCTGCCAACAACATGATAACCTTATCAAACCACAGCTTCCTGTAAATTTATTTAGCTCGGTTTCATTTAGCGTAAACAAGATATCACAGTTTCCTTTCACTGCGGTCATCATTTCCGTTGTGGTTTTGATATCTAAAATACCAATGTGAATTTAATATCAGGAATTTTTAAATAATTACGGATTCCTGATTTATATTATTTTTCGATTTTATTAACATTATTTTTTAAATACAGATTTGAGAATTTATTATCAGGAATTTTTAAACACATTTATGATTTTATTGGCATGAATTTTTAAATAAACACAGATTTTTATTCATCCCTCAAGACGTAAAAAATTCCTGGTTCCACCAGGAGTAAGCTAATCGTATCTGGGAACCCTCCTATTGCTGGGCGCTGAGTTTTACCTCCTCCACGGGTGAACTGAGCCTCTATGAAATCAGTAAGACCGCCCATACCTGCACGTTTCATTTGGGGTGGTCCTATATCTATTTCTACCCCATTTGGTAATCGATGGCTAAACAAGCAAGTATTTCCAAACGGACATTTGGGTTTGCTTTTTCGGAAATACCTACATCGTATTTTCTTCATTTTTTCGTTTTTCTCAACTATATAACGATCTTTCTGGTAATAAACCTCAGATTGATAGACATAAGGAGACACAATACGGCTTTCTGGACAGCCTCTGCGAATATTCAATTCAAAGTCTTTAATTTGATGCCATCTTTTTACGCATGAGAAGCAGAAACAATGGTTACAATTTGGCAATAGCCCAAAATTATTAGTGATCTCTTCCAAACATATTGCACATCTTTTATTCATAGTGAATTGAATAAGACTGCACCTATAGCCACAAAAATCTAATATTTGTAGTGTTTGCTGTCGTCACACACTCACGACAATACGTTAAAAGAATTTATTTCTTTTATTCAGTCTTGAGTTGAAGCTGTAACAATCCAGTCATGAATTTGGAAAATTTACTTGATGACCACGAAAGATTTAATATGAGTGCAGTGCCAACGAGAACTATACAACCGAAAGATTTAACTGGAAAGCTAAATCCCAAAAATGGATGTTACGTGGTACCAGACGTTTTAACAACTGTGATTACCTACAACGGCCGCACTTGCAAATATGCGGCAGTATCAGAAATTTTAACAATTAATATTACCGATACCGAGACCACTCTCAAAATTGGTGAAACAGTTCCACATTTAACGGTGGAGAGTTACACGGTGCTTAAAAAATACTTGGAATTTGCATATGGTTTCCATAACGATCCTTCACATGGAAAGGATGAACCTGACACTGTATGGGATGATTGCCAGCTTTGTTCTGATGGTATTTCTTTGGATTTGACTATGTGGTTGGATGATGGCGGCCTTAGTATATATTGTACAAAAACAAAACAAAATATAGCTTTAATTATTAAGGATGCTCTGAAAATTCATAATATACTATATGCTAATAAACATATTTAAACAGTTGTCTAGTTTTAATATATCCAATATTTTCAACTTAATTAAATTTCAGACGCTTGAAACAAATTTTTCCAAGTCTCAAAATTATTACGCTCGGCCTTGAATCATCCGACAAAATCAGAGGCTCGAAGGAGTTGCCGTTCTTGCGCAGGTAGGCGGTCGCTTGCGAAAACTAGAGACTCGAAGGAGTGGACGTTCTCGCGCATGCAGGCTTAAGCAAAAGATTTTAATTTTTTTTACAGACAACAACACACCATATCTTTCAGACGCTTGAAACATTAAAAAAATTCTGAGTCTCAAAGCTCGACGTCCGACGAAAGTTGCCGCGCCACGGACTTGCGCCGTTTTACAGCCAACTATATCCCCCCATCCAGCCCCCAAATATCCAACCGAACAACGCCCAAAAACACGCGCCCGCGCAAAGGGCATGTACTATACCTTTTCAAATAAACATTTCTCGATTAACCGCATTAGCGCAGCTCGTTGGACACCTGAGTTTGTAATCAGGCAAGCCGCGTTCGATACCCGGCCAGGTATTTAGCTTTTTTTCTCTGTAACCATCACAACCAACAACAGATGGCGTGCACCCTGCAACCCACAATACAATGGCTTTCAATTATTAACAACAGATGGCGTGCACCTCTGCCACACGCAACCCACAATACAATGGCTTTCATTTATTAACAACAGATGGCGCGCACGTCTGCGACACACCCAAATGTCTTTCGCGCACCCCTACGACCACCCCCAATGTCTTCTTCTTCCCAATGTCTTCTTCTTCTTATCCAACCAACAACTACCAACAGCTCGGCGGCAGCAGCTCCCGACTGGTTACCTTTATGGCCACTTCCGGTCCAGAACTCTCTTTGTTTAACTACTTATATATATATATATATATATATGTTAGGCGTAAATATCATGCACGTGTATGATACGAAGTATCATATTTCGCTGACCAGTTTCCTGCTTCATAATGTAAACGTGGGAACGCATCGACTTGACCGTTCTTTTGATTAGTCAGCTTTCTTAATGTTATAAATCAGAGCGACGCGGTCCCACGGTCGTCATTTATCGTCAGTATATTTGTACCATTTAGTTAGTTCATTTTTAATTTTCAATTTAATGTTTTATTCAAAGTTTTAATTTTTATATTTCAATAAACAATTTTTTTTAAAAACTCAAAAGTGATTTACAAGATATAAAATTGGCGCAGTCAGTAGGATTGTCCAACACAGCTAGAACACGTGTACACTCACTAGTTGTGTCGATTTCCAAATCCTTTTGGACAACAACTTCCAGACCGAGACAACAACTGTAGCAGCGAGAACCCGGAACACGCAACCTTACAGCTAACCAGTCCTCAGCTTCTCCAGAACAGTCTCATGCCAGGAGTATTAACGTATGTACTATTACAATCATCACGTTATTGATTTTTAATATTTTATTGATTTATTCGATACGAGTTTTATGTATCTTGAACATACAGTTCTATCATTTAATATTCACCTACATTCATCTCTATTATTTTAAAAACAATTCTTGAAACATATACTTAAACACATAGAGGCCTTCTGTGCTTTTGTGTTCGATATTATTTTAATTGTTTCTAATACTGCAATTATTTACTTTATTGCATTTACCTTTACCTTCATGTTTTTACATTTATATTGACCTGTTTATTAATTGCTCTAACAAATTTACCTACAAAAATACCCCTACACTGATTTTTCCCTTTTAATATTTAATTTGATATATTTATTTTTATAAACTATTTCATAATATTTCTAAATATGGTTGAAACACGCCAAGGTACGGTAGAACCTTACAAACTTGCGGAAATTTTCGCTATCATCCCTGAATACGACGGCAATCCAATTTTCTTAAATACTTTCATCAGCTCCTGTTCGACAGCACAAAATATGGCTGTCGCAAATCAAATAACTCTTTTAGTTTTGCACATTAAAAACAAGCTAAGAGGCCGTGCAGCCGAGCTTGTTAATTCAAGAAATGCGTCGACTTGGGATGAAATAAAAACACTGTTAGAAAACCATTTCGGTGACTCACGCGACTTGTCCGCTTTAATTCAGGATTTACAAAGAATGCGACAACTACCAACTGAATCCCCACTAACTTTCTCAGCGAGACTACAAAGCCACGAGGCAAACATGCACGCGGCTGTTAACAAACAGAATCTAACAACCAAAGAAAAAGACGCGCAAATTTGTCTTATAGATTCCATGGCTCTAAATAGTCTTTTGACCGGACTTGAACCAAAAATAGGCCAAATTATTCGCGCTAGTAACCCTCCCGATATAATTACCGCGGTTTCCCGAATAAAAAGAGAACTCCAACTTTGTCACTTGGAAAATCAAAAATTCTCAAATGTACGGAACCCTCAACAACATCAACCACAAAGACGACCACCTCCTCAAACTTTTGTAAAACACTGTTCGTTTTGCAAACGCACCGGGCATTTGTATAACGAATGTCTAACACGACAACGACAACAACAACAAAACCAACAACCACACCAAAACTTCAACAATAACAACCCGCAACAATTTAGACCGAATCCTCCTTATCAATCGGCTAATCAAACTAGGCCCAATACTGATCCCAATAGGTATCCCGCACAACAAAACCGACCTTCTGCCAGTGGACAATATCAAAGTCCTAATCAATCTCGACCAAATCCCAATTTTTACAGAAACCAACAACAAACAACCCACCACTTCAACCAAGATGAGTTCTACAACCCTTTAAACAATTTAACAAACGATGACCCTTATACAAATTCATACTACCAAGACGATTGTTCTTATTCAGACCCCCAAAATACAGATTTCGAATACTCTCAAAATGACTATACTGAAACTTTCGAAAGCAATTACCCAGAATTCCCTCCTGAATTACCCGAAGACCGACGACAAAATTTTCAAGAGGTACTTACAGTGGACAAACCACCCGATACACAGATCTGCAATCTTCAAACCCAGTTCGAAACAATGAGTTTACTCGACGACTTCAACCCCAACCTGAATTTTCCGGAACAAGCTTTCCTATAAGCCCCTCACTTTCGGTAAATTCTAAGAACCTTTTCTACATCAACGACGCCACTAATACGTATAAACTGTTAATAGACACTGGTGCCGGTTTATCAATTTTTAAACCAAACACTTGTAAACAATTTCGACACCGATACCCAGAAAACGTTGTGATACAAGGTATCACTAATCAAAAAATCCTGATTAACGAATCGACCTTAGTGCCATTTAATCTTAACGATCCACACAAAGTTTACATCTGTAACTTAGACATCGAATTCGATGGTCTACTAGGTTCTGACTTTTTAGAACATTATAATTGTGTGATTGACTTTAACAAAAAACTTCTTATAACCAACTTCAAAACTATTCCGCTTATGAAAGTAACAGACGAAACAATATCTTCAAACAGGCAATCTCCAACAATTAACCCAACAATTTCAAACACGATTACTATTGAACCGCGAACAGAAAGGATTTGCAAACTCAAATGTGACTTACGTAACACGGAAGCTATACTAACCGCTACCGTCCTAGAAAATGTGAGACTTCCGAATGCTTTAGTCCAAGTTAACGACAAAGGCGAATTTTTGACATCCATCTTAAACGCTAACGCCTGCCCAAAAACTGTAAATTTCGACACTATCAAATTAGAACCCATTCAAAATTACTCTGTAAATCACTGTGAAGAAATTTCGTTTGCAACTAATCCTAACTTCGACAGACAAACGGAGATTAACAATCAACTCCGACTCGAACACCTTAATGAGGAAGAGGCCGAACTAATACAACAACTTTGTCTTGACTTTTCCGACATTTTCTACTTAGAAGGTGACCATCTTAGTTTCACGAATGAAATTAAACATTCCATCGACACAAACAACGCCAAACCCATATACACTAAATCGTACCGCTATCCCCAAATTCACAAAGAGGAAGTCCGTAACCAAGTTTCGAAAATGTTAGAACAGGGCATCATTCGTCCCTCAAATTCTCCCTGGTCTTCCCCTGTATGGGTTGTCCCGAAAAAACTCGACGCCTCCGGGAAACAGAAATGGCGCGTAGTCGTGGACTATAGAAAACTAAACGAACTGACAATAAACGACAAATATCCGTTACCCAACATATCCGATCTGTTAGACCAACTTGGCAAGTGCCAGTATTTTACCACCCTAGATCTAGCTTCTGGTTTCCACCAGATTGAAATTGAGTCCAAGGACATTCAAAAAACCGCTTTCACTGTAGAGAACGGTCATTTTGAATTTGTTCGCATGCCTTTCGGGTTGAAAAATGCCCCTTCAACATTCCAAAGGGTGATGGACAATATTCTGATAGGAATCCAGAACGAAAGATGTTTGGTGTACATGGACGATATAATCGTCTATTCGCCCACCATTCACGAACACTTAGCAAGACTAACTGACGTTTTTAAAAGACTTAGGAAGGCAAACCTCAAAATACAGCCTGACAAATGCGAGTTTCTCCGCAAGGAGGTCGCTTATTTGGGACACTTAATAACTAAAGACGGTGTAAAACCCAACCCGTCGAAAGTCGACTGTATCTTAAACTTTCCTCAACCGCAGAACTCCAAAGATATTAAGTCATTTTTGGGACTTGCTGGATATTATCGGAGGTTTATTCCAAACTTCGCGAGAATATCGAAACCCCTAACTAAACTTTTACAAAAGGATGAACCGTTTAATTTCAACGCTGAATGCGTCCTTTAACGAACTCAAACGTGCTTTAACTTCGACACCAATACTGATCTATCCGAACTTCGAGGAACCTTTCATACTAACCACTGATGCCAGTGCCTTTGCAATCGGCGCTGTACTATCTCAAGGGCCAATAGGTAAAGATTTACCCATTGGATATGCTTCCAGGACACTTTGTCAAGCCGAGACAAGGTATTCGACTATTGAGAGAGAACTGTTGGCTATTGTTTGGGCAGTGAAACACTGGAGACCGATAATCTATGGCCGAAAGTTCCAACTTTGTACCGATCACCGCCCGTTGACGTGGCTGTTCTCGATAAAAGACCCCGGAAGTCGATTAGCCCGATGGAGACTTAAACTCGAAGAATATGACTACGAGATCATTTACAAACCGGGTAAAATTAACAAAAACGCCGACGCCTTATCACGCATTAAAATCAACCACCTTGATGAGTGCGTACTATTCCAGGCTAAAACTAAACTAACACCCCACAAAATCTTACCCCTAAATGACGAAGACGATGACAATAAATCCGAACCTGAACAAAACGAAATAACTACCGAAACGATATCCCAAGAATTCAAAACTTTTGTTGAACGTTACAAAACTGTTTCCTTAATTGACTATAGTAAGATCGAATTTTCTAATTGCCAACTCCTAGACAAGGCAAATAAAAATATCCTAATCTTTCCCCAATCATCCAACCTTCAGGAATTCCATCACGACATATTCGAAGATATTTTCGAAGAAGTCGCTGATTTTGAAACATTTAAAATCAACGTATTCGCTAGCAAAACTGTTAGCAGGAGACAATACTTCATAGTCCCGCTTCCAAACGATCTCCAAATCGTAAATGAAGTCCTTTTCGCATCTATTTTCAAAAATCAAGACGTTCTCTCCCCATCGAAAACATATTGTGTAGAGAACAACCTTGATCTTCCAATTCTGGAAATGCTATCCTTTATTTTCTCTGAAAAAGACATTAAGTGGAAGATTTGCCAAAACATCACAAAAACTCCTAACAAAGACGAAATTCCACTAATACTCGAGCAATATCATAACGGAAAAAACAACTTGCATCGCGGCATCAACGAAACCATACGCCGTGTCAAAGAGAGGTTCAACTGGCCGGGATTTACTAAAGACATTGAGAACTTCATAAAGAACTGCGTAATCTGTCAACAAACCAAAGCTTGTCGAAAAAACTTAGATAATCCCCTCGTCATCACTGAGACACCTAAAACACCCTTTGAAAGAATTAACATCGACATCTTAGAAATTGCTAATAGAAACCACATTTTGACGATAAGAGACGAACTGACTAAATTCTCACAAGCCTATGCTTTGGCAGATAAATCCGCCAAATCTGTCGTTAGTACTATTATGTTGTACTTTCAACATTTCGGTACACCATTACGTATCCACTGCGACTATGGCAGAGAATTTGACAATGCCATACTAAAAGATCTATGCAAACTTTATGACATCAAACTTACCTACTCTAGCGTGGGACACCCGCAAACAAACGGCTCCGTGGAACGATTTCATTCTACTCTACTAGAAATGATTCGCATTCACAAAGCAGAAAATCCCGACGAACACCCCTTAAACGTACTTCCGTATGCTATTATTGCCTATAACAATTCAACCAATAAGACCCATGGCTTCACCCCGTTCGAACTCGTTTTCGGACATACCTCCAGCAGACCCCCAGAGACTCTTTATAATCAAAAAGAACTAATTAGCAAATACGTACGAGACCTAAATAACCGAATTTCTTACTATTACAAAATTGCACGCGAAAAGACCAACTTACAAAAACAAAAAGCGAAGGAAAGATTTGACCAACACGTTTCGAAAAACCCTCCTGAATACAAAATCGGTGACAAGGTATACGTTAAAGAGTCACAAATAAAAGACAAACTCCAGAACAAATTTAATGGCCCATTCCAAATTATTGAGATCCACAATAACTCTGCTACACTTCTAAACCTAAGAACTAACCAACGAACGAAAGTGAACTTTGACAGAATGAAACCATATTCTGAAAACTAACTTTCTTTTCAGGTTTCTTCTGCTGCTCGGATCAGCAGTTTCACAGTACGACGTCAAACCGATTAACAACACTCTCGGTATCTACTACCATGACGAAAGTCGAATAATTGTATCAAACTATAAATGGACTCTATTAGTTCACCGGAACTTGACAACCCTTAATCAACTATTTGAAAATAATAACAGAATCCTCAATACTTTAGAACGAACTGTCGATCCTATGCCTGGCTTCAAATTTCACGATACAGGTGCCTTTCGTGTGGACGTCCAAACACACATTAGCCTTTTAACACAAATCTCCGACTCCATCAAAACAAAATTTTCAGAAGTATTTCTAGTCACTAAAAGACCAAAACGCGGATTAATAGACGGTGCTGGAACCATCTTTAAAGCAATAACCGGTAACCTAGACGCATCCGATGGCGAATTTTATACTAGCAGCATAAACAGACTTAACCAAGGACAACTACAAGTCGAAAATCTTTTAAAGAATCAAATGAGCGTTACAACCACTATTATTAAAAACTTTAATGAAACTATTCAGAAACTTCAAATAGACGAGAAAATCTTTAACGAAGACATTAACGAAATCAACCTCACGATACATGAACTAAATGACCGGATAGCCACTATTCAAGCCAAACAATCATTTCTTGAAATTTGTGAAAAACTAATGGCTAGTTATTTGTTTCTTGAAGATAACCTTAACGATATTTTAAATTCAATAACTTTTGCACGTTTGAAAATTATTCACTCATCTATTATTACACCGGATCATTTGATTGCCGCATTACAGGAGATTTCTCAAAACCTTGTTAAAAATAATTTACCGTTACCAGTCAGATTTTCAAGTGTTGCACAGTATTTAGAAGTAATTGAACTACAAGCTTTTCAAACTCACTCAGATCTAGTATTCATCTTAAAAATCCCTCTAGTAGAGCAACAGCTTTATACAGCTTACCATTTATACCCTATTCCGATTTTAGATGATAGAACTGGTTTTCATCACATCCTTTCTTTTACTCAAAAATATGTAGCGCGAAATGATGATTCTCTTATGTACATACCAATCAAGGACTTGAGTGCGTGCAAACAGCTGACTCCACTCCGAAAACTGTGCTCCGATTTATACGCGTATCCCATAGACTCAAATGCACCCTGTGAGGCGCAGCTCCTGAAAAACATTCGTAGTGTCCCCGAAACTTGTAAAAGTGCCATCGTTTTCAGTGAAGGGTACAATGTTCAAAAACTTGAAACAAATGCGTGGATTGTAATCATATCGGAACCCATACATGTGACCATTAATTGTCCAGGAATTGACGCTAAAACTTTAGTGCTAACGAACAATTCTATCATTCGGTTACAAACGGAATGTAGTGCTTTTGTTGGTATTACGAAAATCCAGGCCGAACCACAAAAATTCATGAACATTTCGGACAATTCTCATCCAGTTTTAATTCCATTCAATTGCTGCAATTCTCATCCTGAGAAACTTGCAATTCCGGACCTTAAGCCCCTGAAGCTGGACGACTTAAACATGGAAGAACTATCCATAGCCAACCACAAGCTGGACCAATATTCAAGGGATCTCGACGATCTCATCAACCAACCCTTTGTTAATAAAAACATTTCCTGGTTCACGTATGCTACAATAATTATCATTGTAACAATTGTTGTTGTATACAGCTCATTGAAAATCATAAGGCACGTTAAGAGACCTCCGAAAAACGACAGCTCCAATCCAGAGAGTCTGAATACCCTGACAAAACCATTCTCCAGGCTGATACCAAAACTGAGGCCCCAAATCGAAGAGGAACCTGAACATCCAGACTTATAGAATTGAGAACCTTTTTGATACATTTATATTCTTATTTGACTTTTATGTTTTGTATATTTTTCATATTTTATGTAACCTATTTAAACTTAATCATTATGTTCACTTTAACTTTATTTCATTTCCATATTTGTATTGTTTTTGCTTATTTAGCTAGCATCCAGTAAATTCCAAAAGTTGATGTTACACCATCAACTTTTCTTGGTAAAGGGGAGCTGTTAGGCGTAAATATCATGCACGTGTATGATACGAAGTATCATATTTCGCTGACCAGTTTCCTGCTTCATAATGTAAACGTGGGAACGCATCGACTTGACCGTTCTTTTGATTAGTCAGCTTTCTTAATGTTATAAATCAGAGCGACGCGGTCCCACGGTCGTCATTTATCGTCAGTATATTTGTACCATTTAGTTAGTTCATTTTTAATTTTCAATTTAATGTTTTATTCAAAGTTTTAATTTTTATATTTCAATAAATAATTTTTTTTAAAAACTCAAAAGTGATTTACAAGATATAAAATATATATATATATATATATATATATATATATATATATATATATATATTGTAATGGATTTAAGCAGATATAAAATAGTATGGAAACCTTACCAATTTGAATAGTTAAGGAATGGGGTAATGTAAATAAAATGCATGCATATAAATAAAGGGAAATTGCAAGAATCTAAATTGTGAAATGAAGTGACAATTATTTGTAAATAAATAAGAAATCATATTATAGGACATAGATAGACTAATAATTTAAACAATGTAAAATGTTTCAAAAGCAAATCGTTGCAAGGATAAAAAGGTGGCATATAAAAGCTAGATATTACATCATACAAATTTTAATAAAAAAATAATACTCACAAAGAAAATATCTGCAAAGACTCATGATTAAGGTCAAACATCAAAAGGTTAAATTCAGTTGTGAAATAATAGTAGAGTTTGTAAGACACATGTAGAATCACAAATTAGGCCATAAACACACCAAATAACACATATTTTAGATCAAAATCAAATTTTAAATAAAAATGTTCTTTCGTAAACAGAAAATAGAGATGTCAAATTATAAAAACCGGTATAAGCCTTCAGAACTGGATGGAACAGAAAAGAAATTCATAGTAATAGACAAAGCAGAGAGCATATTATAGAATAAGCAAATAATTTAAAAGGTATAAACTCTCAATTTTTAATAAAATCCAATTTTAATAAAGTACCTGTTAAATGACTGATGACCAACAGGTGACTAATGTCAACTCAATGTTTTTGAAAATATGATTGAATGATTTGGGCAAAAATAGTAAGGGTTAAAGGTATTGAAATTTAAATTGAAATTTATTTTGATTTTTTTGATTTAATTTAAAAGGAAAATATTTGGAAATTAACAAAATAACTATTAACGGAAATGGAAATAGCAGGTGGCAAAACAAGTAGTATAAAGGAAATCTGACATTGACGAACTCTCTTTCATCATCAAGCGTCGACCAGAGCAGTTTAAAAAGTTCGTTCTCCTAAAATCATGTTTCTATGACAACGAAATAAATGTTCTATGAAAACATCAAAATCGTTGTTCCATGTTAGTAAGACAATAATAACCTTAAAAACCAACATCAGAAGAAGTGAGATTGAGGCCCAACAACAGTGAGTTTTTGAAATGTTGTTTAGAAAACTTTTTTGAAAAATTTATTTAATAAAAAAAGTCATAAAAGGTTAATCAATCAGTTTTGATAAAAGGTTTGCAAATTTAAAATAATAATAATTAAGTGATTGAATGATAAAAAGTTTGTAACATAAATTGATAAAAATTTAACAATAGATTAAGTGAAAGGAAATTTATTTTGTTTTAAAAGTAATTTCGTATAAATGTTTGTATTGTGGTAAAATCAAATAAATTGTAGATTGTTTGAAATTGTGAACTTTGTTTTACCAGTAATTTATTAAAGAAAGAATAAAGGTAAACACAGTAAAAAAAATTAAGTGAAGATAAAATTTAAATTACTAAGTGTAAGTGATCCAGAAGAAACATTGAAATACTTGGAAGACAAAGGAAGGAGATAAGTATAAATTTATTTATTTAACATCTAACAAATTGAACCCAAGCTAAAAGGACCCTGAGATATAAAATTATTTAGTTATTATTAATCATTCTAATATAAAATCAATTTTTATAAAATTTTTAAATTCAATTACATCTATTATAAAATGTCACCCAACTAATGGGGCGCACAAATTAGTGGGGCTTACCAATTAGTGGAGCTAACAATTTAAAAGCAGTTGATTATTCATATATATATATATATATATATATATATATATATATATATAAATAGTACCTAACTAGTGTAGTTTAGATAACCAGTTGATTGATTACAAATATAAATTGTATAAAAAACGGTGGTTCTGGAATTGTCAGATTTAAATAAATAAAAAGAAAGAAACAAAATAAATTTCCAAATAAATAAAGGCAAATTGTGTGGAAATTTGGTTGAATGTAGATAAGATAAAAAAAGTAAGAATATTTGATATCATAAAACAATTGATTTTTGCAATTTCGGAAATTTTGGTGGAAAATTTTATAAAAAGGTACATATAGAAATAAAGAAACAGTATAATTTAAAAAGAAACAACAATAATAATAAATTTTAATAATCTCTATAACAATAAATGAAGATATTGCATTGAAAGTAATTAATTTAAAATGGTAAAAACTAGAGCTACAAAATCTGTGGAAAATCCAGAAGAACATATGTCTGAGGAAATGGAGCAGAATATACAGGGAAATGAAAATAGACAAGAAGGAATTGGAATTGAAGAGCACATGGAGGAACCAAACATTCAAATAATATCAGAGCATGTGGTAGTAGAAGGACAACCAGAAGAATCAAGATCAGAAGGAAATACAGGAAGTGGATCTGATGGTAATCTGCAATTGATGGAAATGATGAAGAGAATGATGCAAGATTTCAGTTCAGATATCAGCTCAAGAATGGATAAAAGTTGAAAACAAGAAATAGGAAATGTAAATTCTAATATGGCAGATTTAAAACAAGACAATCATAAATTAAGTTCAAGAATGGATAATGTCAGTTTTGAAATAAAACAAGATATGGGAAAAATAAGCTCAAGAATGGATGAAAATTATAAACAATTGAAGGAAGATATGGAAAAGAATCTAGCAGATTTTAAAAGAGAAATGTATGAAAATAGCAAAACAGTGGAAAATAACTGTCAGTAGGCTATTACAGAAGTAAAAGGAACAAATGGGAGAGAATTTTGGTTTAGTTTTTGAGGAAGAAAGAACACAGAGACAGGCACAAATAAAGAAGGTTGAGGAATAAGTTAGTAAGAAAATAAAAGGAGTAGAAGAGAGAGAGTAGGGACAAATGAAGTAAAAATACAGTGTATTGGGGAAAAATGGGATGAAACTATGATGAAATATGAAGAAACGATGGACAACAGATTGGAGAAAACTGAAAATGAGCTTTAGAAAAGATATGACGAGCAAATCAAGAAATTTGAAGAAAGTAGAACTCCACAGATAATAGAAAGAGTATCAAATTTTGATACTGGAGTGAAATTTGATGGAAGGATAGGAAAGTTACATCCATGTGTATTTATACAATTGTTGAGGAAGCAAATGCAATGGATAAAGAAGATTGAGGAGATTAAAATGAGAGCAATAAATTAATAGAAAAATTTTAATTCTGATTTAATATTTATACATGGGAGTGTGAATAATGAAATTTTGAAAATTATGATAGATACTGGAGCAGAAGGGACTATGATAAATGAAAATATAATTAAAAACTAGGTATATCAGAGAATGAGATTATTAAAATGGATATGATTAATATTGTATCAGCTAATAATACAAAATTATTTGAAACAAATAAAATGATAAATTTAAATATTAATTTTGGGGAAAAACCAATACAACTTTCATTTTTGTTTGTAAAAAACTTGGTATATGATGCAATAATGGGCTTGGAAATGTTGCGATAATACGATTTTAAGATTAATATGGAAAGGCAAGAGATGGTGATAAAGTTCATGGTGGAAGATGATCAAGAATTGGAAGAAAAGAAGGAGTTAAAAATGACTTATTTCTAGCAAGACCAGAATATGTAAAGGAACCCATTTCAACAACTAAACAACAAGGTAAGAGTAATAACATTGTTATGAGTGAGATACAAAAGGCATTAAAATGTCCTGCAAATTATGAAAATGAAATAATAAGTATTGTCAGTAAATATGAAAAATTAATAAATAGAGAAAACAGACTTGCTACTAATTTTAGACATAAATTTGAAGTCAGGGGAATCCAAAATTTTAAAGCAAAAACCTATCGTATACCATTTAAATTTAGAGAAGAAGTAAATTAGGAAATTAAAAAATGTTAAATGATAAAATTATTGAAAAATCAAATTCATGTTTTATAAATCCCATGGTCGTAGTTAGTAAAGGAAATGGAAAAATTAGGCTTTGCTTAGTTGCAAGAAATTTGAATAAATATAGTATACCTCAATATGAAGCTCTTTCAACAATAGATACAATTTTCAATAGGATAACAAATGCAACAATTTTTCAAAAATAGATCTCAAACATAGATTTTGGTTGATATCTTTAGAGGAAACATCCAGAGATTATACAGGTTTTCAAATAGATGGGGTGGTGTATAGATTTAGAGTAGTACCTTTTGGATACAATCAGCGTGTGCAGCATTAGTAAGAGCTTTACATCACATATTTGATAAATATGAATTCATACTACATTATGTAGATGATTTACTAATATTTTCAAAAAATGAAGAGGATCATATGAAACATATAGAAATAATTTAAAAAAATAGATACAGCAGGATTAAAGATTAATTTAGAAAAATGTCAATTTGTCCAACAAGAAGTCATATATTTAGGATTCAAAATTACAAAAGAAAGTGTAGACATGGGTGAAGAAAGGTTAAAGGTAATTATGGGATATTCCAACGATCAAGAAACTTAAAACAATTAAGAGTATTTTTAGGATTAATTGAATATTTTAAAAGATTAATACCAGATATAACTGGGAAAGAGTTAAATTTAATAAAATTATTGAGAAATAATCAAAAATGGAATTTAGGAGATGAACATGAACAGGAGTTTATAGAAATGTTTGCAAAAGAAATTAAAATGTACAATCCAAATTATAAAGAGAAATTTATATTACAAACCGATGCATCCAAAGAAAGACTGGCAGGAGTATTATTACAGGAAAAAAAATTACTTATATATTTTATATCAAGAATTACCAAGAAACATGAGAAAAATTACTCAGTGTGGGAGTTGGAATTGGTAAGTACAATATTTTGTGTAACGAAGATGAGATTTATTTTATTAGGTAACCAATTTGATATAGAAACACATAATTCGGCTTTAACTTATATTTTAAATAATAAATTTGGAAGTAGTAGAATACACAAATGATCATCATTGACGTAGGAATATTCATTTACAATAAAATATTCCTTTGTACGCCTACAAAGGAATGACACTTTGAAGAGAGTATTTAATATCTCTGACAGGTGAAGTAACCTGAAAATTTTATCGTGACATTATGTCCTAGGAGTTAAGAGAGAACAGCAATTACACGGAACGGATCCAGATTCGGAACCGCTGTGTGCTAATTCTCTCGAAAATCCTAGATGTCTGTCTTACATTTTGCGTCTTCAAATTTAACGAAATGTATCAAATACATGAAGAAGTGTTCGAGAGGACACCCAGAAACAATATATATTATATATATTGTCTTGCGTACAAAGGAATGACACTTCGAAGAGAGTAACATGGAAATGTTGAGTAGAATCAAATCGAGAAGAGGAAACTTATGAACTAAAAGCATGAATCACTTAAATTAATAAAAATATGTACAACTTACATTTTAAATTAAACAAGGACAATATGAAAAAAATATAATAATAACAATAAATACAAGTCAATATATCTTAAAATTTAATAACATGTTTGTAGAAATCTTTTAATCTTCAATGATGAGATGCTAGGAAAGAACCAGAAGAAGTCTTGATATAACTAGAGGGAAAGAAATAAAAAAAAGTATTAATGATGTGATACAAAAATAAAAGAAATTTTGAGAAAATAATAAAAAAGGAATGATACAAAATAATTGAATACAAAATAATTGAATTGTCTTTCATCGTCAAGCGTCGAGCAGAGCAGTTTAAAAAGTTGACAACGAAATTAATGTTATATGAGAATATCAAAATCATTGTTCCATGTCAGTAAGACAATAATAACCTAAGTGAAATTTGAAATTATTTGGAAAAACAAACTGAAAACATCATAATAAATAGTCAATAAAGGAAATTAATAGGAATAAATGGTATGAAAAATTCAAATCAAATCAAATTATTGGAAGAAAATAAATTTCGTAGACCAGCACGAAAAAACCAATCAAGTAGCAAAATAGTTTACCAGTATAAAAGTATGAAACTAGGAGATATTATTAAAAACCAACATCAGAAGAAGTGAGGTTGAGGCCCAACAACAGTGAGTTTTTGAAACATTGTTTAGAAAAGTTAAAAAATTTTCAATAGTTTATTTAATAAAAAAAAATTATAAAAGGTTAATCAGTCAGTTTTGATAAAAGGTTTGCAAATTTAAAATAATAATAGTTAAGTGATTGAATGATAAAAAGTTTGTAACATTAATTGATAAAAATTTAAGAATAGATTAAGTGAAAGGAAATTTATTTTTGTTTTCTGAATGATACTTGTGGCATATTTTTCAATATCTGAGTACTTCTTGGGAAGTACTTAGACATTGAAATTTATTTTGTTATAAAAGAAATTTCATATAAATGTTTGTATTGTGGTAAAATCAGATAAAATTGATTGAAATTGTGAAATTTGTTTTAACAGTAATTTATTAAAGAAAGAATAAAAGTAAATACAGTAAAAAAATTAAAGTGAAGATAAAATTTAAATTACTAAGTCTAAGTGATCTAGAAGAAAGATTGAAATACTTGGAAGACAAAGGAGATAAGTATAAATTTATTTATATAACATCTAACAAATTGAACCCAAGCAAAAAGAACCCTGAGATATAAAATTATTTAGTTATTATTAATCATTCTAATATAAAAATTTAAATTCAATTACATCTATTATATATATATATATATATATATATATATATATATATATATATATATATATATATGTCGGGGTTCTGATCCACGAAGGAATATCGGGTTTGATCCAAATAAATAAATGTGGGCTAAACATTTATTCGACAAACAATAATCACACTAAACTGACCGAAGGCACCATAATGATCCATCACTGGAGTTTCAAACTATACGAACAATAGATATTGCTGATCAATTTATCTTGGGTGCCACCTAACATAAGTTCGATCGGTACACAAGGTATTCTACTCATAACCGTGGCGAAATCCTGATTACGCGATAGCCATCTGGAGATGGTATATATTAATAGCTTTGATGATAATATAAATAAATAAACTGATATGTTAAACCTTAACGTTATATATTGCAATTTGCTTGATATCGATAACAAAATTTCAAAATATAATAACTCTAATTCTAATCTTGGTTAATTCATTTTCACTAACTTGTATAAAACATTTTTTTGTCCAACAATTTGCAGCTTTCTTTTTCAATAATATCTATAGTAATCAACATCTCTGTAAATTTCAATTTCATATTGTCATTTTCCTATACATTTCAAATGTAAAAAATTATCTTTTACTGGATAACCTTTTCATGTTCAATTTGTGCTGTACAGTTAATTCTAAATTCAATCTCAACTAACGTAAGTTTCTATTACATATTAACTTAATATTATGATTCAACTTTTGTGTTAATTGTAGTTTTTGACTGATGAAGAAATAAACAATTTCGAAAGCTCTCAAAATTAAGTTAAAAAAGTATACTTTTATATATTGGCTGCTTCCCGATAGCATTCTAGAATTTCGTACTTCTATACAGCCGTGACTTCCTTTCTGGTTTATATATATATATATATATATATATATATATATATATATATATAATTTTCTTTGTTGTATTCGGTGTAGATCCGTTTTTCGGTTTGTTGTTCTGAAAAGAACATTTTACCTGACGTTTCGCAAAAATCTAATTTGGCATATTCTAAAGTTGAAATCTGAAAACAGAAAGAAAATCACATTGTTCCATCCGTGAAGGACTACGATCTAACATATATATATATATATATATATATATATATATATATATATATATATATACAGGATGTAAATAGTTTGAATGCATATATTTTAGGTGCAGATAGTACCCACCAAACAAAACAAAAAACTCTTATAACACTATGATCTAAAGGCCTTAATAAGCAAGAAAATTTGAAATACATGTTAAGTAAATTATTGTCAATGTGGCAACGTCGCGCTAAAAATGAGATTTGCTTGTAGCGTGAATAATAAAGGAATGAGTCACCACAAAAAATGAACACCTGTTATTTTTTTGTATTAAATAATTTCATAGTTTCGAGTGCCGGTAGATTTATTTAGGTACATAAAATTTTATGAAATATTATTTTCAAAAATGTACCCTTTTAATATCTATGTATTGAAATGAATATTTATATTCTATTATTTATTTTATGCATCAAGTTGAAGAAGGGAGCATACAAAGTTGTTTACAGTATGATACAAAAATAATGCGATACAAACTATATTAAACAAAACATTTCTTATATGTAGTTCTTTTATGTGTTAAATTCTTCGAGAAATAATTGTTACTAAGAAATTAATATTACTTATCTTAGACAAACAAAAACCTTTGACCTGCAGGATGTCATTATGATAGAGCTCTGGCGAGCAAACGGATTATTTATAGTAAATATTTAAAATTCAAAATTCTTGTTATTACATTTGCTTTCCCCACAAATGAATAGCATGTCAGGTCTTTACCTTATTGTATGATTGTCACTGTTTGTCACAAAATAATACACTCGAACTCACAATTCACAACAGATTTTATTTATTTTTCCAATTTATATTTTAAAATGAAAATCAAATAACTTACGCTATGTCGAATGTCATGCAAAAATCACTTTCACTTTCTTAAAAGAACCGAGCAGCAAAAAAGCATTCATGGCAGCGGCCAGCTGTAGTACTGAGTATATACTATGTTGCCACATCTGATCGGAGAAACGTAGGGCAAGTTATAACAGAATATTTAGAGTTTAAATAATAATTTTCTTTGTTAATACAGTTATTAAAGGTGTATACGCCATTGAGTATTTAAATATTTAGCTTTACAATCATTTTGAAGCCGGAAATAATCTATTATTCACTGTAATAAAGGCTACAGAACTTTTTCATTTTTTTTGGCAAAACTATAGTTTATTTTTGAAAATGTTATAAAGCTTTTTGATTTGTTTTGACCTGAAGTATTCATCTGCAAAATCTTTGCACTCAAACCGTTTACACCCTATATATATATATATATATATATATATATATAGTAATGGATTTAAACAGATATGAAATAGTATAAAAACCTTATCAATTTGAATAGTTAAATAAATGGGGTAATGTGAATAAAATGCATGCATATAAAAAAGGGAAATTGCAAGAATCTAAATTGTGAAATGAAGTGACAAGTATTTGTAAATAAATAAGGAATCATATTATAAGATATAGATAAACTAATAATACAAACAATGTAAAAATTTTCAAAAGCAAATTGTTCCAAGGATAAAAGGTGGCATATAAAAGTTAGAATTTATATCATGCAAATTTTAATAAAAAAATTAATACTTACATAAAGAAATATATGCAAAGACTCATAATAAGGTCAAACATCAAAAGGTTACATTCAGTTGTAAAATAATAGTAGAGTTTGTAAAACACATATAGAATCACAAATTAGGCCAACAGGTGACTAATGTCAACTCAATATTTTTGAAAATATAATTGAATAATTTGGGTAAAATTAATAAGGGTAAAAGGTATTGAAATTTAAGTTGAAATTTGTTTAGTTTTTTTGACGATTTAAAGGGATAATATTTCGAAATTAATAAAATAACTATGAACGGAAATGGAAATAGCAGGTGGCAGAACAAGTATTATAAATAGGAAATCTGACAGTGACAAACTTTCTTACATCGTCAAGCTTCGAGAAGGGCAGTTTGAAAATTTCGTTCTCATAAATTAACTTTCCATGACAACGAAATAAATGTTCTATGAAAATATCAAAATTAGTGTTCCATGTCAGTAAGACAGCAGTAACCTAAAATTTAATTTGAAATTATTTGGAGAGGCAAATTGAAAATATTTTTATAAATATTCGATAAAAGGAAGATAATGGGAATTAATGTTATGAAAAATTTAAGTCAAAGTATTGGGAGAAAATAAATTTGCAAACCAGCACGAGAAATTCAATAAAGTTGCAGAATTTTACCAGTAAAGAAATTTGAAATTTGGAGTTATTATTAAAGACCAACATAAGAAGAAGGCAGTGAGTTTTTGAAACATTGTTTAAAGAAAGTTAAAATTTTGAGAAAATTTATTTAATAAAATAAGAAAATCATAAAATCAATCAGTGATAATAAAAGTTTTACAAATATTATAATAATAATAGTTGTGACTGAATGTTAAAAAATTGTGGAAAATTTAAATAAATTGTACTTTGATTGAAATTTTAGAAATTTGTTTTATCAGTAATTTAATATATATATATATATATATATATATATATATATATATATATATATGTATATATAACACAAAAGTTTAATCATAATATTAAGTTACTATGTAATAGAAACTTACGTTAGTTGAGATTGAATTTAGAATTAACTGTACAGCACAAATTGAACATGAAAAGGTTATCCAGTAAAAGATATTTTTTTACATTTGAAATGTATAGGAAAATGACAATATGAAATTGAAATTTACAGAGATGTTGATTACTAAAGATATTATCGAAAAAGAAAGCTTTAAATTGTTGGACAAAAAAATGTTTTATACCAAGTTAGTTAAAATGAATTAACCAAGATTAGAATTAGAGTGATTATATTTTGAAATGTAGTTATCGGTATCAAGCAAATTGCAATATATAACGTTAAGGTTTAACATATCAGTTTATTTATTTATATTATCATCAAAGCTATTAATATATACCATCTCCAAAAAAAAATGCATTCTTTTAAATGAATTTCACTCTATTGCAAGGATGCTGGCCTTGTCAAAGTTTGCTTTATGGCAATTATCAATACAATGACTAGTTAAAGCCGAAGAATCTTTGTTCAATCTTATATCGCTTTTGTGAGAAGTTATTCGATCTACAACTCTTCTTAAAGTTTGTCCAATATAAGTGACTGGACAACTGTTACAAACAGTTTTATATAATACATTCGATTGGAGAAATTTTGGGATGTTATCTTTATCTTTACTAAACAAATCCTTAACAGTTTTAAGAGACTTTATTTAATTTAATATTAGGTTGATTATTTAAAATCTTCAAGATCTTGGGGGCGATTATTTTTGCGGAGAAGTCGAACAAGCTCTATTGAGAGAGAAATTATATTTTGGTAAATTTAACCCCAATAGAGGAAATATGTTTAACTATGCGTTAAAATTAATAACCTCAGCGAAGTATTTAAAGCCACTGAGAGATGAGGAAATAATTCTTAATATAGCAAGGCACTATGAAGAAGGTGTAGCAGAGACTATAACAGTACAGAATATCAGAACAATAACACAATTTATAAAATATTTGGGAACAATGGAAAGGACAAGAAGAAGTAACAATAATCCTACAACAAGGCAACAATTTGACGGAAATAATCTGCAAAGAAAAGAGGTATTTGACAATAGAGGGCAACAAAATAATTAAAGATTTCAGAATAATTATACCTAGAATATAAATAGGTATAATTATTATTGCTTTGATTATAATAATAACAATAGATATGTGGAATGTCTTCGATGGCACATTCCATAGAGAATATTCAAAAAAATGTATGAATTAGATGTTGCGGTTTTAGTTCAATGCTGGTTCAATGCAAGTATATAATTGACGAAGGACCTTTAGCGGAACAATCAATAAACACGTAAAGTAATTCACCAAATAAAAGTTAATCACTGACCTTTTACGTCGAAGCTCTGCAAAGGGTGTTTTCTCGGTTCTTCTTTCTTCAGAGGCTAGCCCCGTGAACAGGAACAGTTTCTTAGAGCTTCATCTGGACAACACGTTACACAAAAAATAGCGACGTAGTGTTCATTGATTGAGCATACAAAAAATGCGGGTTTAACAACAAATGATGCGCTTTTGTAAACACAAAAGAAACAAAATGAAAGCGGTTTAGCGGTCGTTACAAACGGAGCTACTAACTCGCGACTCGTAACGCAAAAAAACAATAAGCGGCGTCTCATCAGACGGAATCAAAAAATGTCCGAACAGTTCGGATCACAAACACGAAAACTTCCCAAGCGTCCTAATAGCTCGGGATCCGACACACGAATGTATACTGTCTATATTTTACACGCAAAAACACACTTACAATTAGCATTAGCGCGACGGAATGTTTTAGAAAAGGTGCAGAAGTTTAAAAATCAATGAAGTAATTCAATCAAATTGAAAACAATACACTAAACAAATTGCGGGAACGCACCATTCCGCCAGCCTTGAATTACTTATTTCAAAACTAAGGGTCCATTGGCAGTGGACAAAGCTTTACAAGAGGTCGCTTCAAAGTACCACTTGCAGTTCTAACTGTAGCAACGCGTACAACACCATCACCTCCAGGATGTACGTCAATAATGGGCCCTAATGGCCAATTCAAAGGAGGTGAAGTGTCTTGCTGCAAAATAACAAGAGTACCTGGCTTAACAACCTCCGAGGGATCAGTCCATTTACTCCGTTGATGAAGAGTATATAAATATTCTTGCGACCAACGTTTCCAGAAGGCCTGATGCAAACGACTCAGTAACTGCCATCTGTTGAGACGATTAGATGGGACAGATAAGAAATCAGATTCAGGAGGTGCTGTTAAAGGTTCCATGGTAAGAAACATTCCAGACTCAAGGCGGTAAGATCCGATGGATCGTTGCTACAAGGGGTTATAGGTCGCGAGTTTAAAACTGCTTCGACCTGTGCAAATACAGTAGAAAGTTCTTAGTAGATTAGGATTTGATCTCCAACGACACGTCTTAAGTGAGCTTTAACACTACGAATTACTTTCTTTGCGGATAGAATCCAAAATCGTTGCTGCAAAAGAAATTGAACGGTTTGGATTCCTGCGTGAAGATTGGTGACATGACAATCTTCGACAATTAGATTAGTCAAACGACTTTTACTTGGTAGCAGTGCGGGAAATTTAGTGTCAAACGGCAATGGAGCATTAGCTAATCTACTACCAACTCTAAGAGTTCCCTGTTCATCAAGAAACGGCGAAAGTTTACGAAGCGATTTGGGCAAAAGTTTTCGTTCTCGAAGAAAGGAAATCTCTTTAGAAAAATATTGATCTTGAACATATCGAACAATGCGAAGCTGAGCCTGATATAACTCAGCAGCCAAAAATGATCCAGAGTCCCTACGGTCTGGATTGCGAGCGTTATCAAAAAAGCGACAAATATGAGCTATAATGCGGGTAATGCGATTAATAGAAGAATGTTCTTCGAACAAAGTACCAAATAAATTTGGTGAAGCGGTGACTTGAAGCGCCACTATACGGGCTTCAGTCATAACTAGCGGTGACATGCTTGAGTCTGAGCAAGCATGTGGCAAACAAGCGGTAATCAACAATTGTGGGCCTTTCCACCAAAGTGTATTGCCTAACAACTCTGATGGCAAAGTGCCGCGGGAACCCAAGTCAGCGGGGTTATCACAAGATTGGATGTAAAACCAATGCGAAGAAGGAAATTTTTCCTGAATGTAAGCAACTCGAATACTGACAAATGTCTTCCAACGGTGCGGGGAAGAACTAAGCCATGAAAGGACTACCGTGAAATCTGACCAGCAACGAATCACCTTGAACAACAAACGACTATTGAATTGCTCATAAACATAATGAGCCAACTTAGCAGTAAGAACTGAAGCACACAGTTCCAATCTGGGAAGTGACAAAGTTTTCAAAGGGCCAACTTTTGATTTAGACAACACAAAAAAACTTTGACGAAATCCAGATGCGGTTTCGAACACAAAATAAACAACAGCGGCATAACCTTTCTCAGAAACATCACCAAATGTGTGAAGTTCACAACTAGAAAAGTGGTCTATAGCAAGCAGGCGAGGCAAAACAAAATTCTGCAAGGTCAACACAATAGCGATAATGTCTTGCTGCAATTTGGGACCGATAAACAAACAATAATTCAAAGATAACCGATGAGGTATCTTAGCGGAAAGCATTAAACACTACACGAAGTTTGGTGGTTCTACTATCAGGTTTCAAAACACAATGATGCGGTATGTAGTAACAATCAGAAGCAGTAGATGGATCAGGAACCAACTCCATATGATCAAGCTCCAAATACTCTTTGAGAAAATCACAATATTGTTTGTAAAGATCTGGTTGCTGTAGAAGACGTCTTTCTAAAGAGTAGAAACGTTGTACGGCGAGATTATACATTCCATCAAAAGCAGGAAGTGTATTTCGAAAAGGAAGGGGCACAACGAATCTACCTGAATCCAATCTCCTGCATCCCTCGGTAAATATGTTTTCGCAGATAAGATCATCACGGGAATGAACCAGTGCGGTAGGAACATCTTCAATTGTCCAGAACCTTTGGAGTGAATCATCTAATGATACTACATCTTCAATTTGACAAAAAAGCGAAGTTGGGTTTATAACTGACTGAGAGTGAGAGTTAACAGAACTCGAAGACACTCTACCCATAAGGATGTAACCAAACACAGTGTTAATAGCATCAGGAACACCTTCCTTTCCCAGAAGACGTCCATCCAACAAAATTTGAGAAAATATATCGGCACCTAACAAAAGGTCAATAGCGCCTGGCCTATTGAAACCAGGATCAGCAAGTTTCAAATTGGTTAGATATGCCATATTAGCCATGTTAATGGGCGCAACAGGCATATCATTGCAAATGCGGGGTAAAACAATAGTATCAACAACAAAATTGCACTAAACGCCAAACCACCGAAGGCCAATTTGACAAAATCCGAACACATAGCAATAACAAACCTTAAAAAGAACAAAGAACTAACAATAATACCAGCCGACAAAGGAAACGCTACCCTTGTGATGGACACAAAAGAATGCAAGTAAAAGATGGAAGAAATATTGAAAGGGGCAGACTACAAACAGGTCTCACGGCACCCCACTACTTACCTCGAGAAAACAACGAAAAACAAAATCAAGGCATCAGCGATAGAACCAGGAATTCAACAAAGTATCATCCCACGGGAAAAATCAAGTAGATGTCCTAAACTTTACGGATTACCAATAATCCACAAAGAAGGAGTGCCCATCAGACCCATAGTAAGCGCGATAAACTCACCAACGCAAAAACTATAGAAATACCTGGCCCGATTCATGCAACCAATAGTGGAAACAGCAAAATCTTACATCAAAAACTCAAATCACTTCATAGAAATAATTAAAGACATAAACTTAGAAGAAAACGACTTAATAGCAAGCCTCGACGTCATATCTCTCTACCCCAGCATACCACTCGACGAAGCACTGGACAGTATAGCTATGAACGAAAACCTACCTCACCACATAATAGAATTAGCCGACCACTGCCTCAAAAATACGTATTTCTCCTTCGACGGCCATTTTTATAGACAAATACAGGGTGCTCCTATGGGATCGGCTCTATCACCAGTTGTTGCCAACTTGTTTATGGTATATCTGGAAGAAAAGGCCATAGCTAACGCAGCATTAAAACCAAAACTGTGGGTTCGCTACGTTGATGACATCTTCATTATATGGCCTCACGGGAAATTAGAACTCAATAATTTTCTTCCCTATTACCCTAGAAACAGAACACAACCAACAACTTCCTTTCCTAGATGTCCTCCTAACAAGAAACAACCTAAGCTTCCAGTACACCGTCTTCAGAAAAGCAACACACACCAATAGATATTTACACGGCAATTCACACCTTCATCCAGCACAGATCCAAGGAGTTGCAAACACCCTTATAGCACGATCGGTACGTCTCACAGACCAGCAAACTAGAAAAGAAGAACTAGCTTTCATGAAAACCACCCTCAGAAAAAATGGCTACAATAACCAAACCATCAGAAAAGCAATAAACAAACAACAGGATGAGAAAAAGAAACAAAATGATGACCAAGACTACGTAGCTCATGTAAGTTTACCATACATGAGAGGTACAACGGATAGAATAGGGAGATTTCTGGGTAAACACAAAATTCGAACTACATACAAACCCCAAACAACAATCGGAAAATTGCTGGGGAACCCAAAAGATAAAATGCCATTAGAGAACCATGGAGTTTACAGCATTTCATGTGGAGACTGTTCCAAGTTATACGTCGGCCAAACAAACAGGCGAATATCCGTCCGTCGAGACGAACACAAACTATACATAAAGAACAAACAGACCACCTCTACTTTATTCAGACACGAACAAGAAACAGGGCATAAAATAGAGTTTAATACTTGTAAAGAAATCGCCAATGTTGAAAACTATAAAAATTAGAACAATACGAGAAGCGATTGAAATTGAAACCCGAGATACCATAAACAAGAGAGACGAAGCTTTAAAATTATCACCATTTTGGAAAGCAGTAATCCCATATCAAAATAACAATACAACAAAACCAGCAATAAACCCAAATAATCCGATTACCCAACTTACCGACAAAAGCCATAAACACGGCAATTGCACTTTAATTGACCATCAGTTAACCCAACCTAATAAACAAGATAAAGTACCTGAGAGATTAAGTACTAATGAGGGCTCACAGGGCAGGTATAAATTGAGATCAAGAACCAGAAATTCTTGAGTTACTTAGTATCTTTTGAGAAAGCCAAATATGATTTTGGCGAAACGTCAAGTGATCTTTCAAACGAATACAGACGAACGGATGCACACCGGAATAAATATATATATATATATATATATATATATATATATATATATATATATAAATTAGTTGAGTGTATATTTTCTTGATTTGAGGTCGTTAAAAATGAAAGGATTGTATTCATATCATGTGTTTTAATGATAACGTTTCGGCCATGTTTTTGGTCTTTTTCAAATCTATTCTAAAATTGTTAAAATTATTTGTACATTTAAGAATTTATAAGATTATAATTTTGACTTACCTACAGCGTTAGTATTTGTAGAATCACATTTTTTTAAGTTAATCATTTTACTACTTGACACAAACTAAAAACTAACATTGTGTGTCCTTTCGGAGACAACGATATATACTAATCCCAAACTGACCTGTTTGTTCTTTTAATAGATTTGAGGGATGATTTTCGGAGTATACTGAATGGTTATTTGTAAAAGTCCATTTACTTCAATTTTAAGTATCGGTTATACATCTGGGCTTTGTACAATGATTTTTTATTGAGTTTCTTCTGTTCGTATGTACCCCATACAGTGTGTTGTGCGTATTAATATTCATTGGTGTAGAACTATTTATATAATGGATGTGTAAATTTTACTTAATTTGTTTATGTCTTTTTTGTCATTTATTGCAGTGTTGCTTTTGTGGATATTAATCATTTCTAAAAATTCTCTCTTTTTTAAATTAGTTTCTGTTGTAAGTATTCTTGTGTTTTTATATTGAAATTTGTGATTTTTGGATGTTTCGTGGTTAGTTAGGGCTGTTTTATTTTTTTTATCATACTGATGACCTTTTAATCTGTTTTCTAGATACTGAGATGTTTGTCGAATATAGGTGGCCTCGCAGTCATTACATGGAATTTCATATATGATGTTACTTTTTTTGTTTTTAGGGGTTTTTGTTTTAAGATTACTGAAATGTTTGGCCAATAAATTATACCCTTTGTGACTTGTTGTGATGTTGTATTTTCTTAAGTAACTTGATAATTGGTTTGATAGTCCCTCTATATATGGTAATGAAATGTATCTGTTATTTGTATTATCTTGGCTTTTTTTGTTAGTATTATTATAATATTTATGTATTCTTTTTTTAAAAATTTTATTTATCACGTTTATGGGGTAGTTATTTTTCTCGAGCGCAAGTTTTGCTTTTTTTATTGCTAAAGTTCTAAATTCAGGGTCTGACAGTTGATATATAGTATATATATATATATATATATATATATATATATATATATATATATATATATGTATATTATATTACACTTCTCAAGTTTAACTTTTTAAAAAAGATTTTATTAATAACAATACAAAAATTATAACTTTAAAAATTCCAGTGAAAATAACAATATTAACTGACAAAAGTTCTGAGTAATAATGAATAAAGACTAAGTGAAATTCTATAATTTATAACCTAATGGAAGCTGAATCAGCACTGCCGACACTGTGATTCCCACGGATGCTCGGCGGTGCTGTAATGTGACACTGCACGTGTCGCTGAGCTGGGAACGACGAAATATAGTTTCTACGTAAGTTCACACAAAGTTCATGATATAAATTTATATAACAACTCTCATCCATTTGAAAAATTTGATGCTGTATAATCAACTGTTAAAGGAAGTCCTGAAGTTTTATGTCTTCGGTAGGGTTTAGTAGGCTGTGAAGCTTTCCTCTGGAATTGCTGTTTGCTGGGCATGGTTGAGGTGCTGGTTCGCTAGTAGGGTTAGACTTTGTAAACTTCAACATTTCCGGATTGCTGTGGCGGTGAGCAGGGCGACAACAATTACTGCTAACATGATTGCGATAATTGTAAATAAGAAGGTATCCCTCTCCACGAATGGTTGGTTCATTAGTTGTTCCAATTCTCTGGACTATTGGCTGAGTTTATGATGGGCAATATTAAGGTCTTGGACATATAGTCCTTGTAGTTTTAGGGGTTCAATACTGGGAAGTTGACTGACGGGTAGGCATGTCGTCGCAGCAGTTGTACGAGATATTTACTGGATGATATTTGAGTGTGATGCTATTTTTGGTGGTCCGTCTGGCATGGACCCTGGTATTGCCGATGAAGGCGTTGCAGTGAGGCTGAATTTCCATTAATGAATTCGTCGATACGGTTAGTGTAACAACATCTTCTCCCTTTCATTTAATGGTGATGGACAAAGGTCTGAAGATGGAGATCAACCAGAGGTTTATGTTGATCTCTTGGATATCATAATCTTCTGCATATAATATTGATGTCTTGCAGGTTGTGGGAAGTGTGACTAGCTGTCTGAAATGTTATACTTCGCAGATGACATCTTTGTCTATCTGATTTGGAATTGGACTTGGAATTTTATGCTGTGTGTTTAATGACTTGCAGTCACTCAGGTCTTCGAAGGATGTATATAATAACGATTTTTTTTATTGAAAGTATGTGATGAAACCCTGTTCAATCATCCAACATTGGGATAGGATGAAGATGATAAAGAGTGTAAATCTCAGAGTCAACTAAAGGAATTTTGAATATAAAAATGATTTTAGTGTTGATTTAAAATGCTTCTAATTCTATCAAATCGGTGTACTGAGCAACATTTGAACTGTAAATAGGAAGTGGTAAATTATTTTCATGGAGTGAAGTTTTTGAAGAGAATCGACCAAATCTACCGGGCATATTATCGAACTATGTAAAATTTTTAAGCGGGCGAAAGAGACTGCAGTTAAAACATCGTTTTAGGGTATTTTCGATAAATATATAGCTCTCCATTAGGCTTTCATACAGATCCAGGAAATTGACTTGGAATTCATGAAAGTCAAGATCATTCGAAATGTAGAGAAGTGACTATCTTATTTTCTCGATATTATTTGAGAATATTTTCTCTTCCGATTGGAATTGTTGTAAGGTGGTATGAAGGCTTGTAATGACTGAAGTAGTTACGGATATTTGTTTTTTTACTAATTCTTCAGTTTGGTGTTGGTCTTTAGTAATTTTGGTTATACAGTCATTTATGTATTCGCCATCTGCCGCATCTAAGTTTCCTGAAATTGCTTTCCAAACGAAGTCCGCATTTTCTTCTGATATTGGTATAAGTTTGAGTGTCAGCGAAAATGTCTGTATATTTGAAATTTGTTTCAAGAGGCTCACATGTGTTTGACTTTTGGTTTAAATGATTTTGTGTTAGTTTTGTTTTCATTAATAGTTTCTAGAATTCGGTTTAGTATAGCGTCATTAGTTGAACTAGCATCTCTGAAAGGGTTGAGGTCTTTGAAGACAAGAAAACTCCTATTGTATTGTTAACGGATGTAAGAGAGTATTGTTGAAGGTTGACGACTGAAAATAGTCCAAAGAATCTGAAAAGAAGGGATTTATTCAAAATGGGGTTTTAGTCTGTCAAAGTTAATTTTACTTATTTCATTAGTCTGTAGGTTTATGACTGTTGCAGAATTTTTGCGTATCCCGGTAATTTCAAATTGTCCATTAAATTTGTTTTCAAATTTGTTTTTAATCTGAGTTTCCTTCACGTAAACTTTGTCGCCTACTTTGTATTCCGGTTGGTTAGTTGAAACATATTGGTCGAATCGTACTTTTGATTTTTGTTTTGTTGGTCGGTTTTAGCGCGGCAAATCTATAATAGTAATTCATTCATATTGAGGTCTCAAAAGTATTTGGAAATGAGTTTTTCATGATCGTATATTGTTTCCGGAGACCTACTAGAAGAGTGCCTAAATATTACTTCGTAGGGCGTAAAGCCGGTAGTCTTGTTTTTAGTATTGTTGTAGCAGATAACTGCGTAAGGGAGGACGTTGAATGGATGTTCGTTCGGATGTTCGGCTGTATTTGCCCTTATCATTTTCGCTAAAGTCGCGTGAAACCTTTCGATAGAACCGTTTGATTCGGGATGATGGACGCTTAAAAAGGAACAGGTCAGGTCCCTTATTAGAGTATTTTCAAATTCACGTCCATAGTCGCAATGGATGCGAAGAGGTGTACCGTAATGTTGGAAAAATATTAAGAGGGTGTTTACGTATGTTTTAGCTGATGGTAAGCTTGAGTAAATTTGGTGAGTTCATCCCTAATAGTCAGTGTGTAGTTTCTCATTGGATATTCGAAAATATCAATTTTGATACGTTCGAAGGGTGTTTTTGGAGTTTCAGTAATAACAAAAGGAGCACTTAAGTTTTTTCTACAAAACTTTACCTTTTGACGAGTTTCGCAAGACTTAATAAATTGTTCTACACTTTTGATTACTCCAGTTCAGTTATACTTTTCCCTAATATGTCGAATGGTCTCATTATATCCAGGATGTGGGTTATTTTTGGAGAAGTGGTACTGTTGCAGTATAATGGGAATTTCGTCTTGGGAAGGGGTTGTCACAATGTTTTGCCAAATTTTTAGTTGTATGTCTTTGTCTGCAAGTATAAAAGATAACGTTTTGAGAATAGGTAGTTCAACATTGTTTTCATTGCAGAAGGTTTCTGATTCGTCAAACTGATCTTGGTTATAATAGAGGCTGTTAAAAAGATGTGAGACAACAGTTTCGGGATCGAATGGTAAAGGGACAATTAAATATTTTCTATGCCTTACAGTTTGACTGGATAGAGTTAGGCGTTAGAAATTTCTATTTTTGAA
Source organism: Octodonta nipae (assembly GCA_034190945.1). Lineage (NCBI taxonomy): Eukaryota > Metazoa > Arthropoda > Insecta > Coleoptera > Chrysomelidae > Octodonta > Octodonta nipae. The sequence continues at coordinate 63,001,861 of CM067221.1, forward strand.
TATTCCGTTATCGACTCGCTTTTTTATAGTTGAAGAAATCGATTAAATTCTGTTGTCATGATCATCGGGTTCTTGATCATTATCGGAGTCTGGTTGTTCTGGGTCGATTTCGTTATTTGCAAAAATGTTTATTTTAGAAATAAAGTCGGTGCATTGTTTGAAGTGTTTAATTTTGATTCGGGAAACAGCGTCTGCGTTCAAGTTTACCTTGCCGGGCTTGTATTCGATTTTATAGTTATACTCCTCTAGCTTGAGGCGCCATCTGGCAAGACGACTGCCAGGATCTTTGATAGAGATGAGCCAAGTAAGCGGGGGGGGGGGGGAAGGGGTGATAGCAGAGTAAAGTAAACTTTCTCCCAAAAAGATAAGGCCTGTAGTGCTTGACTGCCCACACAATGGCTATCCCGTTCGATAGTAGAGTATCGAGTATGCTATAGGAAGATTTTTTCCTACAGGGCCTCGTGAGAGAAACGCTCCAATTGCAATAGCACTAGCGTCAGTAGTGAGCAGAAATGGTTCTTCGAAATTTGGGTAGATCAAGATAGGGTCAGATACAATTCGTCGAAGATGAATTTGACGTCTTTCTGCAGGAGTTTTGTTAGAGGCTTTGAGATCATAGCGAAATTGGGGATAAAACGTCGGTAATATCCGGCGAGACCTAGAAAAGATTTAACATCTTTAGGGGTTTGGGACTGAGGAAAATTATGGATGCACTCAGCCTTTGAAGGGTTTGGTTTTACTCCTTCTTGGGTGATAAGATGACCTAGGTAAGCAAGTTCCTTACGGAGAAACTCACACTTGTCAGGTTGAGTTTTCAAGTTTGACTGTCTAAGACGCTTAAAGACTTCTGTCAAAGCGGACATATGCTCATGGATGGTTGGTGAATAGATAATGATGTCATCCATGTATACAAGACAAAGTTCATTTTGGATACCCAAAAGAATGTTGTCCATGACCCTCTGAAAGGTAGAAGGTGCATTTTTCAGACCAAATGGCACACGAACGAATTCGTAATGGCCATTGTCATCAGAGAAATCGGTCTTGGAAATGTCTTCCTCAAGGATTTCCAACTGATGGATCCCGAAAGCGGGATCCATTGTCGAAAATTATTGACACTTACCAAGTTGGTCGAGGAGATAAGAAATGTTGGGCAGAGGATATTTATCGTCTACAGTGTGTTCATTTAACTTCCTATAGTCGATAACAACTCGCTACTTTTGCTTATCAGAAGCATCGTGTTTCTTAGGGACGATCCATACGGGGGAGAAGAAGAAGAGTGCCTGATAATGCCTTGATCAAGCAATTTGGAAATTTGGGTTTTCACTTTAACCTTATGGACTTGAGGGTATCTATACTATTTTGTAAAAACAGGCTTGGCATTATTGGTGTCAATTGAATGTTTTACTGCTTTGGTAAAGGATAAAACATCGCCTTCAAGATAGAAAATATCTTCGAATTCTAAACAGAGGTTCGTTATAAGTTCTCGCTCTTCGTCATTAAGGTGTTCTGTACGAATTTGTTCCCTGATAGTTAAGTTTCTGTCTAAGTTTATAGAGTCAGAGTAATCCTGTGTATTCAAATTTAATTGAGTCAGCATTTCTAAGTTAACATCTACTTTTGAAAACTTGAGTATGAGGTTGTGCGTTAGTACTGGAGGTGTCTGTTGGTTGTGTATTAGATTGGTCATGCGGCACTTTATGTAGGGGGATAGTTTTTAACGTTAGTAATTAATTGTTTGGATTTTTAGTCGACGATACATTCATAGGGCTCAAGAAAATCAAGACCTAATATTCCATCAAACTTAATATCTAGATTTCGCTTTCAACTCTAGATACAGATTGTTTCCTTGTGTGGATAACCTAGAGCGAAAGGAATGAGGGTGTATTGAGAGATCGGGATTTTCTCATGAGTAATGCCTTGAATTGTTACTAATTCGGGATATCTTTATGAGAAGTTTTTGACAATGTTTTCTTTGAAAATGGAGATACCAGCTCTGGTATCAATTATGAGCATTTCCTCTTATTTAAATAAAGTTTCCAGAAGATCGTCATGTTGACTGTATAATAAAGCCTTAGTCAAATCTAAAAAAGTGGAATTTACTGTCAGAAGGGGACTTAAAGATTAATGTATTAAAGTTCAGTGATCGGGATTGAAGTCTTCCAAATTCAAATTCTGTATTTGAGTTTTGACTTCAGTAAGAGTAGTTGTCGTATCTGGGGGTTGATCTAGACGCGGGAGCGCTACAAAATTTTTCTACTGATATTAATGATATTGGTCTGAAAGGTTTGACAGGGGTATTGTCTACTATTATCGTTCGCTTTAAACCGATGGAACTACTTCAGCTAGTTTTGGGTAAGTCATGTTGGCCATCGACAATTCAATACATGCAGATTATGTTATCAGTATAATAATTATAGCTTTTAAGGCATCTGGCAGTGTATATCATCAACTCCACCAGCTGGTTATCATTTATTGATGGTGATTACAAGGTGGGTCCTCCTTAGAAGTACGGATCTATAAAAATACTATTTGATTCATATCTGGCATGTTAATTATATTGTTACGGTCGAAAGTTGTGTTCGACTTGATTTCACAGAAAGGTCTATTGATTCATATATCAACGATACTATTTGAGTTATCTATTCTAAATTGTTGACCTTGATGATAAATGTCTATTATTATTGATTAGATTTTCAACCCAATTTTTCATTTGATGATATTCGGCCATAACGAAATTTGGTCTGTTATTCGAGTTTTGAATCTCGATTGACTCTTTATCATATCTTAACCTTGGCTTCAGCGCCCACTATAACCTTATTTAGGAGGTAGAGTTGGTTTTCATAGTGAAAAGAGGGCTTGGGAGGAACAGATTATATTCTGCCTATTAGTTCTTCATTCCTCAAAACAGGAGCTGCTAATTTCCAAATTTTATATACGAGAATGTGCCTCGAGAAGATCTTTAGTGGAACACGAGTTCATGATAGAATTTGAACTAATCCGTGGTTCTAGGAATTCTTTTTGAACCGGTAAGTAGGGTATTTAGGACCATTGTGTCGACGAGATTGAGCAGCTCTTTCTGCTCGTTGCTTAGTAACTCAGGGCCTGCTAGATTTGGATACAAGAGTGCATTTTCCCACTCATTTTACTTTACTTGAATATTTTTTATTTTTTATAGTTAATATTATAAAAGTGGAGATTCATTTGATAAATGGTTTAAGCGTTGAAGATCGTGTATGGTCATGAAGGAAGGTCACGAGAATCTGCAAAATGGAAGGGTTAAGACTAGTTGTTTCAATACAAGATCCTCCTTTTTCGTTTTCAGATACGGTGCGGGTTACATCCTGAAAGCATGGGGAGTTGACTGCGCCGCTTTTCCAACTTTAATTTATTTTTGCTTACAGTGAATTACTCCAATATTGAAGTCTCCTATGAAAGTATTTTTGTATTTTGGGCAGTAGACATTTTATACGCACAATTTTTAGGCACGCACCTGTACATAGCTGATGTGGCCAAACTGAAATTTGGTCGCCTATTTTCAAACTCTGGAATTATTGAATACTCAATCTTCCGACAACCTAGTATATGTAGTCTCAGTTTCATCTACAACCGTGTTGCTTGATTTATTTCGATTTAATATAGAAATTTGAAACGAGAAAAAGTGGTCAAATATTGATAGTATCAAATTCCACAGTACAATAAAATATCATGGTGTTTTTAAAAATCAATAATCAATAAAGATTTGAATTATCAAAGTTATTTGAATTGACAGATATGGTAACATATAGTATTAACTTATAAATGTTAATAAAACTATCAAAACGATCAAGTCATTCACTCAATTTCTTTTTGAAATAATCTAAATCTTCCAGGATATCAATTTAATTATTCAAATATATTATAATTGAGCCTTACTGGTAAAAAATCTTAACGACGTTAGATGATTCACTACTACTCACATTAACAGGAACATTGAGATCCGTGTTATTCTTGTTATCGTTTTATTTACTGGACCAAGGTAATGTTTGTTCGTGGGATAGTCCGTCAATCAATAACTTTTTAAAAAGATTTAAATTTGACATTACTGCTTCAGTAGCACAAATAATACCTTTTACTACTTTTATTGTGAAATACAATTTATACACACTAATTTAGAGTCTTTAGTTTTATGTTTTCCAGGACAATTTAGGCAACTTGTTAGTTTTTGCATTTCAACACTGTGACTAATTCTCCACAATTATAACATGGTCTTATGATGATACAGTAGAACTTTGAGCTTTGCAAGTTTGAACCACAATACTTTTATAAGTTTAAAGATGCCTAATAGGCACAGTTGACACACGGCAATTCTCAGGGACGTCGGCGGCGCCCTAATATGACATCGCACATGTCACTGAGTCAGCTTAATGTTAGTTTTCATAGTACAAACTTACCCCATGCTGTCCAAAATTTGGTTAAATAGAAAAAAACGTCCAATAGCGCCAACAAAATTTTAAGACCTCTACTTTCAGATATTAATTGGTATTTTTGGGATCTTTGAGTGGCTGAATCAATATGGCGGCCCAAAGTGAGAGGTTCCCTAGAAAATTATTAAATTTAAAGGTGGAATGGAAATAAAAGAATTTTCTGTGGCACTACAGAATTTGTACCATATTATGGACATCATGTTGAATCCGCCTTCTTGTAATTTTCATTTTAATACTGTATACTTCTAAAAATTATCATATCAGATTATGGACGCCATATTGAATCCGCCATCTTGAAATTCAAATTTTAATTATTAATTCTAGAATAGGAATACATTTGGTTTAAAAATGATAATTTGGCTGACACAAAAAGATTAATACGAAATTCGGGACGCCTTATTAAATCCGCCATATTGAAATTAGAAATTTGTGTTGCTCAGTTGTACACAAGCCACCTAAATAAACCTAACTGATTCATTTTTAAACTCGAGAAAATTCTTTAAAAATGGCTTTATATATATAAATCAAATTTTCATTTTGCAATTTGCATTATATATATATATATATATATATATATATATATATATATATAAAGCCATTGACAACGAAGTCAGAATAGACTTTGAAACATTTGGTTTTCCTGCAATATACGTCGTTTTATTTCGATTGTGGTGTTATTGCCCAAAAAACATAAAAGTAATCAAGAATATGCCACAAACAACTTTTAGAAGACAATTAGGTCCTCAGATTCTGAGGGTCGAAGTTGTAGTTTTTCGGTGGCGACATGCCTTATTATTTTAAATGTATTATATAATTATAATAAGCTGGGATTTTCCTGTTGGGTAATAAACCCAACAAGAAAATCCCAATTACAAGGTAAATGTGGAATACGATTACTTATAACTATACATACATATATTTATAGAAATTAAATTGAATATATATTTACTACTATAAATAGTTACTATATAATGATTAATATATCTTTACTAGTGTGACAACTAATATTTCATGAGGTATGTCGGTACAAATACAAAACATTTATTTAAATATAGTAATAATTAGGTAACAAAGGTCATCTTAATCATTTATACAAAAACATTTCATCAGATTTAGCAAGTATATATGAGAGATTGTTATAGTGGATATCACAGCTTGAGCTAATCCTATTAAAGTTTCGGCACATATTATGAATAGGTGAATTCAGCATAAGATTTGTCCGGGATTGAATTATATAGAAATCATGACCTCTGCGAGAGTTATGATTTGGTACCGCAAAATTAATTCTTTCCAACAAGGTTGGTGTATCAACTCAGTTTTGTAGAAACTTGTATAAAAAAGTTATGCTGGTATTAATTCTTCGATGTTCGAGGGACTGCACACCTAAGCTCATAAGTAGATATTTTTGATCAATACCCTGTTGTGGTTAGGTACCACTAGACCTAAAAGACAGAAATTTCAAAAACTTTCTCTGCACACTTTCCAATGTGTTCTTGTGATTGCTATAAAAGGGGCTCCAGACTAAAGACGCATATTCCAGCATATTATATGGAACAACAATTGTGTTACAATGATAATTATTGTAGCATATGTGAACCAGGAATTTTTTTTGTTAACAAATGGTTGATTGATGAGATCGTTAAGATTCCTTGAATACTGGTCCAACTTGTGGTTGACTATGGATAATTCTTCCATATTTAAGTCGTCCAGTTTAAGCGGTTTAAGATCCGGAATTGCAAGTTTCTCAGGATGAGAATTGCCACAATTCAATGGGATTAAAACTGGGTGAGAATTGTCCGTATGTTCATGAATTTTTGTGTGATAGAATAGTTCGTTAGCACTAAAGTTTTAGCGTTTATTCATGTAAGGGTTCGGATATGATTACAATCCACGCATGTTTCAAGTTTTTGAACATTGTACTCTTCACTGAAAACGATGGCACTTTTACAAATTTCTGGGACACTACGAAAGTTTTTCAGGTGCTGCGCGTCACAGGGTGCATTTGAGTCTATGGGATACGAGTATAAATAGGAGCACAGCTGTTTGCACGCACTCAAGTCCTTGATCGGAATGTACATAAGACAATCATCATTTCGCGCTAGATATTTATGAGCAAAGAAAGGATGTAATGAAAACCCGTTCTATCATCTAAAATCAGAATGGGGTATAAATGGTAACCTGTATAAAGTTGTTGCTCTACTAGAGGGATTTTTACAATTAATACTAGATCTGAGTAGTTCAATTAATTCTAAATACTGTGCAACACTTAAAATCTGACTGGTAACAGTAAATTACTTTTAACAAGGTTTTTGAGAAATCTCGTGTAATGCGGCAATCAAATGATCTGACGTAATAATAGATGAGTGAATAATTTTAAACGGGCAAAAGTTATTGAATTTGAAATATCGTTGAGGTTATCCACCAGAAACAAATAACTAGCCATTATTAGTCTGTATGTGGTAAACAATGTAACTCGTTTCTCAAAGTTACCTTGGATTTCCATCGTCTTGAAGTGGTTGATCTCACAACGTTTCAATAGCTATGTATCTGCTATCGTCATCAGGTGAATAATAGGAAATTCAGATTATCCCTCGTATTTATATTATACCTTTAACCGGTTGGGTCTTATCTGGCATCACTGGCGGTTGGTTGCCGGTGAAGCGTAGGGGCAGAGGCTAAAGAAGAGCTCACCAAATATTTTTAATTTGGACGCTGGGCTCCCTAATTATATTTTCGTTCGAGATTATATATACTGTCTTACTGTCTCTATGAATTTTCGTTTGTACCAGTGCTCTTCCTTGTGAATTGCTCTGGCCTGGTCCTAATTGATATTATGGTGTGCGGTCCATGCATAATTAGCTAGCCCTTTGAGTAGGTGTGCGCTGTTCCTTAACCCTGGTGTCCAGCGGTCGCCTTGTCTCTCCAATTTAAGATTGCCACATTCACAAGGTATGCTGTATATACAGTTATTTGGCCTCGTTCTTGTTATCATGCTCCTGAAAGTGTTGTTGCTTTTGAAGATCATTCTAATTCCATAGCTGTGTGCAATTCTTCAAGTTTCTCCGACAAGCCTTTAGTATACGGTAATAGTAGAGTTGGTACCGTGGTGTCCTCTTCCTGCCTAGGTGGCATCAGTAGAAACCTGAAAAGGAAGTTAGTTTTCAGAACATGGTTTCATTCTGTCAAAGTTCACTTTCGTTCGTTGGTTAGTTCTTAGGTTTAGAAGTTATTCTGGATATCGATAATTTGGAATGGACCATTAAATTTGTTCTGGAGGTTGTCTTTTATTTGTGACTCTTTAACGTATACCTTGACACCGATTTTGTATTCAGGAGGGTTTTTCGAAACGTGTTGCACAAATCTTTCTTTCGCTTTTTGTTTCTGTAAGTTAGTCTGTTCTCTTGTAATTTTGTAATAGTAAGAAATTCGGCTATTTAGATCTCGTACTTATTTGCTAATTAGTTCTTTTTTGGTCTCTGGGGGTCTGCTGGAGGTATGTCCGAAAACGAGTTCGAACGGGGTAAAGCCATGCCTCCTATTAGTTGAGTTGTTATAGGCAATAATAGCATACGGAAGTACGTTTAAGGGGTGTTTGTCGGGATTTTCTGCTTTGTGAATACGAATCATTTCTAGTAGAGTAGAATGAAATCGTGCCGCGGAGCCATTTGTTTACGGCTGTCCTTCGCTAGAGTAAGTAAGTTTGTTGTCATATAGTTTTCATAGATCTTTAAGTATAGCATTGTCGAATTCTCTGCCATAGTCGCAGTGGATACGTAATGGTGTACCGAAATGGTGAAAGTACAACATAATAGTACTAACGACATATTTAGCGGATTTATGCGCCCAAACACAGGTCTGTGAGAATTTAGTAAGTTCGTCTCTTATCATCAAAATTTGATTTCTATTAGGATTTTCTGAGATGTTGATGTAAATTCTTTCAAATGGTGTTCAAAGTTAACAGGCGGTGATCCGTGGGAAGTTGGAACTTTCGGCCATATATATAATAGTAGTAGTATATACACAGAGTCACACGTGTTTTTAGTAACTCCTCGTTTAGACGATCAAAACTGCTTGATAAAGGCTTTTTTTTAGTTTTTGATAAACTCTTTCTTAAGTAACTAGTGTACTGTGAAAGTGTTAGTGTCAATAAATTCTTTCCTTGACTAACAGGCGTAGAAAAAACAGTTAAAATTATCAGCAATTTAACCTTCAATTTATTTCTCAACATAAACAGTTAAACGAAGCCATTCATTTTTGTGAGACTAAAAACTACGACATGGCACCAGCTGTTTGTTGTTTTTGCAAGAGCGCCTCTTCGAGGCATTCTCCATCGGTGACCTGTTCTGAATGTAAAAAAGTGTATCATAATAAATGTGTTAATGTACCGAATTGGCCAGAAAATTTTCCGGGACTGTCCTGGAAATGCGTCGACTGCATGGCTTGCGAGAATAATGAGTCAACTGATATGAAAACTATAATATCTAAGTTAGATGACTTGCAGTCAATGATAAGTACTTTAAAAAAGCAGCAGGAATTATTTGTTGAATCATTACAATTCTATGGAAATAAAATTGATGATTTTAACAACAAAATATCAAGTTTTGAAGAGAGAATTAGTGCAGTTCATGAAATTCAAGCCGATGTTATCAATATAAATAGCGAAATGAAAGAATTGAAGGATGAAGTTAACCAGTTGCAGCAACAAATAAGGATGAACAACATTGAAATAAGTGGAATTCCCGAGACAGTCTCAGAGAATGTCGCTGATATTTTCAGCAACATTTGTGCAAAACTTCAAATTTCTAATTGCAGCAATATTATTGAATCGTGCCACAGAATTCCGTCTGCGAACAAGGACTTGCCTAAACCTATTATTGTCAAGATTACTTCAAAGATCCATGGAGATGCTATAATAGCTGCTATTCGCAATAGAAAAGGTTTGAAGGGTAGCGAGATTGGAGTAGCTGCAAACAAAGATTTTAACATATATATTAATGACCATCTCACTCCAAAAAACAAAAAGTTATTCAAAGAAGTTCGTATATTCTGTAAGTAAAAAAACTGGCATTATTGGACAAGGGATTGCAAAATTTTTATACGAAACCCGGTCTCTGGTAATACTCGTGTTATAACTACTCAAACCAATCTACACAATTTCAAATAATTTACCCTCAGTTTTTAAAAATCTCACAAGTTATCTCCCTTTTTTTTCTTTTATGGTTCTGTCTATCTATTATCAAAATGTGAACGGTCTCAGAATTAAACCTAAAGATTTTTTCATTTCATCAGCTGCGTCTTTCTTGGATCTAATATGCATAACGGAATCTCGACTCAATGATAACATATATTCAGTAGAAGTATGCGATCCCCAAATTTATAATGTGTTTAGGAATGATCGCCGTGGTAGACTAAAAGAAGATGGTGGTGGCGTAATGGTTGCAGTTAAAACTGAATTATGTTGTGATGTGCATCCTGAGTGGTCAAGCGATGGCTTGTGTGAAGACCTGTGGATATCTGTTCAATGCGAGGGATACAAAAAGTTGTTGCTCTGTTGTGTTTATGTGCCTCCATATACCACGTACAATAATGTTAAGTGCTACCTCGATAACGTTTCTAAAATTGTGGCAAATAAATCTAATGACTCTGTTTTGGTGATTGGTGATTTTAACGCATCTGAAATATTGTGGTCTTATGATTCTACATCTCAAACTCTTATGCCAACTAATGTTTGTAATGCGACCTCCGAAATTATAGTTGACACATTTAACTATTTAAATTTATACCAGTACAACGACGTTCCAAATATGCATGGTAAGTTTTTAGATTTATTATTTTCCAATTTACCGGACATTAAGGTAGTTTCAAATAACCATCCTCTTGTAGATGAAGATAGACACCACAAGGCAATTGAGGTCTTGATTAATTCAGAAAACGATTTATTGAATAAAGAAAGATCACCATATAAAAGATATAAATTTGAATCTGCTGATTACAATGTAATTAATGCTGCTATTGAGGCTATCGATTGGGTTTATCTTTTTTCAAATAAAAATGTTGACTGCTGCGTTCAAATTCTGTATGATAATCTAACAAGAATCATTAACAGCAACATTACTGAAATAAATATAAAAAGGCAATATCCAATCTGGTATTCTCGAGATACTATAGGTTTAATTAAGGAAAAGATTCTGATTATCCAAATTTTTCAAATCTAAGAAAATCTGTTAAAAATAATTTAAAAATTGATTATAAAAACTACATCAATAATGTTGAAAGTAACATTAAGAGTTGCATTAAAAAATTTTGGTCATATGTTGCTAGCAAAAACAAGTATAGGAGTTTACCTAATACATTAATATACGAGGAAAAACAGTTTACCAATGACTCCGATATATGTAATGCATTTTCTAGTTATTTCTCGTCTCTATATGAAACTGAAACTTTGCCGACCTTAATTGATTCTACTAGTGATCTCACCTGTGATAACTCGTTTTCAATTAATCATATCACAATGGAAGAGGTTTTAAACCAAATTAACTCTCTAGACGTAAATAAAAGCCCTGGTCCAGACGGTATCCCAGTGTCATTTATAAAAAAATGCAAAAATTCCTTGGTCTTACCCCTTTTTTTAGTTTTTAACAAATCATTACTAACTGGGACTTTTCCTGCCTACTGGAAAAGGGCATTAGTAACCCCTGTTTTTAAAAGTGGCGACAAAAAATTAGTTAAAAATTATCGTCCCATTTCTCGATTATGCATATTTGGAAAGCTGTTGGAAGCTATTATAACAAATGAACTATTTTTTAAAATAAAGAATGTATTAGACCCATGTCAACATGGTTTTTTTCGAGGTCGTTCTGTTGTTACTAACTTGGTTCCATATGTGCAAGATATACACAATGCAATGGATAATCATTGTCAAATGGATGTTGTGTATACTGATTTTTCCAAGGCTTTCGATAAAGTGCATCATGCTACTCTGATGCGTAAGCTTGGGGATTTCGGTGTGCAAGGCAGCCTCTTATCTTTCATTAAATCATACTTGCAAGGTAGGGTACAATACGTGCAGGTTGGGAATGTACAATCAAATTGCATTAAAGTTACGTCTGGTGTTCCCCAAGGGTCCCACCTCGGACCGCTACTTTTCTCCATCTTCATTAACGATATAGGCCAATGTTTTATGTACTCTAAATATAGACTATATGCCGATGATCTTAAGGTATATCATACTGTAGTAAGTGTAGATGATTGTCATAACTTGCAAGTTGATTTAACTAGACTTGAGCATTACTGTGTCCGTAATAGATTAGAATTAAATTTGGATAAATGTAAACATATCACATTTTCAAGATTAAGATATAATATTCCTTTTGACTACGCACTTGGCACTCATATTGTACAGCATGTAACAAACATCAAAGACCTTGGTATAATATTGGATTCCAAACTTTTATTTGATTTGCATGTTGAGAATATTGTTAACAGGGCCTTTCGCAACCTAGGATTTATTTTAAGAATCACCAAAGATTTCTCATCTGAAGAAACCCTTATTACTCTTTATAACTCTTTCGTTAGAAGTACACTTGAATATGCTTCCTTGGTCTGGAATCCACAGTACGTAAAATACGTGGAAAGGATAGAAAGAATAGAATATTGTTATTACACATATGAATGTAATTTGCCAAAATACAAATTGTCTAAACTTTCCACTCGTCGTGATATATTTTATATAATATTTATATATAAATTAGTTCAAAATAAAATAGACTGTATTGAGATCATAAATAACTTAAATTTTAACTGTGGCACTAGCCATACTTTAAGAACTAAATATTTACTTTACAGTCGTAGGTGTGATACTAATTCCTCCTACAACTCCTGTTTGAACAGGATGCTGAGAACGTACAACTTACATTTCTTGCATATTGACATTTTCAGCATTTCCTCATATGCACTAAAAAAAACAGCCTATTTAGTTTTCAAAATTTAAGCACACATGTATGTAAGTAGCTTATTAGTAGTAGTTTTTCGTATCTTTATTATTCTCTTTCTTTTTTATTGTAATTGCATTAAATATTTGTGTGACTGTGAATAATTGTGTAACATGTGGTTTCCTATAATTGGGTAGTCCAGGCTACCTGTTGGAAACCCAAATTGTAAATAAATAAATAAATAAATAAATAAATTATTGGTCTCCAGTGCTTTACTGCACAAACAATAGCCAACAGTTCTCTCATAATAGTCGAATATCTTGTCTCGGCTTGACAAAGCGCCCTGGAAGCATATCCAATGGGTAAATCTTTACCTACTGGCCCTTAGAATAGTACAGTGCCGATTGCGAAGGCACTGACGTCAGTGGTTAGTATGAACTGTTCCTCGACGTTTGTATAGATCAGTATTGGTGTCGAAGTTAAAGTACGTTTAAGTTCTTTAAAGGACGTGATGCATTCAGCGTTGAAGTTAAACGGTTCAGACTTTTGTAAAAGTGTATTCAAAGGTTTTGATATCTTCGCGAAGTTTGGAATAAACCTCCGGTAATAACCAGCGAGTCCCAAAAGTGACTTAATATCTTTGGGGTTCTGCGGTTGAGGAAAATTTAAGATACAGTCGACTTTCGACGGGTTGGGTTTTACACCGTCTTTAGTTATTAAGTGTCCCAAATAAGTGACCTTCTTGGGGAGCAACTCGCATATGTCAGACTGTATTTTGAGGTCTTTGAAAACGTCAATTAGTCTTGCTAAGTATTCGTGAATGGTGGGAAAATAAACGATTATATCGTCCATATACACCAAACATCTTTCGTTCTGGATTCCTATCAGAATATTGTCCATAACCCTTTTGGAATGTTGAGGTCATTTTTCAACCCGAAAGACATGCAATCAAATTCAAAATGACCGTTCAGTACAGTGAAAGCGGTTTTTTGAAGGTCCTTGGACTCGATTTCAATCTGGCGGAAACTAGACGCCAGATCTAGGTTGGTAAAATACTGGCATTTGCCAAGTTGGTCTAACAGATGGGATATGTTGGGTAAGGAATATTTGTCATTTATTGTCAGTTCGTTAAGCCTTCTATAGTCCACGACTACTCGCCATTTCTGTTTTCCGGAGGCATCTATTTTTTTGAGGACAACCCATACAGGGGAATACCAAGTAGAGGTTGAGGGACGAATGATGCCCTGTTCTAACATTTGTGAAACTTGGTTACGGCCTTCCTCTTTGTGCATTTGGGGATAGCGGTACGTTTTAGTGTATAAGGGTTTGGCGCTGTTCGTCTCGATGGAATGTTTAATTTCATGCGTGAACCTAAGATGATCATCGCCTTCTAAGTAGAAAATGTCGGAGAAGTCAAGACAAAGTTGTTGTATTAGTTCGGCTTCTTCCTCGTTAAGGTGTTCGAGTCTGAGTTGATTATTAATCTCCGTTTGTCTGTCGATGTTAGAATTAGTTGCGAACGAGATTTCCTCTCAATGATTTACAGAGTAATTTTTAATGGGTTCTAATTTGATAGTGTCCAAATTTACAGTTTATGGACAGGCATTAGCATTTAAGATGAATGCCAAAACCTCACCTTTGTCTTTAACTTGAACCAAAGCATTCGGGACTCTTAAAATTCTGGGACGGTAGTGGTTAGTATAGCTTCCGTGTTGCGTAAGTCACATTTGAGTTCGCAAATCCGTTCTGTTCGCGGTTCAATAGTAATCGTGTTTGTAATTGTTGGGTTAATTGTTGGAGATTTCCTGTTTGAAGATTTTGTTTCATCTGTTACTTTCATAAGCGACATAGTTTTGAAGTTGGTAATAAGAAGTTTATTTTGTTAAAGTGAATCACACAATTGTAATGTTCTAAAATGTCAGAACCTAGTAATATGTAAACTTTTTGCGGGTCGTTAAGATTAAATGGAACTAAGGTCGATTCGTTAATCAGGATTTTTTGATTAGTGATACCTTGTACCACAATATTTTTTCGATATCAGTGTTGATATTTTTCACAAGTATTTGGTTTATAAATGAATAAACCAGCACTTGTGTCTATTAGTAGTATATAAGTATTAGATGCACCTTTACTGTAGAAAAGGTTTTTAGAATTTACCGATAGTAAGGGGTTGTTAGGAAAGCTTGTTCTGGAAAATTCAGATTGGGGTTGAAGTCGTTGAGTAAACTCATTGTTTCGAGCTGGGTTTGAAGATTGCAGATGTGTGTATCGGGTTGTTTGTCCACTGTAAGTATCTCTTGAAAATTTTGTCGTCGGTCTTCGGGTAATTCAGAAGGGGATTCAGGGTAATTGCTTTCAAAAGTTTCAGCATAGTCATTTTGAGAATATTCGATATCTGTATTTTGGGGATCTGAATAAGAATCATCGTCTTGGTCATTTGAATTAGAATATGAATCATCGATGGTGAAATTGTTCGAAGGATTGTAGAACTCATTTTGATTGAAGTGGTAAGTTCTTTGTTGTTGGTTTCTGTAAAAATTGGGATTTGGTCGTCATTGATTAGGACTTTGGTATTGGCCACTAGCAGAAGGTCGATTTTGTTGTGCAGGATACCTATTAGGGTCAATATTGGGCCTAGTTTGATTAGCCGATTGATAAGATGGATTTGGTCTAAATTGCTGGTTGTTATTGTTAAAGTTTTTGTATGGTTGTTGGTGTGGTTGTTTTTGTCGTTGTCGTGTTATACATTCGTTATACAAATGTCCGGTACGTTTGCTAAAGGAACACTGTTTTGCAATGGTTGAGGAGGTGGTCGTCTTTGTTGTTGATGTTGTTGAGGGGTACGTGCATTTGAGAATTTTTGATTCTCCAAGTGACAGAATTGGAGTACTATTTTTATTCGGGTAACTGCGGTAACTATATCAGGAGGGTTACTAGAGTTAATAATTTGGCCTGTTTTGGATTCGAGTCCGGTCAAAAGACTATTTAGGGCCATGAAAGACAAATTTGTGCGTCTTTTCCTTTGGTTATTAGATTCTGTTTGTTAACAGCCGCGTGCATTTTTGCATCGTGGCATTGTAGTCTGGCTGAGAAAGTTAGTGGGGATTCAGTTGGTAGTTGTCGCATTCTTTGTAAATCCTGGATTAGAGCAGATAAGTAGAGTGAGTCACCGAAATGGTTTTGTAAAAGTGTTTCTATTTCGTCCCAAGTTGACGCATTTCTTGAATTAACAAGCTCGGCTGTACGGCCTCAGCTTGTTTTTAATGTTGAAAACTAAAAGAGTTATTTGATTTGCGACAGCCATATTTTGTGGTGTCGAACAGGAGCTGATGAAAGTATTTAAGAAATTTGGATTGCCGTCATATTCGGTGATGATAGCAAAAATTTTCGCGAGTTTGTATGGTTCTACCAAACCTTGGCGTGTTTCAACCATATTTACAAATATTATGAACTAGTTTATATAAACAAATAGATAAAATTAAATATGAAAATTGAAAAATCAGTGCATGGGTATTTTTTTGTAGTAAATTTGTTATAGAAATAATAAACAAGTCAACATAAATGTAATAAATTGAAGGTAAAAGGTAAATGCAATAAAATAAATGAGATATATTTTCACTATTAGAAACTGTAACATTTGCACAGCCTTATCAAAATAATCCAGTGCAAGTTACAGGTTCTTTTAAATTATCACCCCGAATGAACAAGCAATGTAAACCTACCTTAACGCTATAAATATTATTTGGATAAAACGAGTTATGTTATCCCCATACTTTCGTTTATTAAATTTATTCGAAGAGCACTAGAATTATTTATCGTCTTCTAGTATCTAATTCAATAACTAAAATTTGGTCAAATATTTGAGTAAAAAGTAAAAGATAATTCTTTAGGTTGTAAGTCTGACATGCCATACAACCGGGAAAATATAGAAGATAGTTAGATTACTTAAAACTTTTAAATCGTCATATGAATAAAACAATTAATACCGATACGGTTAAGAAAACAGAAAATGAATTTAAATAGACAGATGTCGAAAGATTCTTTTGGTAGTATATAGATTAATATAGTGTTGCCTAACATTTAATGGATATCAACGCATGCGAAATGTGATGCTTTGACTTGAGGTTAAGAAACAAATACAGTTGGCGAGAGTGGTCACATGCTTCGCTCGACGTGGATCTGTCAAAAGTTCTGCCAACAGAGTTTATCAGACTCGGATCAGCTGATATGTTTTTACATGATAGTTTGGATGGGGATATTCAAAAAGCCCGCCATTGAACTGACCGGACGGGAGAATAGAATTTCCTGTGTGAACTGAGGAACACGAGGGTGAACAAAAAAGGGAATTTTGGAGAATGGTCTCGGAAAGATTCCGAGGGGTAATAAAAGTGATTCCGATTTGTTAAAATATCCCTCAACTATAATGTTTGATGTAAGTTCACCGATTTCCATAGTTCGTTTTGGGGAAACCTATTTAATAACCGCAAGGGTTTAATTTAAAAAGGCACCCCTTTTGAGTGGTTACCCTGCGCCAGTAAAGAAGGTAAGATAAATTAAGTTTTCTAATAACATAGTAAAAATCATTATGATCATTTTCTTCATGTTACTATAAAAGTGAAAATGAAGACATATCCTTTTTATTAGTTGAATGTATCAACCCCTTTTCATTTGTTATATGGGTAATATTTCACTCTATTAAATATTAAAATTCTTGGTACAGAGATGTTTCAAGAGTTAAGTACTTCACAGATTGGAAATGAAATTTATTTCATGAAAATCTTTATTGTAGGATTTTGGTTGGGTTTAAGGCTTTTATATGAGCCAGAATAGACCTGAGGTTGGTCTAGGATAGTTCTAACATTGATCTAAAATTTGGATTGTGCTCAGCGACAATTGAGAGCAAACTGGATGTTAATGGAGATGTCTACACTCCTTGGTTGTGTCCAAAATTGAGTTGCAGTGTCAGCGAAGGACCTGGTTAGGATGTCCACACATTTTGCTACGCCGGATGATTGAAACACCCAGACAGGGTCACCATGTTGTTCCATCTAGCAAACACTATCCCATCTTTGATATTAGATCTTGGACAGTTCATCCTTATCAATTTGAGTAAAATTTACTACAAGGACAATTAAGGTCAGACCTTTTCATTTTGACTAAGAAAGCCTACTCTAGGTTTACCAAAATATGTATATATAAATGATATTTTGATAATGTGTTTAAAAATTTAAATTATAAATTTTTGTGAATAAGTCAGTCACAAAGTATGACACCTCTAGTGTCTATGTGTAAAAAAAAATTGTAAACTATAACTCATGAGTTACAGGATATAAAGTTACCAGTTTAATAGATAAAATTTTATAGATATTTATTTTAGGGATACATATTTAAAGTTACAGATCTTAAATTTTCAAATCTTTATTAAGGTGATTAGATATGGATAGTTATCCATGCAACCTGATTATATATATTTTTTGATTAGTGTTTGTTATATTCCAGTATATACACGAATATATTTCTGAATTTCATTGTTGATTATAAAACTGAATAGACAAGGAAAGTTTAATATTCAGTTCAGAATAAATATTTAGTTTCTATTCTCTCATTGCAGATATGACTGAACAAAAGATTTAAGTTTTATTAAGAACATATGATTAATTTCCAGATTAGTTTAATAAAACTTTGTATAATGAAAGTTTACTTACCTATAGAGAATTTTTCTTATTTTCCAATATTTATCTCAACATTTTTTTAATTGGTTTAAATTCAGAAGACCCAGAATCATATTGTACTAATTTAGTTAATTGTAAATAGATCCTTCTAGAGTTCATTAGTGTTTAATTTCTCTAAATATCTCAATATATAGAACTTCCTTTCTCAGCTTAAGGAGGCATAGATTAAACTAAGCTGAGTGGCGCCCTCTCCCTCACTAACTTCAAACAATCCCAAATTCTCCTTGGTTGTCACTAAAAAACTTCAGCAGTAGAACCCCGACCACAACATCAATAATCCTGAGCCTAGCCGGCGCACATCTGTGACCTTATGGTTACACTATATGGCCCTCCACTAATTTCAGGTGGACATTACGCCATAAAACAATTAAAATAGTATCACACACAATAGCACAGAAGTTTTTAAGTATATATTTTTAGAATTGTTTTAAAATAGAAATGAGTGCTTGTAAATATTAAATGATAGATCTGTATGTTCAAGATACATAAAAATCGTATCCATTAAATAAATAAAATAATTAAAAATCAATAACATGAAGATTATTATAGTACATACGTTAATACTCCTGGCATGAGACTATTCTGGACAAGCTGAGGACTGGTTGAGGTAATGTTGCTAGTTCCGGGTTCTCGCTGCCACAGTTGTTGTCTCGGTCTGGAAGTTCTTGTCCACAAGGATTTGGAAATCGGAACAACTAGTGAGTGTACACGTGTTCTAGCTGTGTTAGACAATCCTACTGACTGCGCCAATTTAATATGTTGTAAATCACTTTTGAGTTGTAAGAAAAATATTTATTGAAATATAAAAATTAAAACTAAATAAATGACAACCATGGAACCGCATCTCTATGATTTTTAACATTAAAAAGCTGAGTAATTAAAAGAACCGTCAAGTTTTTTTGTTTCTTAATTATTAGATTTTTACATTTGAACTGTTGTAAGTTTTTTATTTTTCACTGCATCTTCATCAAATAAACTTAAATCTAATCTATGATGTTCCTTTGCTCATCTGCATTTTATATTTGACACAAATAATTGGTTGAAACAAACAAATGGCGAGGTTCCATAGGAACATTATCACATTACAAAAAAAATAGAAGCACATCGAGAACTTCGAATGCTTACAAAAACTTCTCTACTACAACCCCTTTCCAAAGATATATCACACGTATTGAAAAATAATCAGTATCATAATAAAATTTGAGTTGGTAATTTACAAGGTTAGAAATACAAAAAATAAAACATACATCAAGTTGCAATAATTTGTAATAATTTTTTTTCAAACTGAATTCTACCGCTACAGATGCAATGGCGACACCATTTTCTGACTCCTACAGTGGACTCCTCTAATTGCATCTCATCCCATATTATTTCAAAACCAACATTTATTCTTTCTCTTAACTGCGCTTCGATTTCGATTTCTCTCTCATAAACGAATGCTTGGTCTGTCCGCATACAAAATCAGATCTCTTGGAGAGATGCATATTATTTGAAAAAAATCGTGTCTTCAGAAACAGCTGCCGAGCCAGAGGACAGCCACAAGAGAGATGGTAGATCAGTCAAATGAAAATAAGTTCCTTACTTTCTCATCTCAAGAGTGGAGGAGTTCAATGCCAAGAACCTGCTGTGGAGACAAAGTGACACGTGCAGCCGAGCCAGCGTCTCTACAATTCAAAGCCGAGTTTACTTATTTTAAATTTTCTTCTGTTTGAACCTTTAAGTAGTTTAGACGATTTTGTAACTTTCAAAATAAATTGTTTTAAAAAATAGTTTTTCCTGTAAAGAAGATAAATTTAGCACCTACTTTCGGCATTTGCCGAAGTGCGTCTTAATATGTCTATCGAGCAGAAACACAGAATTAGGGACGGTATAAAAAATATTAAGTCACTAGCTTAAAAATCATACAATACTGATGTTACAATCTTTATCAATTAATACTCTAGATCTGTAGAATTTGTAGATAGGTACCACAATTCTTACATCAGTGTGTACAATTAGTTAATTTAATTAAAAAATCGATATCTTACTTACTCCATTTCGATTTCTCTCCATGTTTGCTTGAATTTGAATCATTTTTCTGTTTTATTGCAGGGATTATTCAAACAAATATTTCATTTCATCTCGCTTACTTAATATGTGAATAAAGACTGTTAAAATAAAGAAGTTCTAAGCTAACATAAATAAAATTGATTATCTCGTTAAGTACTATTTAATAATAGGTTTGTTATCATCTACAAATCGTAACATAATTTGAAAACAGTTACTAATAGTGAGCTATATGAATACAGGTAAGTTGGGTTGTTAATGGGGAGTAAAACTTTTTAAATGTATTTCTAATTTTATGCAATAAAGACATTTAATCAAGGCTCTCTCTGGCGCCGTTGCGTCTATTGCGAGGTCTAGGGTTTTGAGGTCATCGGAAATCGGGCCAATTAAAAATAACACAAAGCTAAGTACAGTCACCGGCGAGTCCATGTCAATACAGGGTGAGGCATATATATAGTGCTACAGCTAGTGCACAACAGTATCCGCCTTAGGGTCCTGATAGCGGATATTGAAGATGATTTTATACTGCTTATGAACCTAATTTTCTACCAGAATTCCCGGTCGAATGGAACAAATTATCCATGGGGAGTTAGAAAGAAATCCTGGGAGCCGTGTTGAAATGGTGGAGTTTGTACATTTAGCTCAAGACTACTTGCATGGGCGGGCTATAGCGAAAACCGGACGGGACAGACAAGTTAGAGTCCTGAATATGTCCAACAACGGCAAACAAATTGCCAATGTTCAAGAAATAGATTGATTGGAGCCATTAGACACCACAATCAACTGGAAAGAAGCTTACCAGACATCGGCTTAGGAGACAAGTCCCAGTAAAGTCTCTAATCTAAGACAGTTTGCCGACCCTCTGACACACCCACCAGACACAGTAGAATGCCAAGCAATTCCTCGACAACCACTGCACAGACTAGATACCGGAAAGGCTCAATTAATAGGTATACCAGCTAGGCGACTACCATTGGGGCAATAACAGTTGAGGAAAATATCAAGTCCATGTTACAAAACGGAGTCCTTGAGCCATCTGTCAGCACATGGCCTGTTCCTGTTGTTGTAGGAAAAAAGAAGAATGGAACAACAGAGAAGAGACCTCGTTCTCTACCACGAAAGGGCTGTTTCAGTTCATGGTAATGCCCTTTGGATTATATAATTCTCACGGTACGTTTGAGAATTTAATGAAGTATGCACTGAGCGGGTTGCTTAGTATACCTCGACGACAATCTGGTCATGGATCACACATTCGATTTTTGATCCACGTAGTTTCTGGGTCAGCAATTCTCACAATCTAAGATAAGATAGAAGCCATTAGTATTTGGCCGACCCCGAGGGACTGAACTGCGAATAATTTTGGGGTTCTGTTCGTACAACAGGAGATTTGTTGAGGGATTTGCCACCATTGTTGCCCTTCTACATCTGCACACGGAGACCTTCCGTTGGAATCAGAATTCTGAAACATGGAACTCCCTTAGAGTAGAGAAATGAATGTTAAAGAGAATTTGGGAAAGTAATGACGGCAGACAAACCAAGTCCCGAACCAAATGGTACCCGCCGTTCGGACCGATGTGCATAATGTTATTACCGGAGGTCATCTGGGCATGAACAAATTTTGGATAAAATTCGCCAACGTTACTACTGGGTAAATTGCCCCGGATCAAGGGCAAGATGCAGCAATGCAATATGGGCGCCCAATCTGAGAGAATTGCCGTTGTTGTCGTCAGTCGATTTGTCGAGTCCGAGAGGGGAACAAATACATACATTACTTCAGCAAATGACCTCAGGCATATGCTATACCTAATCAGGTGACAATCACGGTAGCAATGTTACTGGTGGAACAATGTCACTCAACATTTTTTTGTTATATTAGAGAAGCAGTTTATATTAAAAGAGGCAGAAAGACATCTACCAGAAGCAGTGGTTGCAGAAATTGGAATCAGTTTGAATGATAGCAGAGATATAAGGTTTCATCCCGATACATTAAAGTCGAGAAAACAGCTGGAGAGGAACATTCTGGAGGATGAAGTGAAAACAATTTAAAGTGAAACAAGGTATTTCAATTTACAATTCAAACAAACAATATATTATTTAATTCAAAAGTTTATTTACTAGGAAATATTATTTTAGTAACTGGTTTATTTTAAAAATATATTAAATTCAGAATTGCATGCAAGTGTCTTTTAAATTTCATTGTATTGAATTAAAGAACCATTCCCATAAAACAAATATTTTTAGATTAATCATATCATTTGAAAGTTAAGGTATTATTTAATATACATAGTTTGTTGAATCATATTTGATTTCTGATTCACTTTGATTGATATTACAATTTGAGATTTATGTGGTGTTTGTTTTGAAGAAAAAATATTTATAATATGAAATATTTGATAAATTGTGTTTTATCTTCACAAAAGTCAATTCTTATTTCAAGAATCCAACAAAAAGAGTCAATCGCTGGAGCATTGTGAAGAAAATTGTGTGAAGTATTATAGGAAAGGTATTCAGCTAATGGTACTACAGTATACGCAGATCATCATATGCAATAATTACTGTTGAATTATTTTGTTTTCCAAACACGTTTCCAATAAAAAATTTAAATAGAAATGCTGATAAATCATAACTTATGTGAAAACCACAACATCTGCTCCCATACCGCTGTCTAAAATTGTATTGCGGTCTTCAAAATACACTTACCGGTTTTTCTGGTATTTCAAGAGGTTCAAAGTTCTATCTAATTGAGATTATTCTTCTCTTGCGGCTTGTACTGGCTTTGGCAGACTTAAACAGTAACTTCTCTAGCATAAACTTGTTGAAAGACATCTTTTCTCGAAATAACCTGGGATGGATTTTCAATATTATATTTCGCCTCCCATTTCAACCAATTAACAAAATCGAGAGACATCCGTCGACTCAACTCATATTTATTAGTTTGATTTGTTTATAAAACACAAATCTAATCACTCCAACAACAGATTTCTGAAGCCACTTTATGCAAGCAAAACTTACAGTTTTGCTGTAAGAGAATTTTCATTCAAACATCAATCGAACATTTGATTTTGCATATAGAACACTGGAAAATGGTCAAACGCCGTTGCTCTTCTCTATTATGGTAAGGTAGTATATATTCGGTTTTGTTTAACATTACTACCATCATAGGTGTTAGATAAAAGACATGGCTGATGGATAGGTCTTAGACATTTTCAGTGTATAACTAACAAATAGTTTAAAGTTCTTGCAGTAAATCGTACAAAAAAATCTGAGTGATATGTACACAGAAACTGCTTTCTGTTACTGATGGGAAAGTGGCAGAGGGACTAATCCATTTGACTCCAAATCTTTAAAATTTATGTGCTATCGAACACAAAATTTTTATGTCTACAAAATTATTTAACAATGTATAGGTCTACAAGCTAGTTTTGTCTCATTTCATCTCTTTCTAATGTCACCTACATAGGTCTGTGTGCTGATTTTCAGGCAAAAAAAAAGTTTTTGGTTGCATGGAACTTTGACAATGAGTCATTTCAAAGACTGCGAATGAGATATTTTAATGTATCTGTTTAGCAAATGAATTGTTATAATAATAAAATAAATATCATTGCTAACTCTGTAAACTGAAAAGCAATCAATCACCACCAGGAAAAACTTGAAATTTCTGTTGGATTTCGCATACATTTGTGCGAGGTCAGACTGCCAGGAGTCAACGAAACCCTTGATTATTACACGATGTCGAGGAAACTATCTTCACAAACAGTTCCTTAACGGCTTGGACTTTTGTTTGGAATGTTTCGCTATAGGAGATATCATGTATACTACTTAAAGTAGAGATATTTTATTGACCAAACGTTGCAAGATCATTTTGATCATTAACTTTGACATGTGTGTTTGATTTTTTTGCAAGATTTGATTTGCAATATCGTCATATAGGTATAGGTCAGGGCTACTTTAGTAATCTCTAAGTTAAGTTAGGTCAGAAAGATCTTAACTTTTCGAACAATATTCAATACTTCTGCTGCATCAACACCTTAAGGAGCTTGTTTCACAGCAAGATCCAAATCATTTATACGTTTTTACTGAGATATACCGTTGTCCTTATAGTCATTGCTGACAGGTTTCATTTGTGCTTCTATTGTTCAATTCAATTTTGAAATTAGAAGCGATATATTTTGTAGTTGCGTGTCCATAGCTTGTTCGGTTTTCGACATGCGAGTATTCATTGCAGAAACGTTTTGGGCTCGACGTTCATCGCTAACCCTTTGGTTTTGCTTAAACATAGATAAGGTTTGCTGCAGTGCAGTTATTGAAAGTTATTTGAAAATCCCTCGGTAGTTGTTGCAGTCCGTTTGCTATTTCCTTATCAACGTACTGCTAATTGGTAGCATCCATGGCTTTCGTCGGTACTTCGACATTGGTAATTTTCAGTTTCTCAGCGTCGATATTTCCTCTGCGGTAAAGGAAATCGGCACTTTCATAAAATCTAAGTTTTGTGAGAATACTGATACCTTTGCTAATAAGGCTAATAAGGGTTCATATTTAAACAAACATTATTCTATAGCAACATTTATGTATCTCGTATAATATTAGCTTTATTAAGTTCTTTTATAATGGAAATTATTTCGTTGTCATGAGACGTGTTTTCTGCTTCCTTGGATGCAATCAGACGTATTCCATTGGTTTGCTATTGTAAGTTAACTTCATATCGGTTCCGGAAAAACGATGCTTTTTTGTCGAAGGAGGAAACATGGGCTTTATAATTTCAGTATATTTATATAGACGTGAAGCTTTCAAATGTCCTGCTGCATTCTTGTGTGCTGAATGAGCATATGACGTCGCAGAAAACTTTTATTCATATGGTATTGTTAAATTGATTGGGCATTTTATGCGGAACACATATTCCTTTATCGGGAGAAACATGTTTGATTGAATTGATTCTCACCATAATTTAATTCAATGGTATATCATTTGATAGTAGCTGCTTGGTACTTGACAAATTTAAAGCCATATCCTACTGAAAATCACTTGATTCCGTACATATGTGGTTGCAGGAAAATTTTAATTTCATTCTACGTTCGATGAACAAAGCGTAAACACGTACGGAACGAGCTCCGAAAGAATTATTTTATTTCTAAAGTAATTCACAGTGAAAAAAGTCGAAACAGGTATCGCAGACGTGTTTAGAGATTAACTGTTGAAGTGTATTAGAAAAATGCTGCCAACTAGAAGCCATGAAGAAAAAATGAATTAAAGGACCTTATCAAAAAAATCGACAGCCATGTAGCAGAAACAAATAGGAGGATAAAAACTTTCGAGCTGAGAGTAAATATACTAGAGAAAAAAATTGACGATTTGATGCAGGCCGGCAAAACAAACAACTTATGCATTTATGGAAGAAAACAATGAACATTTGAGGAATAAAATTGTAGGCACTTTCCACTAAACAGGCTTAGAAGCCATTGCACAAAGAATTAGATCATCACACCGAGTTGGTAAAAAACTATATAGTGAAAAACCCCGTCCAGTGATTATAAAGTTTAATCGCATATTTATCTGTGAAGATTTAACAAAAGTGAAGTTAGATTTGTTAAACGCCGCAAAACAAAAACTAGGGAAAATGAAGGTATGGACAGTAAATGGTTCTGTCCAAACTAAGATGGACAACAAATTTATAAAATTCTGTGATTTGCGACAACTCCATGAATTAAAATCTAAATAATTTTTCATACTAAGAAATGCCATTCTATAACTCTTAAAAATTATAAATAATGTAATAAAAGCAAATTTCATGCTTTAACTCTGGCATCATGCACTGTAAATATTATCCGTTTCCCAGATATTAAATACTGTATATTTTTTATTTTCTTTTCCTTCACTGTAAATAATACATTTAAATTTCCGTGAGTCCTACGTTTCTTCCAAAAAATGAACAATTTTTAGTGAGGTGGAGATTGAGGCAGAGGAATTCGATTACATAAACCATGAATTTTTAGATAAAATTAGCTCATTACCTGGTAGATGCCTAAATATAATACATTTTAATGTTATTGCAAATTTTGATGAACTATTAGTGTATTTAGAAAGCTGTAAATATGAAAACATTGATGTGATAGTATTTCGGAGACAAGAAAAATTCCAGAGGTAAGTTGTTTTAAAATCATGGGTTTTAATATTATCTATAATGAATCTTCTCAAAATCAGAATGACGGTGTGGTGGTATATTTAAAAAGTGACTTACATGTCATTAATATGCATACTGTAGTATTAACTGAAAAGAAACTTTTACGTATTGAGTTTTCACTGGCAAACTTTACGTTTGGCTTAACGGCTTCTTGCCCTCGACAAATGGTTCACTTTATATAAATGAATTAGATAATCATTTTTATATATCTATAGACAACAAACGGAAATTTTTATAGGCGACATTAACATTAACCTTCATAATAAAGATGTAGATAATATTGTAAATAACTATTTTTGTATGCTAAATGGTCAAGGCTTTGTTTCTTACATCAATGCTTTTACCAGGGTGCAAGCGGATCATTGACCACATTTTTGTGAAAAATAAACATGATAGTATGAAGACGAAATCTTTTATAATTAAAATAACTTTAAGTGATCATTATACTACCGTTCGGTCGATTAATTTACATAACTCTTACAATGGTATTACTCCGGCACAAAGTTACGATATAATAGATTACAAAAATATTAACTTAGCTTTACAGTCTGAAACCTGGAACGAAGATATTGAAGAACACGATGTAAATAAAAGTTATTCTAGATTCATTCGAAAAATAAATTTTTATATCAGACAAAACACAATTACTAAAAAGCTAAATAAACATAGACGTAAACTAAAACCCTGGATCACCCAAAGACTCGTTATTTCAATAATCAATAGGGACAAACTGAAAAAAACGACTAAGAGCGGATTTTACTCAAGAGAAATCAAATGCATACAAAGTCTACAGAAACAAATAAAATTCATTACTTAAGTTACAAAAAAACAATTATTATAAAAACAAAATAAATTTAGCTAAGAAAAATTATAAAAAAGTTTGGCAAATAATAAACTAAGTCTCAAATAATCAAAAACAAAAAATACAGAGAAATATGATATAGAATGTCCTTTGAGCACCAAATTATCCAACGATATTGATATAGCTACGTCTTTCAATTTGTTTTTTTACAAAAATAGGCGAAAAAATGTCGGAAAGTATTAATAAGGTATCTAATGTGAATAATCAATTGATCACAAGAAAAGAGTCCATGTTTTTGACTCCGGTCACCAAAGACGAATTAGTTATTGGTATTAATAACTTAAAAAGTAATGCAGCACCAGGTCCAGACAAGATATCAAGTAGGTTTATTAAAACTTGTCATAAATATTTATTAAATTCATTAATGTATATAAGAAATTTAGCCTTTGATAGTGGTATTACACCAACAGAGTTTAAAGATTCCATTACGAAACCTATATTTAAATCGAGAAGTAAAAAGGAACTAACAAATTACAGACGTATAACTATAATAAACAATTTTGCAAAAATTTTTGAATGGTGTCTAAAAAATCGATTACTAAATTATTTAACAAAAAACAAGATGCTTAACCCTAATCAGTATGGATTTCAAAAAAATATTTCCACAGAAGATGCAATCCTGTCACTAACGAAAGATATTTTTATAAATATGGATGCTGGTAAAAAGTGTCTAGCAGTGTTTCTCGATCTAGCGAAAGCATTCCATACAGTAAATCATTAGCTGCTCCTTATACGAATGGAAAAAATTGGTGTTCGAGGAAAAGTTCTTACGATTTTCCAAAGCTACCTATCGAATAGATTTCAAGTAGTAAAAATAAATGATACGATTAGCAATCCATTACTAGTTAACATGGGCGTTCCGCAAGGGACAATATTAGGTCCGATTTTATTTATTCTGTATATAAATTCATTAGGTAGCCTTTTATTAAATGGGAATGAATGACGATACACTAGTTTTATTTGAAAGTGGAACTTCGAATGAGGTTTACGAAAAAGCAGAACTTGGAATGCACACTCTTAAAAGTTGACTAGATGTAAGTATTTTAAGTTTAAACCTATCTAAGACCAGGTTTATTACGTTTTCTATAGACAGTGTAGATCAGCCGGATAACGAAAAAATCAAACTTCATGTAAACAATTTTCAAATTGTTCATGTAAATATATAAACAAAACGAACAATATTAAATATCTTGGGGTCATAGTTGATCAGCACCTAAAGTGGAAAGAACATGTAAACTCCCTGTCAACCAGATTGAGAACGCTAATCCCTAAGTTTTATCATCTCAGAAATATCTTAGACCGGAAAAATATGATAATATAATGCTTTAGCCGAGTCGATCTTAAGGTATTGCATCAGCGTATGGGGTGCTTGTTTTAATACTACGTTGTTGTGTCTTAACGTACTACATAGATCTATTTTATAAATTATATTAAATAAGGACAGACGTTTCACTACAAATTTATTGATGGAAGAGTCAAACACCTTAACCATTCCCCAATTGTATATACTTCAATGTTTAGTATTTATATTAAAAAAAAACATCACTCTGAACTTCGATTACCGAATATTCGTACAAGAAGTACTGCTACAGAACAACTCATAACGCCACTATTTAAAAAACGTCACACACAAAGAAGTATATGGTATTTTGGACCAAAATTTTTTAACTCTTTACCCGCTCATATTAAAACGGTGAGGTCCTTAAACAAATTTAAAAAAGAACTTAAAGATTTTATTAAACGTCATGACTCCGAATTTCAGCAATACTTAGTAACAACAACTTTTATTCAAGATTAAAATCAAGAATTTTGACACTTTCTAATTTTGGGTTTAGGATTCTACCAGTCTAGTTTGGTATTTTGTATTATTAGTAACTTCGCTCACTGACAAATTTCTTGCCTTTTCTCTTCATTCACATGCCATTAATTTAGTGAACATTATATGCTTTGTTTAATACTGTTAATACATTATTACAAATATGGTTGGTCTGTGTGGACTTGATCACTTATACACGAAACAAGCATTTCATGCTTAGGTGTTGAAGTGAACATTTCTGTCCTGCGTTTAAACCATAAAGTGAAATATTTTCCAATTATATAATTATATATTGATATGTATATGTGTCATTATAATTGTTGTAATAATTGTAATTGTAACTGAACAAATAAAATTGAAATAAAATTGAAATTGAAATACAATATATTTATAAACTTATGTGTTATGTTTCCCTGTTATTTGATGTGAGATTTCTTTTGTCTTATATTGCTTCTATTTTGTTACTAAGTTTACAATTATATCCGTGATCTGCTAGTTTTAAATATCTGCATGTGTTTAGTAATATGTTTGTTAGGTTTTCCTAAAATGTTATTCATTATATATACTCTCGTGCATATGTATTGTTTAATTATTTAGCAGTCGTATATTTTACTAACAAATTCGTGTTATTCACCTCGATCTTAAAGAAAAGCATGCCAACGATGGTGTAATGGCGTTTGTCTGCAGCACAAGTCCGCCTATTCTTGGATAAGATTTTCTGTTAGAACTGTTAAATGAAACTTCACTCAATCGAGGTTATTTTTTAAGGATATGTTTTACCTAAAATAGCACTCTAATATCTACATGGTTTAAAACAAAAATATTTAACCTATATGACAGTAGAGGTGGGGTCACGTGAGAGAAAAAATCACGTGGACGGGGAACGAACAAACCTAACGGCATGGTGTCTAACTTAACGGGAGGGGCGTCGGGGGTGCGCAGGCCGGGGGTGACGATGGGCTGGTTTCAGGTGCGCGGGGTCGAGAACGCGGTGGCTGGCGTAATGCGGTGGCGGGCGTAGGGAATGCGGTGGCTGCTCTAGGAAATGCGGTGCGTAGGGAACGCGGTGGCGATCGAGAATCGACCGGGTGCAGGGAGCTTCCGTCGGGGATAGGTACTTTGGGAGGCGTTACGTCACTGGCTCGTGCCGGGTGGAACGCTTGTCGCAGGAGGTGTATCACAGCCAGGCGCATCGGCCGTGGCAGGGAACGCATGCTGTATCGGGATAGTGGCGAAACACATGTTAAGAACATATTATGTGATTGGGATAGTGGATGAGAACGGCAACGCTGTCTCTTAATATAGATAATTCGGCAATTTTAAGCAAAAAAATGTACCGAAAATGCATCGTAAATAATTAATAGGTTCCCAAATATTTGGTTATTAGCATTTGATTACAAATAATGAAATAATTCAATTGGACATGATAAGAAAATACGAAACTGCAACGGCGTGTTAGTATAAACAAATGAAGGAAACTGATTGCGGTGACTGGCCGATATAAACTCAAGCAACAAGGAAATGTTATATGGTGGATTGTTCAGAGAAGTAGATGTCGTTTTCATTAAAAATATAATGTAAAAAATAAATACGTAAATGAGGAATAATAATTACTGGTTTAGAATCGTTGGATTTGCATAGGATTTTGTATCGAGCAAAAGGGGGTGGGTAATTGGGAAATATATTAATACCGTTGGGTGGAAACAAAATGGTTGGAGCTAATACAAATAATTGGTATATGGAACGGTCCAAATGACTAAAAATGGTACAAATAGTTGAAAAGGCCGGAAAGGGGTGTTAGAAATAATAGAAATGGGATAGTTGGAATTTTAGAAACTGGTACGGATACGTTGAAAATGACTAAAAACGGTTCAAATGCTAGAAATGGTACGATGTTTGAAGTAGGAGCATTGCAAACTGTGGAAATGGCTGAAAGGTTGAAGTAGAACTGTTACAAATGGTGAAAGTCACTGGGTCTGCTACAACTGCTAGAAACGACCCGTAGAAACGACTGGGACCGTAGAAATGGTAGTATGGCAGGAACCAGTATAAATGGTAGAAACAGCCCGGAGAAAAGACTGGAACCGTACAAAAAGGTGGCTGGAAATGGTTGGAGCCGCTACAAAAGCTAGAAATTGTTGAATCGCTAAAGAAGGATCACTACAAATGGTAGAAACGGCCCGTAAAAACGACAGAAACTGTAGACACGGTGATTGGAAATGGTTGGAGCCACTACAAAAGCTAGAAATTGTTGAATCGTTGAAGAAGGATCACTACAGATGGTAAAAACGGCCCCTAGAAACGATTGGAACCGTAGAAACGGTGGTTAGAATTAGTTGGAGTCGCTACAAAAGCTAGAAATGGTAGAATCGTTGAAGAAAGATCACTACACATGTTAGAAATGGTACAAATGGTAGAAAGGTTATAACAGGAACAGTTGGTTAGAACCTTTGCAAAGGGTTGAATGGTTGAAGTAAGGGCGTTGCAAATGGTAGGAATGATTGAAACCGTTACAAATGCTAGGCCCATAGAAACGACTGGAACCATAGAAACGACTGGAACCATAGAAACGAATGGAACCGTTAGAAATGATTGAATGGTTGAAGCAGAAACGTTGCAAACGCTTGAATGGGTGGAACAGAAACGTTGCAAAGGGTAGAGATGGTTTGAAACAAATCTGCTGCAAAAGGTAAAGACCAAGGATGTTGGAAAAGGGATAGTTGGAAATGTAATGATGGCAATAAAGATATAACTTTTTTCTAAGACAGGTACTCAAAACTTTTTCATCAATCTGTTAATAGTTATAAGCTTTTTCTAAGAGAAACCCACGATGACAAGCCCGTAAATGTTTTTCCCAACAATACATAGCCATAAACTTTTTTAGGTTGTCTAGTGTTTTCTGGATCTTATAATTTTAACATCAAAATTACTGTACTTGGTGATGAAGAGAAAACAAGAAAAATAGATTGTTTGTTGCTACTCACTATAAATGCTTCCAACGAATTGTTGATATGAGAGTAAAATGTAAATATTGTCAACTAAATGAACCTTTAGAGGAATCCAGTCACTGGAGAACGTTATTAGACACAGTTGCAACCAAAGGAAAAAACCAACAGTAGTGGCAAACAAAGACATCACAGGGATTTGAACGCACTGCTGGCTTAGAGTATCTCATCATATAAGACAATATACAGAATAAAAGCAATTTTTTAAATTTCTTGCAAGTGTGTATCTATTAAAACAAGACTATATACAGAAAAAAAATAATATTTCTTGCAAGTTAGTATAAAATAGGGTATATTTGTTACTCCTACAAACTAAAAGTAGTTATATTTCACTCAAGAGGAAAAAAGGAGTCAATGCTGAGAATTTCTCACTGGAGTCCGCTACTAGACACAGTCAGAACCGAAGCAAAAAACCAACGGTAGCGGAAAAAAAGACATCACATGGATTTGAAGAAACTGATGGCTCATCATTATATATGACGGAATGTTTCTCCCAACGAATTGTTGATATGAGAGTAAAATGTACAAAGTATTCCTATTCTTGAAACAGCTGAATCTAAATCGGCCAGTCAAACAAATCTTTTCTAAGACAGGTACTCAAAAACTTTAGTATTAAAATTAATTTCAGTACTTAGCCATAAACTTTTTCTAAGAGAAAACAAGGAACATCAGCCGTTTGCTGCTACTCATTATAAATCTTTCTACTAACTACACATAGACATAAACTTTTTTCTAAAACAGGTACTCAACTCGTTTGTTTCCAACAACAAAAACACCGGTACATAAAACTATTTTTCTAAGACAGGTACTCAAAACTTTAACATCAAAACTAATTTCAGTACTTAGACTTTTTTTCTAAAAGAAAACAACCAAGAAAATCCAGTAGTTTGCTGCGTTTTTCAAATGTTTCTACTGATGAATTGTTGATATGAGAGTAAAATGTACAAAGTACTGTATAACATCTTATTCTTGAAACAGCTGAACCCAAATAAGGCCGATCCGTTAAATAAATGTTTACCAAAGATATATATATATATATATATATATATATATATATATATATCTCAAATTATTTTGTTGAAATCACTTTGTTGATATTCAAATTCTAAGTTTGAAAAAAGTTATGAAAAAACAACATTTAACAAGAGCTCAGAGAGAAATCTAATTTCCAGGAGTACTTTGTAGCAAACAACCTCCTTTCTCAAAACCGAGATAACAAAACAACCATGGTCTCATCAAAAGTTTCTCTTAAAAAAATACAACTAAACAAACAAGGTAATTTGACATTTGGCGCATATGAAACGTAGGAACAATTTGCTTGATTTATGAAATACTAAAAATATTTCATAAAGTTAAATATAAAAATATTATTGACTGCTCAGGGGGGCAAAACCAACAAGTCCTAGAACTTTTCCTGCTATTTTCCGTTGAATAATAAACATAAATAAAGGTCTGTAAGGCTTGACAAATCTCTATAAGCTATTATAGAAAAAAGATTGAAGCTTATACTTACATCCCTGCCAGACCCCTAGGAGGCTTTAACATATTGCTGTAGTACAAAACTTAGGATTCTCTTACCAGGGAAGACGCAGTAACGAACCACCACACACAGTCAAAACTGAGAATTTGTCACTGGTGAACGCTACTAGGTACAGTCACAACACAAGCAAAAAACTACCGGTAGCAGAAAAAAGACAAGTTCAATCCCTCATTCCACATGCTTTTAAAAATGCTAGGATATATGCAAAAAAAAACAAAGCATTCAAAAGTTTGCAAACGGAGCCACAACAAAATTCGTAGTATCAAATTAACATACATAATTTTCAGATAGTGATATGCATATATAATAATCTATTGTGAATTCATGACTTAATGCTTGAAATTCTTTCAGTATTTATTATAGCTGAATATTCAAAATATTTAGTTCAAAAGTCAGCTATTCAACACCACACACAGTCAACAACACACCACCGAAAAAGAAAAATATTTAAAGATATGTTGTAAAATGCTGAGTAGAAATTCTTGTTAAATAGAAATTAATCATTCAAATATTCTAAAAATATACGATTTTTATGCTTTATTTGATATCTGTATCACTATCGAGTCATTCATTGCGGTTTTGTTAACCTTAAGTGAAGATCTTAGCGAAGGTTAAAACAGATATCCATTAGAAATGAATTTATTCGTATCTTAGAGTTTCAATCAATCAGTCGTTCGAAATACTGTAAGGGTGTTTGATGTAACAACATTGTTCTTTCAATAACACTTTGCATTGAATTAAATTACTGTAGGTAGAAAGAATTGAAAATCTAAATTATGAAATAAAAGTCATAAGGGTTAAATATTTTTTATTTTACATTATGTAGATATAGAAGTGAACATGGAAGGTCTATCACACTCAAGTGTCGTTTCAACCTGATGGAGTTAAGCTTCACTCAACAGGCCAGAAAATGTTAGTCAAGAATGGGTCGTTGTGCAACAAACAAAAGCCATGTGTTGGCATGTCATCCTTCAATATCAATGTGAATAACACGAATTTGTTTGTATGATGTACGAGTGATAGATAATAGGAATCACATTCCTATGCATGAGTGTATACATAATGAGTAACATTTAAGAAATAGTAACCAACATATTAAACTACACACATACAAAATTTAAAACTACCAACTCACAGGGTTATAATTGTGAACTTAATAAGACGCTAGGAGCAATATAAGACAAAAGAAAGCTCTAACCAGGGCTCGTGTTGTCCAATTATAATTATTGGGCAGCATCGATCTCCATCACAACAAATAACGCAAACATAATCCATAAGTTTATAAGCATATTGTATGAAATTGAAAAGTTTACTCCAGGCACATATATATTGAATAAAAAATGTGCTATTGAACAACATTGTCATATCAATTTCTGTGACGTCAAAAGCTTCACTCTCATTGGTTTATCAGCAGACCACCTACTAACCATTAGTATATGTAACTCATATGTCTGCTTTTGTATCATAACATACGAAGCATTTACCACTTAAGATCAAAGTCATAATTTTCCGAGATGTAAGGAAATATGACTTATCCATCAGGATCTCCAACCTTTTTTTCTGCGGCGTCATAAGTCGGCCATTTCGTCTATATAACAAGAAACGTAACCTTTTCAAGGAATATGAAGTCTCACTCATTCTCAACTGAAGTCTTTCTATAGCACTTACAAAACCAGCCATGTTAGTAACTTTATTATTATAAAAATTCCTTGCAGAAAGTTAAGCAAACTATCTTGGAAACCTATACAGTGATAGATAATTCTGTTTGACAGCACATACATTTTAAAGATTTGGAGTCAAAGGGCTTTGTCCATCTGTCTCTTTCCTGCCAGTAACTGAACGTAGCTTCTGTGTACATATCATTTTGTACAATTTACAGCTTTGAACTTTGAAATAATTGCTAGTTATACACTGAAAAATGTAATGCTTTTATATAAAACTTAAGACCTGTTCTTTAGCATGGACATTTCAATCTAGAACAATCAAGTAACCAGACGCATTAAAATTCAAAAAATAACTACAGTGGAGGAGATTCATCAAAATTGTCTTCTAATCTAATTGGTGACGACAGTGACAAGTATGTTAAAAATTTAAACAAGCCTTATTGGAGCTAGGTAACTCTATTACCTCTGCTGAAATACCAGAGGGCTTAGGAACATCAGAAAACATGTGAGACTTTTATAATTGAACTATTTGCTATGGAAACAGTCAACTAGTGGAATAGGTTTACATAATAAACTTTCTAGTAGACTTCAAAGGAATGTCATTGCTTCACGTTTTCAAACCTTGTTAGAACTGGGATCATAACTAACAAATCACATAAAGATATCTTGATGTTTCTGGACAATGCCTCAATTATGTTCAAGTTAACAATTAGTAATATTTTGAAGAAAATACCTATGCTCAAAGTAAATACTCTAAATCACAAATATTTTAATACTAAAAATGAAATTATTGATCAGCCAACAGACTTGGAACAATAGTTTGATAATCACGTAAAGGATCCAATTACAAATTCCATCGAAGAATTTTATCAGAATTTAGCCTATGGGGGATTTAAACCGCATTATTTATTTCGAAATAAAGATAAATGCCTTTGAAATTGGTGCTGGTATATCATAATATATTATACGTTGCTTTGGTTGAAATAAAATTTTAAATACAAGACATTGTTTTACTATCATAACAGACAATAGATAAGTAACCAACCAATGATGAACATGAGTAGCTTATGACGTCATAGAAAAAAGGCCCCGGTCCCTCCAACCCTTTTTCATAAACCGTATCTTTCATCAAATAACAAGAAACATAACATGTATAGAGAATATTCAAGTCGTTCAATTACAGTTTAATACTTGTCACTGGCGACACCAATTAAATTAGAAGACATTTTTGATCAATCTCCACCAGTGTAGTTATTTTTTTGATTTTAATGCGTCTGGTTTATTGATTGTTCTAGATTGAATTGTCCATGCTAAAGAACAGGTCTTAAGTTTTATATAAAAGCATTAGACATTTTTCAGTGTATAACTAACAAATATTTCAAAGTTCTTGCTGTTAATTGTACAAAAATATCTGAGTGATATGTTCACAGAAGCTACGTTCAGTTGCTGACAGGAAAGAGATAGATGGACAAAGCCCTTTGACTCCAAATCTTTAAAATGTATTTGCTGTCAAATAGAATTATCTATCACTGTATAGGTTTCCAAGATAGTTTTGTTTCATTCCATCTCTTTCATATACCTCCAACATAGGTCTATGCGAGAGATTTTAATGAGTCTGCTTAACTTTCTGCAAGGAATTATTACAATAATAAACAAGAACAGCCAACGCTGACTTGCTTGAGAAGATCCAAGCAGAATTGGAAGGAGCTCTTATAGAGTATAGAGGAACAGATCCACTGACTAGACCAGCTCTTCCCAACCTAAGATCTAAGAAATTGGGTATCGTCTTGCAGGCTATGAACAAATTTATCTTGCCAAACTATGTTTTAGGTGCTAATACGTTAGAGTCGCTACACACAATTATCTACTGTGCTGGAACTTCCATTTGCAGAACAATTGGGGTCGCAGTAAGACCAAAGCATGACCCTCCCCATTTTAGACAAACACCTCGAATACCACCTTGGCAAAGACGACTTGAAGGGAAAATCAATTCTCTTCGGAAAGACGTTGGAAGACTCACCGAACACCAACGAGGAGTCAGGAACAACAGAATAGAAAGGCTTGTCAATAATATCATGGACAATAACCGAATACACTCCCAGTGGGATGGAGAAAACATCACATCTCAGCAGTGCCTGGACAGTCTACGACAAAAGCTCTCCGTCTACACAAGCCGACTGAGAAGGTACAAAACCAGTAACCAACGGAAACTAGACAACACACCTTTCCGACAATCAGAAAAAGGATTTTATAGAAAACTTAACAACACCAATAATAATGAAGCCCCTAGTTACCCCAGTAAAACAGACATCAAGGAATTCTGGAAAACACAGCTTTCCACAACAATCTCCTATAACTCCAGAGCCAGCTGGATTAATGAGGAGGAGGCTGCATTTCAGAACTGTGATGCCATGCAACACCAACCATTTACAACGGAAGACACATCCAACATAATGAAACACCTTCATAACTGGAAAGCACCAGGACCAGATGGTGTACAGAATTACTCGATAAAGAAACTGTACGCAACCCACGAAACACTAACAGCCCATATAAATGACGTAATTACCAATCCACACAAAATGCATAGTTTCCTTAAGCATGGTGCTACATACCTCTTACCAAAGGATAACCTATGTGCACAGGACCCAGCAAAGTACCGACCTATCACTTGCCTTCCAACCTTATACAAACTCATAACGTCTTGCATTAATCATCGCATTTTCAAACATTGTCAGCTGAACGACATAATTACTCAACAACAAAAGGGATGCGCGAAAAATTCGATGGGCTGCAAAGAACAACTGATAATTGATTCCGTTGTCTGCAATCAAGCCCACGCCAAACGTCGAAATCTCTACATGGCATATGTGGACTACAAAAAGGCCTTTGATTCAGTTCCATATGATTGGCTCATTAAGGTACTGAAACTCTATAAAGTGAATAATTGTATTATTAACTTTTTAGAATATGCCATGTCCACCTGGCAAACCAAAATCTCACTGAATGAAGCCAACTGTTCGATACAAACTGACCCATTCCAATCAAAAGGGGTATATTCCAGGGAGACTCTCTTAGCCCGCTGTGGTTCTGCCTTGCCATGAACCCTCTCTCAAATAAACTGAACTCGACTAATTTTGGGTTCAGTCTTAAACACAACAACGTACAAGCATTAAAGATAAACCATTTGTTATACATGGAACACTTAAAGTTGATGGCAGCTACGAAACAACAGCTGCATGATATGCTTAAAATAGTAGAAGGGTTTTCTAGTGACATCCATATGAAATTTGGCTTAGACAAATGCCGAATTATTAATATAGTTAAAGGCAAAATACAGCAAGGGCACTTCGAAATGGGAGATGGCACCTCAATTGAATCTATCGGGGAAGGTCATACTTATAAATACCTTGGAATAAAGCAGGCTCAACGTATTGATCACATGACTATGAAAAAGGACCTAAGAGCAGAGTTTTATAGAAGGGTAAGGCGACTGTTGAAAACTAAATTAAACAGTAAAAATCTATTTCAGGCTGTTAACACCTATGCGTGTTCAGTGCTCAGTTACTCTTTCGGTATAGTTAATTGGTGCAAGACTGACATTGAACAATTACAACGAAAAGTTCGAGTTTTACCAACAAAAGCTCAAAATCACCACCCAAAGAGCTCTGTCGAACGTACAACTTTGCCACGGTATGAAGGAGGAAGAGGATTGACAGATCTAAGCAAACTATTAGGTCAACAAATTTCCATTTTGCGTAGTCATTTCCAGAAACTCGCAGAATTTTCTGATCTACACAGAGTCATGTGCCTGGTTGATGACTCAACACCACTGCGACTGACACAACAACATATCCAATTACACCACCAGACCACAGATCAGAAACTGCTGAAATGGAAAGAGAAGCCCCTTCATGGAAGACATATAAATGACGTCAACCAAGATTATGTCGACAGTGCAGCGTCGAACTACTGGTTGATCTCTGGTCATATGTTTCCTGAAACGGAGGGTTTTATATTGGCAATCCAAGATCAAGTAATTCAAACTATGAACTACCTAAAGTACATCGTTAAAGATCCTTCTATTAACAACGACAGATGCAGGTACGGTTGCCAAACATCTGAATCTATCCAGCATAGCACAGGAGGTTCGCTGCAACTGAATACAAAGAACGACACGATGCTGTGGCAAAAATACTTCACCAGGAACTAGCACTGAAACATGAATTATCACAGTCGGTAAGATTACCATACTATAAATACAAACCAGAATCTGTTTTAGAAAATAACAACTACACGCTGTACTGGGACCGCACAATACTGACCGATCGGACAGTTGCTCACAATAGACCAGATATAGTTTTGGAGTTTTGGTAGATAAAGTCTCTCGGAAAACAACTTTAATTGACATAGCAATTCCTAACAACAATAATATAAATATCCAGCAAGCTGAGAAAATAACCAAATATAGAGATTTGAAATTTCAAATAAAGACTCAGTGGGACATGAACAACACACGAACTGTATTAATTGTTATGTCAACCACAGGACTAGTCCCAAAACATCTATTAAACAATTTAAAATACCTTGGTCTGGACGAACATCTTTACAAACAAATGCAAAAAGCCGTCCTGTTAGAAACAGCCCGGACGGTAAATTCATAGGAAACTGCCGCCACGACTCCAACCACCGGCCTGAAAACCTGGCAAGGGCTCCCACAGAGCTAAACCCTTTTGATATCTAGGATATCTGGGGTTTAGTGAATTTTCCCCTAAAGGCACTCATAGCGTGCCTTAGAGGGAGTGTGATACCATACATTGTATGGTCAAGCCGGGGAAGTTACTAACATGACTTGCTTTGTAAGTGATATAGAAATACTTCATTTGAGAAAGAGTGGGACATCATATTCCATTTCTTGTTATATAGAGGAAATAGCCGACTTATAACGCCGCAGAAAAAAAGGTTGGAGAGCCCGACGGATTAGCCATATTTCTTTAGATCTCAGATAATTATTACTTTGATCTTAAGTGGTAAATGCTTCGTATGTTATGATGCAAAAGCAGACATATGAGTTACATATACTAATGGTGAGCAGGTGGTCTGCTGATAAACCAGCCTATGAAAGTGAAGTTTATGACGTCACTGAGAAATTGATACTCATGACATTGTTGTTCAATACCACATTTTTGATTCAATATATATCTGTCTGGAGTAAACTTTTCAATTTCATACAATATGCTTATAAACTTATGAATTATGTTTGCGCTATTTTTTACAACATTTCTTTTAAATAATTTTCTTTTTGGGTGTTGTGTTCTTGTCTGTGTGTGGTGTTGAATGGTTGCCTTTTGAACTAAATGTTTTGAATATTCAGCCATGATAAATAATGAAAAAATCTCCACCATTAAATCATGCAACAACAATAGATTATTTAATACGCATATTGGGTGTTTTAACTTTATTGCATATATCGTAGCCTTTTTAAAAGCATGTGGAATGATGGATTGAACTTGTCTTTTTTCTGCTACCCGAATTTCTTGATTTGGTTGTGACTGTGTCTAGTAGCGTTCTCCAGCGACAAATTCTCAGTTTTGACTGTATGTGGTGGATCGTTACTGCGTCTTCCCTGGTAAGAGATTCCTAAGTTTTGTACTACAGCAATATGTTAAAGCCTCCTAGGGGTCTGGCAGAGGTGTATGTATGAGCTTCGATATTTTTTCTATAATAAGCTATTCAGATTTGTCAAGCGTTACAGGCCTTTATTAATGTTAATTATTCAAAGGAAAATAGCTGTAAAAGTTCTAGGACTTGTTCGTTTTGTCCCCCTGAACAGGCAAAAATATTTTTATATTTAACTTTATGAAATATGTTTAGTATTTCATAAATCAAGCAAGTTGTTCCTACGTTTCATATGCGCCAAGCGTCAAATTACTTTATTTGTTGAATTGAATTTTTTTTAAGAGAAACTTTTGAAAAGACCATGGTTGTTTTTGTTATCTCCGTTTTGAGAAAGGCGGTTGTTTGCTACAAAATGCTTCTGGAAATTAGGTTCTTCTTTGACCTCTTGTTAAATCTTGTTTTTTCATAACTTTTTTCAAAATTAGAATTTGAATATCAACTAAGTTATTTCAACAACATAATTTGAGATATATAAGTACACATTTTTAAGCTTTCCCCCTCTTAAAGACAGCGTTCTTTGGTAAACATTTGTTTAACGGATCGGCCTAATTTAGGTTCAGCTATTTCAAGAATAAGATGTTATACAGTACTTTGTACATTTTAATCTTATATCAACAATTCATTAGTATAAACATTTGAAAAACGACTGTATTTTCTAAGTTGTTTTCTTTCAGAAAAAAGTTTATGTCTAAGTACTGAAATTAGTTTTGATGATAAAGTTTTGATTACCTGACTTAGGAAAAAGTTTTATGTACCGGTGCTGTTGTTAGAAACAAACGCTTTGAGTACCTGTCCTAAAAAAAAGTTTATGGCTATGTGTAGTTAGTAGAAAGATTTATAGTGCGTAGCAGCAAACGGTTGATGTTTCTTGTTTTCTCTTAGAAAAAGTTTATGGCTAAGTACTGAAATTAGTTTTAATACTAAAGTTTTTGAGTAATTGTCTTATAAAAGGTTTGTTTGACTAGCCTATTTAGATTCAGTTGTTTCAAGACTAGGAATACTTTGTACATTTTACTCTCATATCAACAATTCGTTGGGAGAAACAATCCGGGATATATGATCGTGTGTTCGAATCCCTGTGATGTCTGTTTCTCCGCTCCCGTTGGTTTTTTGCTTTGGTTGTGACTGTCTAGTAGCGGACTCCAGTGATAAATTCTCAGCATTAACTCTTTTTTTCCTCTTGACAGAAATATAACTCCTTTTAGTTTGTAGGAGTAATAAATATACCCTTTTTTATACTAACTTGCAAGAAATATTAAATTTGTTCTGTATATTGTTTTGTTTTTATAGAGACACACTTGTAAGAAATTTTAAGAATTGCCTTTATTCTGTATATTGTCTTATTTGATGAGATACTCTAAGCCAGCAGTGTGTTCGAATCCCTGTGATGTCTTTTTTTGCCACTACCGTTAGTTTTTTGCTTTGGTTGCAGCTGTGTCTAATAACGTTCTCCAGTGACAACGGTTTGTGGAGGCCTCTCGTGACTGGATTCCTCTAAAGGTTTATTTGGTTGACAATATTTACAACCCTGCTCTTCAATATTATTGTAAGGTAAGATATTCCTAAGTTCTCTACCACTGCAATATAGTCGAATTTCAACATGCCGATTTATTTTTCTATAATAACTTATTCACATTTATCAAGTGTTACAAAGCATTATTTTTCAAAGGAAAACAGCTGTAAAAGTCCTAGGCCTTTTGTTTTTATTTTTGAGCAGTCAATAATATTTTTATATTTAACATAATGAAATATTTCTAGTAACAAACTGTTCATTACTGTACATTACCTTGCTAAATCTTGTTTTAATAATTTTTTCAAAATTAGAATTTGAATATCGACGAAGTTCATTAATTTCAACAACTGAGATATATAAGGAAACATTTTTAAGCTTTTCCTCCTTAAAGACAGTGGTCATTTGTTTGACGGGCCAATTTAGATTCAACTGTTTCAAGAATAGGAATACTTTGTACATTTTACTCTCATATTCAACAATTCGTTGGGAGCATTTATAGTGAGTAGCCACAAACGATCTATTATTCTCGTTTACTCTGCATCACTAAGTACAGTAACTTTGATGTTAGAGTTATATGAACCAGACAACACCAAACAACCTAAAAAAGTTTATGGCTATGTATTGTTAGGAGACACATTTACGGGCTTGTCATGGTGGCTTTCTCTTAGAAAAAGGTTATAACTAATTACCGATTGATGATAAAGTTTTGAGTACCTGTCTTAGAAAAAAGTTATATATTTATTGCCATCATTACATTTCCCTTTTCCAACATTCCTGGCCTCTACCTTTTGCAACGGATTTGTTTCAAACCATTGCTACCCTTTGCAACGTTTCTGTTCCAGCCATTTAAGCATTTGCAACGTTTCTGCTTCAACCATTCAATCATTTCTAACGGTTCCTGTCGTTTCTACGATTCCTGTCTTTTCTTTTCTTTTGTAACGGTTTCAATCATTTATACCCTTTGCAACGCCCTTAATTCAGCCATTCAACCCTTTGCAAAGGTTCTAAATATTTGTTCCTGTTATAACCTTTCCACCGTTTCTACCATTTTTAACATTTGTAGTGATCCTTCTTCAACGATTCAACAATTTCTAGCTTTTGTAGTGGCTCCAACCATTTCCAACCACCG
Organism: Octodonta nipae; assembly: GCA_034190945.1. NCBI lineage: Eukaryota > Metazoa > Arthropoda > Insecta > Coleoptera > Chrysomelidae > Octodonta > Octodonta nipae. The sequence continues at coordinate 63,045,419 of CM067221.1, forward strand.
TGTCTACGGTTCCAGTCCTTTATACAGGCCGTTTCTACCATTTGTAGTGGTTCCTGCCATTCTACTATTTCTACGGTCTCAGTCGTTTCTACGGGTCGATTCTAGCATTTGTAGCAGACCCAGTGATTTTCACCATTTGTAACAATTCTACTTCCACCATTCAGCCATTTCAACCGTTTTCAATGGTCCTACTTCAAACATCGTACCATTTCTACCATTTGAACCGTTTTAAGTCATTTGCAACGTTCCCGTACCAGTCATTTCAACCGTTTGTTGCGGCTCCACCCATTTCTAGAGTTTCTAAAATACCTACTATCCCATTTCTATCATTTCTTACAATCCCTTCCAACATTTTCTTTTTCTATCGTTTGTATCGATTTTAGTCATTTGGACCGTTCCTTTACCAATTATTTCAACCATTTGTATTGGCTCCAACCATTTTGTTCCCACCCAACGGTATTAATATCTTTCCCAATTACCCACCCTCTTTTGCTCGATACAAAATCCTATGAAAATCCAACGATTCTAAATCAGTCGCAATTAATTATCATTCCTCATTTAAGTATTTATTATTTACATTATTAGCTGCCATCTGAACAATCCACAATATAACATTTCCTTGTTCCTTGAGTTTATATCGGACGGTCACCGCACTCAGTTTTCTTGAGTTTCGTTTGTTTATACTAACAAGCCGTTGCGGTTTCGTATTTTCTTATCATGTCTAGTTGAATTATTTTATTATTTATAATCAAATGCTAATTATCAAATATTTGGGAAACTATTAATTATTTACGATGCATTTTACTATGCAGTATCATTGCTTTGACTCTGAGGGCTTTTTCTCTGAAGCCAATTTTCTCATTTCAACCCATATTCGAAAAAATTATTAGAGGCAACCTAAAATTTAAAAAATTAAAAGTACAATATAAAAATATACCTTTAATAATTGCGCCCTACGTATTTCATGGCACATGAGCTCACTGCAGGGAAAAGAATTTTCAGCCCGAGGGATGGACAATTTAATAAAAAGTTCCTGTATGACATATCTGCCCTTTTCGTATTCATTGAAAATTAAGTATTGAAAATTTTGCCGTATACATATCGTGGCACTTAAGGGGAGAAAGGACCCCGCAGTTAAAAAAAAAACGTTTGCACATAACTGCATTTTTTTTTCGTACAGTAAATTTGTTTATTTATTAAAAGTGTATTTTTCATTAAGCTCTTTATATTTAAAATCCAATGAATAAAATTGTTTAATGTAGGATGACGTAAAATTGTAAAATTAATTATATTTTTTAACGTAATTTTCTTTGAACAATAATTTATTTAAAACAAAGTAGTTAATCATGTAGAATGTGAAGATTAAAATCAATTGTAATTTTTAATATAATTTTTGAAAATAGTGCAGAATGCTAAGGTAAAACTAATACTCAAAATTGAATCACAGCATTAGTATCAAATATTTCAAAAGACCAATAGGAGTTACTTAGAGGATCCCACGGCCAAAAAACGGAAGAAGTAGAACTTTCATTTCGTACATGTCAGTATTATACAGACGTTTGGTCTCATAATTTAATATTCAGTTTTAAATTGTTGGGCACGCCATTAAACTCGAGTGGAGCTGAGGAAGACAAGGAAGAAGATTTTAATTGATTACATTATGTATTTTGATTGATTATATTATATTTATATTGTAAAAGTAATTTAATTTTCTAATTTTTTTTAAGAAAAATCTGTGGCTATAAGGAACAATCACTCAAGTCCATTTTTTATGTTTTTGAGATATTTAACTTTAAATGTTTTTTTTAACATTGAATCTGCAGGTTCCAAAATATGTTCGATTAACCCAATTTTTTTTTCAAATTGATCAGATCACCTCAAATATTTAAAAAATTCAAAATACCACTTACGTTGGATAAGTTTGACATTAAAAATGTAGGGTATGCATAATTTCACTTATATTAATTATTATATTTAAACAATTTATATCAGCAATAAAATTTAATATAGAATATTACTAAAGTTGCTGTAAATGACGTTTAAAATTGGAAAAATGATGAAAATTTTCTTTTATTTATATTCAATTATTTTTTTCTGGTGCCAATAAATTAGTCCGGCACTTTTGTATAAAGAATAGAATATGTAATAACTTGCTTTCAAAATGTTTGCCGTTCAGGAAAATATGATTTTTACCCTAAAGCGAAGGACTTTAACTTCAACAGGACTCATAATCAGGTAATCATGTTTTTGACAAATATTTTATAGGGCACTTATGATTTTCTTTATTTTAGATCATAAGTAAACCCTTGCAATTGGTGCCGTACATTTTCTAATATTTTTTTCGCATATGGGTTGAGATGAGAAAATTGGCGTCAGAGTAAAAGCCCTTAGAGCCAGAGCAATGATACGGCGTAGTAAAATATTACTTTTAAATAAATATATTTATTTCAAATCAGACATGCCGTACAGTTTTCTATAATTTTTCCATTGGAATTTTTTTTTTTAATTAAATTTTTTTATTCTTTCCAGCACCGTTATTTTTGTACGGTACAAGGTTTTTTGTCTTACTTCTCCAATATCTAGCTTAGTTCAAAATGCCATCAATTATAATTTAATTAATTTACCGGGTTCGAAAATAGCAAGTTTGACTTTCCGCAGACAACCCATGTGCCACAGAGAATTGAAGGCATAATGCTCAATTTTCAATTTTAGGCTGTAATATTTAAGTCATAGACACGCATGGTGCCGAAAATGAGTAGTAAATTTTTCCCGTCCGGCTCATAGTCTATTATCTATATTAAGAGATGTAACGCCCGGACTCAGAGATCGCATGGACCTGTTTATCCGATGAAAACAGACACGACCGCGTTGCCATTCTCGCGCATATGACCTCCAATGACGTCACGGCCTCCAAAGTACCTATACCCGACGGAAGCTCCCTGCACCCGGCCGATTCACGATCGCCACCGCGTTCTCTACACACCCGCATTCCCTACAGCAGCCACTGCATTCCCTACGCCCGCCACCGCATTACGCCAGCCACCGCGTTCTCGACCCCGCACACTAGAACCAGCCCGTCGTCACCCGCGACCCGCGCACCCCCTACGCGCCAACCATTAGGTTAGACACCTTGCCGATAAAATTGGGTACCAAGAGCAATTTGATATCTCTATTAGTTCCTGAGTTATAACTATGTCCGATGTAGTTTAAGACTTAAGCCACATTGGACACTGTTTGTCGGGAGGGGTTAGAGCAAAAAAAAATCTTTTGGGTAAGAAATGAGCAATTAATTAGCAATAAAATTGGGTACCAAGAGCAATTTGACATCTCTATTATTTCCTGAGATATAACTATGTCCGATGTAGCTTAAGACTTAAGCCACATCGGACACTGATTTATTTTATTATCTTAATTATATCATCAAATGTGTTCCTATTATCAGAGATTTGACCTTTTTATAAATTATATATAAGATGTATTTTCAAACATTTTTTGATGTTGGTTTATCCGATGGTACGTGCATCACTACGTGCTCGGTACCAGTTCTTAAAACTTGCTTAGAATTGTCACACCACCTATCTGTTCTATTCAGGCAATTAACGGCAGATTTTTGTAATATCATTTCCTTGTTTGATTCGTCAACTGCTCCCCGGCCAACTGACTAAATTTGGACCGGGTCACCTCCCGAAATATGGATCGGAAGCCGATATCTGACACTACACACTTCAACAAGCTAAATTCTGACAACACACCAACCAAATTAACCCAACAACGACCAAAAACACGTGCACATTATGTGCGTGATGAGTCAAATCCACTTTTAAAAAAACAAAATTTATTACTAACAAAATGACAAAATTACAAATATCAATTACTAATCTCGATTTTTAGACTTCTAATGACGAACTCTTGCTTATCACCTTAGGCGGAGTGGTGGACAAAGGTTCATCTAAGGGATTGGTATCGTAACTCTACCCTGCTTGGATTGAATCACGTTGTTGATGAAGAGATTTCATCCAGTTCTACATAGGGGATGAAATTCATCTTATGTGAGTCTTGTATGTGTATCTTATGGGATGCCGGTAGGGGTTGAGTGGCAACTGTGTCAAACTTCCAATGTATGAGTCCTTCAGGTAAATATCGTGTGTTCTGGATGATAAGGGTTCAATCAGTCTGGAAGAGACTAGATGCATTTACTGAATGTGTCTGTGTACTGATACGGCATTGTTCTTCTACCTGTATTGGCTTTGTTGTGCCAACATCTATACTACCATTTTGAAGTTGATAAGTCATTATTTCGGCAAATTGGCAGCTGCTGAGATTTTGCAATTGACAGTCCTGGTTGACTATGTTGTGGCAATATTGCGAGTAATAATCAGTTGGTTTTAATAGGATTTTATTTTTTTCGTTTGGAATTGGATAAATACGGGAAATGTTTAATTGTTTAGGTTCCAGTATAGGAATCCTTATTAAAAATATGAGCAAATCATCCGTAACAAAAGTATTGAATTGGGATATTCATAGGAGCTCATAGGGATGAGTGGGGTTTTGATAAATTTCATTTCTTGAATGTGTTTCAAATAAATTTAAATTTACAGTATTATCAAGAGAGAATGAAATTGTGTTAAGTAGTATGGTGACGATTTCATTTAGGCGTTCCATTCTCAAGTTAATTTTAAGTAGACATGCAGATTCTTTCAAGTCAACGTGAAAATGTTGACTATCCATACTAAGTAACTTTGTTTAATTTACTGATAAGTGAATATCTTCATTAATGCGTTTAGTGATATCTATGAGATGAGTTTCTTTATGTGCCAAAATATCTTCGTTATGGTTAAGTGTATTAATTGCAGAACGAATATATTTTTCATCGGAAGCGTCCATATTTCCAGTGAAATATGTAATTAATGTACCGAGGGGATTTATTAATGTCCTTTTTGTACATCTATGACTTATTTGATCTAATTTTAAAAGTAATTTTTGGTGATTTGAATTAATAAAATATATTAGCAAGTAACCTTGTAGGGTTGAAGTGAAAGGCGTTAATTTTAGAAGAGTCATTTGTCGATTAGTAGCTTGATAAATTTTAGTAATAGTAATAATTATCGAATATTTTTGGTAATGGTATACCAACTGTGATATTTCTAGGGTTTCAGCTAAATAGCCGTTATTTTGTATAGCAGTTTCGTTGATACCGTTATGATTTATTTTATGATAAGTTATTAATTATTTCGGTTTGTCTTTGTACTGTTGTTATCTCAGATAACATTTTAGGGCAAATCTAAATTGTGGAGTTTACTTTTTATCAAAAAGAGAAAAGATGCGTAATATGATCATTTTAACCTGTGGGTCAGGACAAAATATATGATAAGTTGTTTGTGGTTTCGTAATCTCCATGAGTGTCTGCCGCAGAATATCATTGTAATTAGTTTTATTAAGGGTTATCTGGTGTCTTGGCTTATTTGGGAATGCTTTCTCAAATATGAAGTAGTTTGGTGTTCCGATGGAGATTTGATTAGAGTGGTAATTTATTGGTAATTCACAAAATGGGATAGAATTTCTGGGATCTTCAACGGCGGAATATTGAGATTGAATATCATCATCTAGAGAAACTATTAAAGCATCGATATCGTCTTCTGTAATATCTGGGGAAGTTTCGTTATTAGTAATCATGCTGTCGTTATCGTCGGTTTGGTTTGCATTTAATTCAATTCGCGAGAGAGCATCTGCAACGACATTTTCTTTTCCCTTTTTATACTTAATTTCAAAATTATATTCGGAAAGAGGGTTTTTCCATCTAATAACTCGGGAATTAGGTTCGCGTACTTTGGAAAGCCAAGTTAAAGAAGAAAGATCGGTTTCGATCAGGAACTTAACATTGTAGAGATATGGGCTGAAATGACGTCATGATTGAATTATAGAACAATTTCTTTTGGCTGAGTTTAGTGTTCGCGAATAATAGGCGATGGGTTTGAGACCTTGGGAAATTACAGAACCTATAGCAAAATTTGAGGCGTCTGTCGTGAGAAGAAATGTTTTTTCGAAATCAGGCTATTGGAGAATTGGATCGTTCATTAAAGCTTCCTTTAGAGCTCTAAATGCGTTTAAATAATATTCGTTATTTATCTCAATAATAGTGCCATTTTTAAGACATTGTGTGAAAGCCTGAACAATTTTGGCGTAATTAGGAATGAATTTCCGATAATATCCAGTGAGACCAAGAAATGATTTGATTTGTTTCACGGTTTTTGGTAAAGGGAAATTTTTTATTGCTTCTATTTTTTATGCGTTTGAATGAATACCATTAGGAGTGATAACGTGACCAAGAAAGGTGACTTCTTTTGTCAGAAATTCGCTTTTGCCGAGCTGAACTTTTCGATTCTCTTTATTTCTCAAAAATCTGTTTGATGTATACAACATGTTCTTGAAGTGATTTTGAAAAGATAATGACGTCATCCATGTTAACAAATGAGCATTTATGAAGGTATTCTCGAAGTTCTTCATCCACCATTCGTTGAAAGGTAGCAGGAGCATTTTTTGAGACCAAAAGGCATTCAAACCTATTCATAATGTCCAGAGGGGACTGTGAAAGCAGTTTTTTCAATTGAATCTTTATGTATAGGAATTTGATCGAATCTCTGGGCAAGATCGAGCGTCGTGAAATATACGCATCTACCAAGGTTATCAAGTATTTCGTCGGTACGGGGTAGGGGATGTTTGTCGTCAATAGTTTTTGCGTTCAAGTTGCGATAGTCAATAACCATGCGATATTTTCTTTTACCTGAAGCGTCTATCCATACAGATGAAGAGTATCGCAAGATTGAAGGCCTGATAATTTTTTGTTCGAGTAATTTATCGGTTTGGTTGATGATTTCTTTCTGAATTTCGCGAATATGGCGAAAGTGTTTTGAGTAAATTGGGTTTTCATCGGAGGTACGAATTTTATGTTGTACTTGTGACGTTGTACTTAAGTATGAATTTTCGTAAAAGAATATATCCTTATATCGTTTGCAAAGGGTTTAAACTTTTTCTTTTTCTTCAGCATTTAGGTGTGCAGCTCAAATAAGATTTTCATTGAACTGGGAAGGTAGCAATCTTTCTACTTCGATCTCCAATTCATCGAGGCCGGCGACAATATAAGTTTGATCGTTCAGGGGAGGTTCTGATGGAAGACAACCAATACCATTGTCAGATTTAAATATTGAAGGAGGGAGTATTTCGTGGTTGGCTAATTATTTTTCGGGAAGGACAACATCTCCATGGGGTACATTGACAATAATTTGTCGAGGATTTTTGGTATTAATCTGAAATTTAATTACAACATCGCAAAGTGTGAGTTCTTGCGTTTTATAATCAATGTTTGCATATAAATTCATAAGTTCCTCGTGCCCTAATAAAATATCGAAATTATCGTTTCAATGAGCTACATGCCCTAGTATTTTTTCATTTATACCTAATTCGTGCAAAAAATTGTAATGAGATTTCTCGTTGAAAGTAGTTTGTCTTTTTAAACAAATCAAGGTAAATGCCTCATAGAAGGTGCGGAAATTTTTCAGCTTGTGTATTGAGCGAGGGTTTGTTAATTTTGTAGAACCACCAGAATTAATAAAGACGGTGAGTCCTGACTGAGGGAGAATGAAGTAGGGAAGTTTAGGAAGCGACACAATATTTGAAAGATCTATGTCTCTTGTTCTGGTGACGAGGCGATTTCTTGCAAATTTTTGTCTAGCATTTCGTTGTGACTTAAATGTACATTTTGTAGAGAGGTAGGACGGTAGTTATTCATTGTCATGGGAGTTTGTTGAGTATTCTGGTTTGGCGATTGATTTATGCGAGCTCTAGAACCAGAAGTAGTGTCCATTTGTTAGACAGGCTGTTGACGATTAAAATTCCGCTGACTAGGTGGTGGTCAGAAATAATTTTGCTGAGAATTTCGAAAGTGTTTTTGATTAAATGGTCTTTGATTTTGATTTTGGAAATTTTTATGATTCGGGTGTCGCGAAGGTGAGTTATTATGTAAGGGTTTATGATGATTTTGTAGATTTTTTGCACGGGGAAAATCATTAGAAGAACGTAATCGGTATTATCGATTGTTGTTGTCAATTTCTTCACAAATGCGGAGAGCTTCGGCTAGTGAATTTGGTTGTTTAAAAAGCAATTGTTGTCGGTAGGGGTTTCTCAAATCGTAAAGAAAAGCTTGATGGGCTTGGAAAGAAAAACTTTGTCGGTCTTGGTTAAGCTTATTAAGACTGACCCAGGCAGGAATATCATCTAGTAGATTTGAAATTTTATCCTGATAGTCCATATATGATTCGTGAAATTCTTGTTTTCCGTAGCAAGTTGAGCAAGAAGAATCGTGTCGTTTCTTTTATCACAAAATTTTTGCATGAGAGAAATTCGTAGTTGTGACCATGCGATAACATTAGTTCGACTAACATGTTCGCGAGCCATCAAATACAGGAATGAATTCGCACATTTCTTTAACAAATGAATCGGGATATGGTATAGTATTAGGAGACCTACTTCTATCGCGAAAACGAGGGTTTTGTGAAGGGGGTAGGGATCTCAAATCTGTTTCAGAAGTTGAATGGCTCATAAATTAAATAAAGAATAAAGGAATCAACAATCACTTACAGAAGGATGCTGATTTTCATTCTTTACATTTGTGGATCGTATAGCTTTTCGAATCGTTGAGACGAACCAAGGAAAAAATGATTTTTCTTGTTGAAGCTGAACCTGCCAATTATGCCCGTGATGGGTCAAATCAACACTTTAAAAAACATATTTTATTACTAACAAAAATGACAAAATTACAAATATCAATTACTAATGTTGATTTTTAGACTTCTAATGACGAACTCTTCCTTATCGTCTTAGGCGGGTAGTATTTATCCTCTTCATTGGTGGGAGTGGTGGACAAAGGTTCACCTAAGGGAATGGTATCGTAACTCGCGCCCAACGGTCTTATAAAATACCTTTTCAAGTAAAATTCGTTCATGAACCGCATTAGCGCAACGCGCTGGACACCCGCCTTTGAAATTAGGCAAGCCGGGCTCGAAACCCCGCCACAGCTTATTTTCTTTCAAACCACCACAACCAACGTGCACGTCTGCCATACACGCAACCCACAATACTTCTTTCTAACCACCACAACCAACAACAGATGGCGTACACCGCTGCGACACACACACAACTTGTGTACAATGTCTTTCATTAATCCATCTTATCCAAACAACTACCAACAGCTTACCAGCAGCTCCCGGCAAGAACTCGATGACTGGTTACCTTTATGGCCACTTTCGGTCCAGAACTCTATTTGTTTCACTACTAACTATGATAATAATAATGTTGAATTGAAAATTTCCTCTAGCAACTAGTGGTATATATTTAAATAAATTAAGGGATTTACCTGTTGCATTCCTATGTGTAGATTTAAGCCGACGATGTTTAATTTTGGCAAACTCTTTCAGAAATTCTGGAAGGATCTACAACAAATACGGCATTAAATATTTTTGAAGCGAAAGGTTGTTAACGGAGGCCCACACTTGCACATACGAAAATGTATAACTTGAAATTTCATTTGTTGCGATATGTTTGGAACGACCGACCGATTGACCGACCAACACTGCCTTTATCTTGAATTTCCAATTCAGTTCTCTGTTTAACAAACAGGGACCAGTTAATATGTAAGAGTCTCTTCTTTTATAGAAATCAATTTTCGTTCTAATAATCATTCCCATTGTCTGTTTGTGATTTACTGAATTGGAGACTTTACATACGTTAGAATTTAAAATAAATAAGCAGGGATCCCCGCACTTGAACCTGAAAAAAATTTCAAGGTCACGACCCGTTACTTGATTACAAGATGACACCATCCACGCTCATCGGCACGTGCCGTGTTCCGTAACCGCCTGGGGTCAATGACTTCATGACGCTATAGGACGGTCGGCATGGGGGCGTTGACGTATGGCATAGAATGACAGCACGGAACCTTCACAGATACACCAAAGAACTGTCGGTACGGGACGTTGACAGGTACACTATAGACTCTGGTCAGTGGCACGGGACGTTGACAGCTGAGGTACGCTATAGAGTTGGGTCAGTGGCAAGGAACGCATATGGCGATTGACGTAAGCCATATGATCATTTCTCCACGATGGCATACGGTTAGCAGTTGACGTATCCCAACGTTGTACTACCAGCAATATGGCGGGTTTTGACATAGTAGACCTCATTGGTCACGTGCTCAAATGCTCCAAATTCCAACGATCACAATTCTCACTAAGGAATTGCCGTAAAGACTTAAATCGACGACTCCTGTGGCTGGCTAAACGTGCAGATCGTTCTCTCTGTTGGTGAGCGAACAAAAGTCAAAAACAGCACGTGTGGAAGACTGTCACAGCAGCTGTTCCATGTACATTCAAAAACATCAAGTTGGGGTGTATACAAAGTGATAAAAAGATACTCTTGGAAAATATGTCCCATAAAGAGTATTTAAAAAAAAACAGGGTGTGTTTATAATAGATGCGGGAATTCGGGGAGTCGACCTGCAGGAGACGGGAATAAAGTATTGTATTTATCAAACACCAGTCAGTGTGTTGGGATACATAAGAGATCGTAATGGTGGTCTAGCGACTAGAAAGTGATGGACGGAGTCAGGTCTCTGTTTCCATGGGAGCCGGTGTATAAGATAGGAGGTGTACAAATAACGGAAAGATATCGCCGGGTTAGCACACACTCATAGTATAGTATAGCCTTGGCTAAACAAGGACAGACAAACGCTAATGAAGAATAAGAGAATAAAACTATTGACAAACGATAAGCTGGAAATGGGAGTGCTGAAACGGGAATTATAGAAACCGAATAATGGGAACGGGAAAGATGGAAGTGGCAAGGCGGGATTTTGTTGTTAGGGCATGCGCAGTGATATTGTGCGAGTATTAGACATCTCCAGTGAAGCTGTAAGGATGTTAGACATGCCCAGTAAAGGTGTATGAATGTTAGACATGCCCAGTGAGGTTTGGCATACGCAGTGATGTTGGGTGAGTGTTAAACATGCACAGTTATGTTGTGTGAGTGTTAGACGTGCGAAGTGAAGTTCTATGGATGTTAGACATGTGCAGTGGTGTTGTGTGAGTTTTAGACATGCGCAGCGATGTTATATGAGTGATGGACATGCGCAGTGATGTTGTGTAAGTCTTAGACATGCGCAATGAGTCGCGTGGGTGTTAGACATGCCTAACGCTCACATGTTTTGTTCATGTTCATACAAATCACGTCTTTCTAAAATATGGTTTTTCGAGATCTATGGATTTTCCTCATCTACGCAATAAGAAGTAATAAATATACTTTTTTCTGAGATTTATGGAAATATATGGGAATCTGCCGATACGGCTCAACGTACAAAGCCTTATGCTATCGCAAGTTGATATATCTGTCTATAGAAATATAGTAAGCCTGATCCAAACACTGAGCATACATAGTTTGAAACGAAATTCTGAAAGGTACCAATATTTCGATGTTACTTGTCTGATTCAACATTACCGCTATAGGTATCAGCTTCGCTTCAGTTTTCTGTGACATCACAAACACAGGAGACTTTTCTATGACATCACCAGTCCTCACTCTCATTGGCCATTTCAAACCATTGTCAAGTAAGTAATTTGATTCAAATTTGTCGCTCTTGCAGTTTTATCGTCCGATATAAATACCATTACCATACGAATCAATTCACACAAGTATGTGGCTTTCCAAGATCCTCATCAATGGTAGATATAAATATGTATAAAGTAGATGAGGATAACGGGTTTATCGGCTAATGGGAAGGACTAAGAAATAAGGATACTCTTGGGAGAGCTTTCGAAGTTTATTTGACTTCTTTGTCAGGCATCTTTTTTAAGACAGAGCTAGTTAAATGTATCAATAAATAGTGTAAAATAGTAAAACAAATCAATTCAATGAACCTGTATAGAAATCAGTACTTATTGGTTAGAAATTAGCCCCTGAGAAAAAACTTGTTTTCGTACCATACATAAGGATGATTAACAAAACAATCAAATATCAGAAAAAATAGAACACTTACATGCCAACTAGGTATAAAAATATAAACTAGGGTAAAATGTTACTATAATTTAGTCCATTAAATCTTTTGATTATTATAAAATTATAAAGCAAAATGGACAAGATATCAGCAAAATTTAATAATTGACAATTTTTGTAATTTCAACTTGCCAATGTTGCAGCTGATCTATAAATGAAAAATAACATTAGTAAATGATAAAAAATGTCATAAATGAGTAGCAAAGACAATGTAGGAGATAACTCCAGAAGAAAATTATGATAAATAGTTAAAGAACATCAGAAGTAACATATATATATATATATATATATATATATATATATATATATATATATATATATATGTTTGTGTATACTGTTTCACGGATGGAATATATATATATATATATATATATATATATATATATATATATATATATATGAACTAAGCTAGGTTCCGGGTGAGAACCGCGTCTGAATTTATTAAATACTCGACGTTTCGACTCCTGCTTCGGAGCCATTATCAAGAGACTCTAGATCGAACTGGGGGCCTCAACCTGCCTACTTCCCAAGAGTCACTAGGTAACTGAACTGAAGGTGAATCTGCGCTGCTTCTTTTATTTATAGTTATCGGTCGATTAGGAGGGGATGTCGCGTGATGAAGGGGCTGTGCGGTGATTTTGTTGGTTGTTGGTGGCCGTGTCTGGTTTGTTTAATCTGGCAATTACAGAGGTCTAAGCTGTGGGAAGGCGAGTGCCGTCATCGCGTCTATTTAGACAGAGAGGTCTTTTCCCTATTTCGATGGCTTCGCGAATAGTGGATGCCCTAAGAGAATCGAGAGATATGATAGTCCTACTGTCCTCAAAGTTAATAGAGTGCCATGTTTGAATATGGTGATGCGCGAGAGCTGAAGTCGGATCTTTTTTACGAACTGACAGAGAGTGTTCATATACTTGATGGTTAACGCGCCTATTGGTACGACCGATGTAGCTTTGTGGGCACTCGCGACATGAAATTTTGTAAACTCCTCGATCCTTGTTAGGAACTTTGTCTTTGGGGTGACCGGTTAAGTTGCCTATAGATTGAGTGGTGTTGAAGACAGTCTTTATTTGATGTCGGTGTAAAATCCGTGCTATTTTGTCAGTAAGTCCTCGAATGTACAGAAGTACGACTTTTCGATGTTGTTGGTCTGTTTCTGACAGGGTTGGTGTGATTGGGGGTTGTTGAGATTAATGAATTATACGCGCAATGTGGTCCGGATGATAACCGTTTTGTCGAAGGATTTGTTGAAGATTATTAAGTTCGTTTTGTCTATTGTCAATATCTGTTAAACGAATAGATCTAAGAGTCAAAGATTTCATTACAGAACTCAATTGGGCAGGGTGGTGGTGTGATTGGGCATTTAATATCGATTGGTATGGATTGGTTTCCTATAGATGGTATGTGAGAATCTGTCATTGTGGGTTTTTGTTATGAGACCATCAAGAAACGGAAGAGAAGAATCGGACTCGATTTCCATTGTAAATTGTATATTAGAATGTATACCATTGAGGTTTTGTAGAAAGAAGTGTAATGAATCTCTGCCATGAGGCCAAATGACAAAAGTATTATCTACATATCTAAGCCAACAGGAAGGTTTTAAATTAGACGAGTTTAGTGCCTGGGTTTCGATTTTTTCCATGAAAATGTTCGCAAGTACTGGAGAAAGAGGTGAACCCATGGGGGCCCCACGGACTTGTTTGAACAGAGTGTCTTGAAATTAAAAATACGTGTTTGAAGAACAGTGTTGTACACGTTTGATGATGTCAGAAGAGATATTGTGTTTTTAGAATATCTAACGTTTCTGAAATGGAGACTTTGGTGAAAAGAGATACAACATCGAAGCTAACTAGGATATCGTTTTCTGAAATTCTATAAGCACTTAACATATATCTATGAAGGAAGAAGAGTTCTTTACGTACGTTGCTCGGCTAGAGGTTGAAGGGTTTTGACCAAGTACCTGACTAATTCTTGGGTCGGGGATTGTACCGAACTGACAATGTCCGGCTTATGAATTTTGGGTAGTTTTCGGAATTTTAGAAGACTTTTCATGAGGAATGATGATCTTTTTGACGTCAAGAGTTGTGTCCTGTTGATGATTTCCTTAGTCTTTTTCTCTAAGTAAGTAGTAGGATTATTGTTAATTATTTCGTAGTCTGCAGTGAGGAGTAGGGAATTCATCTTGTGAACATAGTCCTTAGTATTGAGAAGAACAATCGTGTTACCTTTGTAGGCAGGAAGAATAGTTATGTCATCGTTGTTACGTAGTTGTTTTAGTGCATGTCTTTCGTTAGAAGTTAGGTTTGATTTTGGTGGTTTTGATGTGCAGAGTACTCTAGCAATGTCTGGACGAGTATCTTCAGCCTCAATATCTGTTAGGTCAACCAAAGCTACCTCAACTTGAGAAATGATTCTTTCAGTTGGGATAGTTTTCGGCATCACTGCGAAATGGAAACCTTTGGATAGAACGTGTAAACTGGTAGAGTCTAAGGGGAAGTCAGAAAAGTTATGGTTAAGTTTTTGAGTGGGCCAGGTGTTCGGCTTTATCGCTCGAAATGCGATCAAAATTGTCCCTCAGAATTGGATGAGGATTGGAAGTATGTAATGACGAATAACAGCGATACAAATTTCGGTTGGTTTGGTCAAGTTGATATCTGATTGAAGGGATGGAATTTCGTAAGAGGGCCAAACTTGCTTTGTTAAGAATACTGGAAACTGAACGTGAAGAGGTGTGATGTTTTAGTTTGAAAGTATTTGGAATGACTTTATAAGTTCTGCAAGTTTTGAGGAAAACAAGATCACAGAGAAGCAGAGATTTTCGAATAAGAAGTTTGCTTTATGTGTTAGTGAGTTGGAAGAAATCCTCCCCGTAGAGGCGAAAGAAATGTTCTGAGAGGCTTCCGCGGTCATTATTATTAGTATATTTAAAATTAAAATTCAATATTTTTTTGGGGGTGGTTTTTACCCCTTAGACAAATGTAAGGGTTAACGTTCAATACGCCAATTAAAAGCTCGAAAAAAAAAACTGTGGCGCTTCACAAAATTTTTTTATTTGTGTTTCTGAGATAGCGGTGCTAACTTTAGGTAAAGTTAACACTAACAGCAGTTTTTTGCACTTTTTCCATAGTAAATATTCAGCCCAAAAATCAGTTTAAGTAAAAATGAAGAGCTTCTAAATAGCTCTTAATTATCATATGTTTTAATTTGAGTTTCTGCACAACGGCGGTGCTAACTTTACTCACCTCTTGTATACTTGGGTCAGGGACTGATTGTCCTATTTTTTTGTCCAGGATGGCGATGATCTTGTCGAAATTGCCTTGTTCATCGACTGGAATCCTTTGGAGGAGCTCTAATGCCGGGCCTCTTAAGGAAATTACAAGAGACGTAGATTTTTCTTAGTTATGTAGTTATATATATATATATATATATATATATATATATATATATATACAGTAGAAGACAAATTTTACAATATATAAGTTTAAAGATGCTGAATAGGCATAGTTGACACGGCGATTCTCACGGATGTCGACGGCGCCATAATATGACACCAGACGTGTCGCTGAGTCAGCTGAGAGTGTTGAACTGTCGTTGCGATATAAGTTCGTGCTAAGTTCATAGTATATACCTATATAACAACTCCCATATAAAAAAGTTGATGGTATATCATCAACTTTTAGGGGAAGTTCTGAAGTTCCATACATTGGGTTGGATCTAGTAGGCTGTGCAGCTTTCCCGTGGACTTAGGCTTTGATGGACCTGGAAGTGGAGCTGACTCGGCATCGAGGCTGGACTTAGTGGTCTTACTGAACCTTGTCTATCTAGACCAATCATGGTTTGATCAAAGGAACATAATCACAATTACTGTTAATGTGATTGTGGTAATTATGAGCAATGATGTATGCTTCTCCAATGGTGGTTGATTCATGAGCTTTTCCAATTCCATTGAATATTGGGCAAGCTTATGGTTGGCAACATTTAGAACTGTTACATCTAAATCCTTCAATTGTAGGGGTTTTAATTTGGGAAGTTGATTTGCGGCTGGCATGCCGTCACAGCAGCTATACGGGATGTCCACTGGATGGTTTTTGAAAGTGATGTTCTGGAGGTTCTTTGACGTTCTCGTAGCATGTACCCGGATTTTGTCAATAAAGGCATTGCAATCGGAATTGATTTGCAATAGCGAATTTGTCGTGATGGTCTGCGTTACGACATCTTGTCCCATAAATTTGATGGCTATAGGAAATTGAGATCAACCAGAGGCTTATGTCGATCTCTTGTATGTTATATTCTTCCGCATAAAATATGGAAGTTTTGCAGGTTGCTGGAAATGTGGCTGGCTGTCTGAGAAGCTGACCTTCGCAGATGGCATCTTTGTCTATTGGATGTGATATAGCTTTGGAACAAATCTTATGATGTTTAGTTAAAGGATCCGAATAAGGTGGTAAACGGTGTAAATCTCAGGATCAATTAAAGAAATTTTGAGTACAAAAATGATTTTGGTGTTGATTTGAAAAGCTTCCAATTCTATCAAATCAATGCACTGAGCAACATTTCAACTGTAAATAGGAAGTGGTAAATTAATTTCATGTAGTGACTGAGAAATCTTTTGAAGGAAATCGACCAAATTTACTGGGGTTATGATGGAACTATGTAAAATGTTTAAGTGGGCGAAAGAGACTGCAGTTAAAACATCATCGAGAGTGTTTTCGATAAATATGTAAGTCTCCATTAGGCTTTCACACAGATCCAAGATATTGATTTGAAATTCATGAAAATCAAGATCATTTGAAATGTATAAAATTGACTGCCTTATTTTTTCAATGTTATTCGAGAATAGTTTCTCCTCGGATTGAAATTTTTGTAAAGTGTTGTTGAGGATCATAATGACTGAGGTTGTTACAGATATTTGTTTCTTCACTAAGTCCTGAATTTGGTGAGGGTCTTTAGTAGTTATAGTTATACAGTCATTTATGTTTTCACCATCTTTTGCGTCTAAGTTTCCTGAAATAGCTTTCCAAACTGATCCCAGTCGGTTAATAAGTCCGCGTTTTCTTCTGTTAGTAGGGTAAGTTTGAGTGTCAGCGAAGAAGTCTGTATATTTAGAATTAACGGAATTAGAAATTTGTTTCAAAAGGCTAACATGTGTTTGTATTTTTGATTTAAATGATTTTGTTTAGTTGTGTTTTCGTTAATTGTCTCTAAAATTCGGTTTAGTATGGCGTCGTTATTTGAAATAGCACCTCTGAAAGGGCTGAGGTCTTTGAAGACAAGAAGTGTCCATTTGTCGTTTGAAATTTTAAGTGTCCCTTCTTCATGGAAGAAAACTCCTATTGTATTGTTAACGGATGTAAGAGAGTATTGTTGGAGGTTCACGACTGAAAACAGTCCACAGAATCTGAAAAGAAGGGATTCATTCAAAATATTGTGTTAGTCTGTCAAAGTTAATTTTACTGATTTGGTTAGTCTGTAAGTTTATAACGGTGGCAGAGTTTTTTCTAATCGCGGTAATTTCAAAAGGTCCATTGAATTTGTTTTGGGATTTGCTTTTGATCTGAGACTCTTTCACGTAAACTTTGTCGCCTACTTTGTATTCTGGTTGGTTAGTCGAAATATGTTTGTCAAATCTAACTTTTGATTTTTGTTTTTGTTGGTCGGTTTTTGCGCGGGCAAATCTATAATAGTAGTTCATTCTGTTGTTAAGGTCCCTAACATATTTGGAAATGAGTTTTTCCTGATCGTATATTGTTTCGGGGGTCTACTAGAAGTGTGCCCAAAGATGAGTTCGTAGGGCATGAAACCAATAGTCTTGTTTTTAGTGTTGTTGTAGCAGATAACTGCGTAAGGGAGGACGTTGAATGGATGTTCGTCCGGATGTTCAGCTGTATTTGCCCTTATCATTTCCGCTAAAGTCGCGTGAAATCTTTCGATAGAACCATTTGATTCGGGATGATGGACACTTGAAAAGGATAGTTTTATTTCATATAGTTCGCACAGGTCCCTTATGACATATGTTATCAAATTCACGTCCATAATATTGGAAGAATATTAGGAGTAGGCCTGAGTAAATCTGGTGAGTTCATCCCTAATAGTCAGTGCGTAGTTTCTGGTCGAAAATATGAATGTTGATATGTTCGAAGGGCGTTTTTGGTGCTTCAGTTATGACAAAAGGTGCTCTTAAGTTTTTTCTACAGAACTTACCTTTTGGCAAGTTTCGCAGGACTTAATAAATTGCTCTACGCTTTTGAATAGTCCAGTCCAATTATACTTTTCGTTAATGCGTCGGATGGCCTCGTTAATTCCACGAGGAAGGTTATTTTTGCCGCAGTGGTGCTGCTGCAGTATAACGGGAATGCCGTCTTGTGAAGGGGTTGTCACAATATTTTGACAAATTTTAAGTTTTACGTCTTTGTCTGCAAGTATAAAGGATAGTGTTTCAAGAATCGGTAGATCTACGTTATTTTCGATACAAAAAGATTCGGATTCGTCGAACTGATCTTGGTTTGTTATAGAGGATGTTAAACAGATGTGAGACAACTGTTCCCGGATCAAAGGGTAAAGGGACAATTAAATACTTTCTATGCCGGACAGACTTGCTGGCTAGAATGTTTAGTGTGTCGGTAGTGAAATTTGGGTCTTCTTCGAAAATGTCTTCGATGACATATGCTATAGGAAGATCTTTTCCTACGGGGCCTTGTGAGAAAACCGCTCCAATGGTAAAAGCACTAGCATCAGTAGTGAGCAGAAATGGTTCTTCGAAGTTTGGGTAGATCAAGATAGGGTCAGATACAAGGGCTTGCTTCACTTGGTTGAAGGAAGACTTGCAATCTGCGTCGAAGATGAATTTGACGTCTTTCTGCAGGAGTTTCGTTAGAGGCTTTGAGATCTTAGCGAAATTGGGGATAAAACGTCGGTAATAACCGGCGAGACCAAGAAAAGATTTAACATCTTTAGGAGTTTGGGGTTGAGGAAAATTCTGGATATATTCAACATTTGAAAGGTTTGGTTTTACTCCTTCTTGGGTGATCAGATGACCTAGGTAAGCAACTTCCTTGCGGAGAAACTCACACTTGTCAGGTTGAATTTTCAAGTTTGACTGTCTAAGACGCTTAAAGACTTCTGTCAAACGGGACATATGCTTATGGATGGTTGGTGAATAGACAATGATGTCATCAATGTAAACAAGGCAACGTTCATTTTGGATACCCAAAAGAATGTTGTCCATGACCCTCTGAAAGGTAGAAAGTGCATTTTTCAGACCAAATGGCATAAGAACGAATTCGTAATGGCCATTGTCAATAGAGAAACCGGTCTTGGGAATGTCTTCCTCAAGGATTTCCAACTGGTGGAACCCGGAAGCGAGATCCAGTGTCGAAAAGTATTGACACTTACCAAGTTGATCGAGGAGATCAGAAATGTTGGGCAGAGGATATTTATCGTTTACAGTTAGTTCGTTTAACTTCTTATAGTCGATAACAACTCGCCACTTTTGCTTACCAGGAGCATCGAGTTTCTTGGGGACTACCCATACGGGGGAGGACCAAGGAGAAGAAGAGTGCCTGATTATGCCTTGATCAAGCATTTTGGCAATTTGAGTTGTCACTTACTCCTTATGGACTTAAGGATATCTGTAAGATTTTGTGAAAGCGGGCTTGGCATTACTGGTGTCAATTGAATGTTTTACTGCGTTGGTAAAGGACAAAACATCGCCTTCGAGATAGAAAATATCTTCGAATTCTAAACAGAGTTTCGTGATAAGTTCTCGCTCTTCGTCATTAAGGTGTTCTGTACGAATTTGTTCCCTGATAGTTAAGTTACTGTCCAAGTTTAGAGTGTCTGTATATTCTTGTTTATTTAAATTTAGGAGAGGGTGTGAATGGTCAAGAAGTTCTAAGTGAAGATCGAAAAAATTAACAGTTTTAGGCATCGCGTTCGCGTTTATTATTGAGGTCAGAAATTGTCCCTTTGAATTTACGCGTACAACTGCGTTGGGAAGTCGTTCTTTGTTAATTACTTGTGTCGGTAAAATTGCGTCAGTATTAAAAAGGTCGCACTTGAGTTTGAAAATTTGGTCGGTTTTTGCTGGAATAGTTATTTGATTGTTATGAGTACAATTTGCTATTTTAGTATTGGGAATGTCTGTCGGTTGAGTTTTAGGTTAATCGTGATCGGGGACTTATGTAGAGGAATAGTTTTGAAGTTCGTTATTAACCGTTTGATTTTAAGTCAACAATACATTCGTAAAGCTCAAGAAAATCAAGACCTAATATTCCATCAAACTTAATATCTAGATTGTAGATAAAAACCTTATGGGGGTTACCTAAGGCAAATGAAATAAGGGTGGATTCTGAAATCGGGATTTTCTCGTGCCTAATACCTTGGATTGTCACTTTTTCGAGAAATCTTTGACGGAAATTCTTAAAAATGGAGATTCCAGCTCCGGTATCGATGAGAAGTTTGAATTTTTCGGAAGCGTCTTGAATGTAATAAAGATTTTTGGAGTTTACCGTTAAAAGAGGACTTAGAGAAATGCTTGTTCCGGGAAATTGGCATTTGGGTCGAAATCTTCCAGATTCAAATTCTGGATTTGGGTTTGGACTTCGGAAATGGTAGTTGTTGAATCCGGGGGCTGTTCTAGGCTCGGGAGAGCCAGAAAATCCTGGTATTCGTCGGTATTCAAAGGTTCAATACGGCTATCAGCTGATATTTCTTCAAATTAAGGGCTTAAATAATTCTGGCTGATATCGTCACAATAATATTGGTTATTATCGGTATAATAACCGTAATCAGTTTCAGAATTTTGGGAATAATCACCATTTTGATGGTGGTGCAAATGGTGTGTCCTTTCTGGACGATAGTGTGAATTGGTCTGTATTACAGACGGTCGGAATTGATTCGGCTTAAAAGGGGGTCTATGAAAATTCGTCGGTCGAAATGGTGGACCTTGATGGTTGGTATTATTTGTGGTTGGATTTGGCCTCGAAAATTGATTTGGCCCTACAAAATTTGGTCGGATATTTTGAGTTGAGGACTGAGGGTTATTTTGGTATCTTAAACGATAGTCTGTGGATATGTGGCCTAATCGTACACAATTTAAACATTTGGGTGGCTGACTTGGTTTCCTAGCCTGAAATGAGGGCTTAGGTGGAGCAGATTTTTTTATCTTCTGTTCCTCGAAGTAAGACAACTGAAGCTCTCTTCTTATGCGAGAATGTGCCTCCAGAAGATCTTTGGGGTTGCTGGCACGAATGATTTGGCCTAAACGAGGTTCTAGTTCGGTAAGTAGTGTATTTAGAACCATCGTATCTTCAAGGGTAGTCTGAGCTTGTTTTTGCTCGTTACTTAGTCCAGAGGCTTTTTGAATGCATGAGTGCATTTTCGCACTCAAAACCTTGAGTCTATTATAGAATGTTAGAGAGGACTCGCGAGTCTCCGAAATGCAGTGTTAGAAGCTGCTTAATTTCTAAATGTGAAGCGGGGTTTCTCGAGTTAACCAACTGAGCCGCTTTGCCCCTAAGTTTATTTTTAATATGAATGACTAGCAGATATTTTTGATCTGCAGTGGACATATTGTACGCACAATTACATACGTGTATGAAGGTGGCCAAGGAGATTTGATCGCCTTCAAATTCCGGGATGATAGAAAATATTTCCGATAACCGGCACTTTTCGGTTTCATCAGAAACTACATTGTTTGTTGCTTGTGCCATTTCGATGTCTTAGAATTAAAAGTGTACACAAGTTGAAAAAAAAAAAGAATAAAATAAACGAGGGTTTGTAAAATGCGTTTCAATAAAAGTGTAAAAATGATTAAGCGAATGTATGTAAATGGGGTATAAATGATATTTTGGATAATAGAACAGTAAAGAACGAAATAATAAAATAAATATGTAAACGTAAATCAAAATATATCAAATAAATATTTAAATTCAAATAAATCAAGTAATATCTCAATTCAAATCAAGATAATCAAATAAATCAAATTATCAATCAAATAATCAAATAAAATAAAAATATCAAATAATCAAATATTTCAAAATATTCAAATAATTCAATTCTTTAAATCCTATAAATTCATTTCTAATGGATACTTCTGTTTTGACAAATTATAACCTTCGCTAACATCTTCACTCAAGGTTAACAAAACCGCAATGAGTGATAATGATGCAGATATCAAATAAAGCACAAACATCGTATATTTTTAGAATATTTGAATGATTAATTTCTATTTAATAAGAATTTCTACTCAGTATTTTACAACATGTCTTTTAAATAATTTTCTTCTTCGGTGGTGTGTTGTTGTCTGTGTGCGGTTTTGAATGGCTGCCTTTTGAACTAAATATTTTGAATACTTAGCTATGATAAATAATGAAATAATCTCAACCATTAAGTCTTGCAATAGATTATTTAATACGCATATAATTATCTGAAAAATGTTAATTTGGTGCTACGAAATTTGTTGTGGCTCCGTTTACAAAGTTTTGAATGCTTTATAACGGAAAACCTCTTTCTGTTGTGGAGGCATCCATCATAATACTGACTAGCTCAGCAACGCACATCCCAGCTGGTGGGTACAATTTTTTTCTTTTTCCAACTTTGGACACCTTAGAGAGGGCGCCAGACACACACAAACATATAGGCAGCAAAATAAGACAAATTTACAGTCACAGTTATATTGATAATTTAAAAATAGTGGCCAAGCTCAAAATAACAGTTTCTTTCAATAACAATAGTGCAGTGTGATCAGTATACAATCAGTAAGTAGTGACTTATCTGGTGCAATGCTCTCTGGTTATAGCCGGACTGTCTGGTGCCTCAGCTATATCGGGAGAGAGAGAGAGAGTCAGTTGATTTAGAGGGTTCCGAAGCCTTCTAGGTAGCCGTGACTTTACTGGTTGGAGCTTCCCTGACGACTAGTAGCAGTAAATAGTCGCCCCTATGGTGGTAGGTGCTATTCCTCTAGTGTCCTTGGGTCCAGCTCATTTTTGTGCATACAGGAAAAAGATAAAGACAGAGAATTAGTAAGTGCTACCCCTTGATTGGACTTGCTGAACTCCCCCAAAATTCTAAATTCAACCCCGGTTTGAAACTGGGATACGATAAGTCACTTGAATGTCTGTTCAATATCACGATAGAGTTTTTATTTACATTAACACTTATGGTCCACTATTATTACGATAATGTTCCTTGATATTAGATCAAACTATTTGTGAGTTATAGATAAACCGAAAATACAATTACAGGAAAACTTCCTACTCTCTGCAAGAGAGGTACGATAAGGTATTACAATAGTTATTACAACAATGAAGATCCAATTTCTCGAAACTTATACTAAAATAAGATAACAAATTGGATCCAAACTTATGCTAATACAAAAATAAAGATAACAGATTTGATCATATGCTAATACAAAAATAAAGATAACCGATTTGATCATATGCTAATACAAAATTAAAGATAACAGATTTGATCATATGTTAATACAAAAATAAAGATAACAGATTTGATCAAAACTCTACGATACCAGAGCAATATTCCTTAGATAGCAAGGAAAATATTATAAATAAGAAAAGTTTCCTATTTATTTACTTTAGTGAAAAGATAATGATTTCTAAGTAATATTAACTTCTGTTGACTTTATTTATTTCACCTGACTGAAGGTCATGGAAATTTTCATAAATCTTTCCAAATTTATAAACAATTTGGTGTGATAGTTACCACCTTTAAACGGTGTGAAGGAGTTTCAGCAAGTATCTGGTATGAGCAATTTAAATAAAAATTATTAATCATAATGCCCGCAAATAGATATACATATATTCACATATATAGCCAGGTAAATTGCAGCTAATAAAAGAAACAACTGAAAGAGAAGATATATATGATATAGGTAAAATATCGGCAAATTGTTCCGTGCTACTTCTAAAATTTAGCAAGAAAACCCCAGGTCAGCTAACTCTAAATCAAATACATTCCCTAATTTAAAGAGAGGTAACGAAGTAAGTGATATATAAACAATTCTACAGTGAATGTGTTTAAATTTAATTAAAAAGATAAAACAATCTAGGTAAGACTTTAGATATAGAAAAATCACTTAATTCGCTTTCCTCCTCTGCTAAGTAGACTAGGTTGCCATCCAAATTTCCCAGATTAGCTTCCCCTTTTCCTTCAAACCTAGCAATGGTGGTCTCGGAAAGCAAACAAAATGGCTTCACTGTACGTGATTGCAACGGAAAATCAGGAATTCTCCCTTTCAGCTACACCCCTAAAAAATGATAAAACCGCAGTTCCTGTTCCTGGTTTATAAGAGAGATGAGTAGTTAAACAAAGAGAGTTCTGGAGCGGAAGTGGGCATAAAGGTAACCAGTCATCGAGTTCTCACCGGGAGCTGCTGCCGAGCTGTTGGTAGTTGTTGTTTGGATAAGAAGAAGAAGACATTGGGAAGAAGAAGACATTGGGGGTGGTCGTAGGGGTGCGCGAAAGACATTTGTGTGTGTCGCAGAGGTGAGCGCCATCTGTTGTTAATAAATGAAAGCCATTGTATTGTGGGTTGCGTGTGTTGCAGAGGTGCGCGCCATCTGTTGTTAATAAATGAAAGCCACTGTATTGTGGGTTGGAGGGTGCACGCCATCTGTTGTTGGTTGTGGTGGTTAGAGAGAAAAAAAGCTTGGCCGGGTATCGAACGCGGCTTGCCTGATTACAAAGTCAGGTACCCAGCGAGCTGCGCTAATGCGGTTAATCGAGAAATGTTTATTTGAAAAGGTATAGTACATGCCCGTTGCGCGGGCGCGTGTTTTTGGGCGTTGTTCGGTTGGATATTTGGGGGCTAGATGGGGGGATATGGTATTTTGTTGTCTGTAAAAAAATTTAAAATCTTGGTATTTTGTTGTCTGTAAAAAAATTTAAAATCTTTTACAAACGTCTGCATGCGCGAGAACGTCCACCCTTCGAGTCTATAGTTTTCGTAAGCGAGCGCCTACCTGCGCAAGAACGGCAACTCCTTCAAGTCTCTGATTTTGTCGGATGATTCAAGGCATTGAACGCCTGCATGCGCGAGAACGTCCACTCCTTCATGTCTCTGATTTTGTCGGATGATTCAAGGCCGAGAGTAATAATTTTGAGAGAATTTTTAATGATGAATCAAGAATTTGATGTTATGGCTTCTAGTAGTCTGCTAATAATTTTTAGAATAAAGTAACGAAAGAGGTGCAAGATGAGCAGAGTGTCTCACCAACTACTGTTGAATGCAGATCGATAAAAATGACTTTACTTAAATCAAGCTTTATAATATTCACATTAATTTTGAAAAATGTCTTGTATGTTAATATACCTTATGGAACCAAGGACATGGCTGTATGCCCTTCAGGGAACTGTTTGAACCGCTCCAACTATACATTGATGGCTCGAGATAGATTAAACGATGGACGGCTGCCTGTATATTTTGCTCGCCTGTCAAACACAACAAAAAATTTCAAACTGAAGCTGATATTTTCTGATGACACTGAAGGCGACACTGACTGGATTTCAGCAGCTTCTTGCCAAGATGAAAAAACTTTACTATCGAACAGCTCAATGACTCTACGTGATGCCAACATACAAGAGGAGCTCCACAAAGTGCTAATTGTTATTTGTGTAACACTCTCTACAATTACAATATTATTACTTAAATTAATTGTGAAATGTATAAGGAAAAGAATGAATAATTAAAACACATAGTTATATACAATGTTTTATTTATGTAAAACACTATTCAGAAGCCAATAATAAACTACATCAACATTTTCTTTTGCACATCGTACTGGATCATTGCAGCGGCAGTGAAAAATGCATGGAGAGTCAGAAGGTTTCAGTTCAACAGCGCCATTGAAGTTCTCCAGATTGATTAGGTGATAGTGTGATTCCCCATCTTCGTTAAGCAGTTTTCTCAAATTGTGAATTTTCAGCTCTTCAAATAACTTGATAAATAAAAAGTCATATTTCTGATGGCCTCGTACATATATGTGCGTGCATTTGGTTAGGTAAATTCTCAAAATGTCGTTCATAGCATTCAAATTATAGTGGCCATCAGAGTAGTGGAGTCCATGTAGCCGTTGTTCCAAATATCGTACTTGTCTTTTGTCTGCTGCTGATAGATATTTAAACGGTTTGGGTGGTTTAAATAAAAACACACCTGTGCGTTTACGTGTCTTGATAACCAATTCCTTGGGAACAAATCTTCCCTCGATTTCGAAACCTTGAATGTCGACAATTGCAATTTCCATGGTGAACCGTTGAAAAGCTGTACCGAAACTGATTTTCTAAACAGCTGAGTGATCTAATATAAGCTTCGGACAATTTCGCTGAGTGGGAGAAATTCCATTAGGCAATCGTGGATAATTATGCAGAAGGCTCGGGTCTTATCGGGAAATCCCGTCTGGCTTTCAATATCCAGGCGAATATCTACAGTCGAGGATTTCATGGTGTCCTCATGTCGGGAGCAATCGATGAAGAATAGGGTGTGCGTCTTGAATGCAACATAATCCAGTAGAGGGTGTTTGCCGCCGCCAAAGCTGGGATAAAAGTCCGTATACCTTTTGTACGCCTCACCGTACTCACTCTTTGAAAAATCTAAATCAAATCTCTCCATAGGCCAAAATTCGCTGTTTAAATTTAGACGAATATTGGAAATGTGAATATTATCAAATTCCGTGGGATCTTCTTTGTTGTTGCTGTGGCGATCCGTTTGGAACGCTAAGATAACGTAACGAGGGCTTTCCAGTGCGGCACACGTCTTCACAGCCCAAATTTCACGAGTAGCACCTGTTTTGAGAGCATTTAGCTTCCATTTACAAAACGGTCAAATTATACTGGAATCCGCTTTGACGGCTTGCAGTAAATCCAATTTAACGTCATCGTTTGGAAAAATGTGACGGACTTTGAGTTCGATGTTTTTATTGTCACTTTACCCTTGGTAGCAGCATCCGTGATTATAAGGCAATCATCATCGCTACGGCTTCGCACCAGACGAATTGTTTGTTTACCACACATCACCTGCTTGTAGTCGTTGAAGATGGAAAACAAATGTCCCAATGGAATGTACATGTGAAAAGTTTTATCGGCGGCATTCATATACGCTTTATGTGGAAAATTCCACCCGGCTATGAATAGGTCCTTTGAACTGTTGGGATCGTAGCACAAGTATCTACGAATTGTACTCACGCGACCAGGGTCTCTCACGGTTTCAATTTCCTTGCCGCACAACAAGAACGTAACGCTGTCGAAGAAGAAAGCTCCAGCATTTGGTGATAGAGAAACATCTCCATTGCCTGCTGTCTTCACCACTTGTCCCTGGATTAAGATGCAGGAATCAGCCATGGAAAACCAACAATCTGTTTGATTGACGGTGATTTCAACGATATCATTGTTGCCGAATGACTTGACGTATGGATAGTAGGTCGCAACTCCTCGCGTCTTACACTATCATCAAAATTTGGTTTGCGGAAGATATCGAACATTTGAGGAGTTGACATGGTAGCCGAGCGTTTGTAGAAACAATCTGTTTGAGAGCGTGAGTGATCTCTTGAGAGGTTTCATAGAAACTGATGGTGGTCGATGAGCGGTTGACCTCTTATATGGTTCTTCATCAAATACAAGTCGACCCATTATTATTGTAGTTGTTTCAGCTCAAGTCGAATGATGATTTCTTCACCACGAAAATTCACAAGTTCAGAGTCTGGATTCAAAATTTGCAATGTGAGGTTATGTATTTCGCTTCTGTTAATAGGCAAATAGATTAAATGCTGAGGTGTTTCGTCGATGGCAAGACCAGGATCAACTGCAACGGCAAACTCGTAAATGGTGTGTGAAGGAGTGTTGTTGTAGAAGGCTCCCGATGTGATGTTGCTATCGAGATGAATCGTTCTAACTTTTATAATGTTCACTGGTAAATCGGAACTGTGAACTTAATTGCGTGGTAGCAGCTGTTTAGAGAAGCCCAGAATATCACCGATGCTGTCTTGCGGTTGAAAGTCCACAGCGTACTTGCTGCTGAAAAGCTCACACTTGAGAGAATTGTTGTTGGGTTTCAATGAGAAAATATTCTCAACGTCCTTTGCCAAATGAATGTCAAGTGCCTTTCTAATATAAGCTTCGATGTCACCAATTTCGTATGAACCTTCGGGCAAGTCGATGAATGTTTGCGTGTTGTGCTCGTCAAACAGGTAGATCTTGTCACCTCTCTCAATGTTTGGAATGCTGTTGTACGAGTGAAAACTCAATAAAGCTAGTCCGTAGTTGTAGTTGGGATCCAACTGAATAGGTGGTTGAAAATCAATCGACAGTATTGGGCTGCGACCTTTCAATGTGATGATCACAGACATGACTGAAAATTGGATGCTTGTTAGCTGCTAATATAGTAAAGGTAAAACAACAATAATGCAAATCATTTATTTTTTATTATAGAGAAATTTCAAGCATAAATGGCCACAATTTGATTGATTGTACGTCTGATAAGAGTCATTGTTGTAGAGGATTTTCACTCCATTGCCAAAGTAGTTGGCTAATTCGTCCTTTGACTTGAATCTCTCCCAGGCTCGATTTTCCAACTCGTAATCAGCCTTATGACGATCCGCCAAAGACTTGTATTTACTGTAGGCGATATTGTGCGCTCGACAAGCAGCGTCTGTCTTATTGATTCCCTGCTGACCCTTGGAGAGACGGTCTTGAAGTTTTGTACCGGGCCCACAAAACTGATAACCAGGTAGATGTAGTTCAAATGGTAATTTATTGATTGACTACCTCCTTTGGGAGTTAGCATGATACTGATTGAAACTGAGATAAACTGCTGTATTTAATTAGTATCCACAATACGGATGATGTCATTATATCGTAAGATGTATATGAAACAACAAGATGTCCAACTGCCTATCGAAAATTTCGACTTTGTTGAAGAATCGTTGTCATCAGCAAGTCGTCACGGACAATTGTTACCAAATTCCCTACGAACAGCATCCTGCGGACCTAGTGGTTGCGGAAAGACCAACGCATCGTTATCACTGCTATTCAATGAAAACGGTCTACGATTCGAGAACGTCTACATCTATTCCAAGTCACTCTACCAACCAAAGTACCAGCTCTTACAAGACGTTCTCAAGCTGGTTAAAGGTGTATCGTATTTTCCCTTTAAAGACACAGAAGAAGTAATTGATCCGAGTGAGGCATGCGAATGTTCAGTATTCATTTTCGATGATGTGAATGGTGATAAACAAAACAAGATTCAGATTTTTTTTTTCGATGGGAAGGCACAGGAATATCGATTCAATATATTTATGCCAAACGTATAGCAAAATACCTAAGCAACTGATTCGAGACAATTGCAACGAAATTGTCATATTCAGACAAGATGAGGTAAATTTGAAGCACGTCTTTGATGAGCACGTGTCTCCCGACATGGACTATGATAAATTTAAGACAATGTGTTCGGAATGCTGGCAAAATCGTTTGGCTTTATTACAATAGCTAAGGACTTCAACTTGAATGATGGCCGCTACCGTAAAGGATTCGATATATATATATATATATATATATATATATATATATATAAAGGTTCAATAAAGATGATTGGTGTTAGTTGATAAAAATGTCTTCATTGAGTAGCAACATTGCTGCCACTGCTCGAAAGAAAAAGATCAAGCAATTGGCACGTTCTATTCGCAAGAAATATCTTAGTCTGAAGCTGGGAAAGTCGGAACATGATAAAACATTGAATAAACTTTTTAGACCGGTAATGACACCGCTACAAGATATTGCCTCAACTACGGCAAAAGTTCTTACTAAGATACCAACACAGACCATTAAACGTGAAGTAATTAAACAAGAAGTGCAGCAGCTGCCACCAGTCAAAAAACATGAGTTGGAAGAGACACAATACCTCGATGAAGAACCAATCGCTGAAACTAGTACACATACCAATGATGATGATGATGAGGTGGAGAACGAAACCTTTTACGAGGATCCCGGTAATCTCTCTAAAGAAGCAATAGATGACTACATGGATCAGTATCCTCCAGTTGCACACAAATATCTTGAAGACTATATCACTAAAAGCGATGATATTGACAACATATATGGACCTATATATGACGCTGCAAGTTCCAAATGTTTTCTTGGGCAAAAGGAAATCAATTTCAGTCGTAGTATAGGTCACATTATCGTTGATGGGTTACAGTTTCGAGGTACTCCAGGGTTATATCAACTACTATTTTACAAGTCACCTGATTATGCTCCCGATGATTTAGAAGCATACAGAAAAGTGTTGGTAATGACATCAGCACACAAGAATGCAGCAGGTCGTTTTGAAAGCTTCAAATCTATATAAATATACTGAAATTATAAAGCCAATGTTTCCTCCTTTGACAAAGAAGCAACGTTTTGCTGGAACTGGTATGAAGTTAACTTACAATAATAAGCCAATGGAATACGTCTACTGGGATGATCCCAACGAATTGGTTGAACGGTTGAAACTACTGATTGCATCCAAGGAAGCAGGCAACACCTCTCACGACAACGAAATAATTGCCATTTTAAATGAACTTAAGGAAGCTAATATTATACGAGATAAATAAATTTCGAAATTGAAAGTGTATATTATTCCTTATCCTATGGCAAACATATCAGTTTCATGATGACTTTAAACAAGTTTGGGCGTAGTGCCCATCAGCAACTAATGTCATCAACATCACATAACCTAGCTTTTATGAAAGTGTCATTTTCCTTTACCGCAGAG
This sequence comes from Octodonta nipae, assembly GCA_034190945.1. Classification (NCBI taxonomy): domain Eukaryota; kingdom Metazoa; phylum Arthropoda; class Insecta; order Coleoptera; family Chrysomelidae; genus Octodonta; species Octodonta nipae. Next base: position 63,076,275 of record CM067221.1, read on the forward strand.
GGAAATATCGACGCTGAGAAGCTGAAAATTACCAATGTCGAATTACCGACGAAGGCCATGGATGTCGCCAACAAGCAGTACGTTGATAAGAAAATAGCAAACGGACTTCAGCAACTACATAGTGATTTTCAAATAGCTTTCAGCAACTACACTGGTGAAGTTCAGCAAACCTTATCTATGTTTAAGCAAAACGAAAAGGTTAGCGAGGAACGTAGAGCTCAAAACTTTGCTGCAATGAATACTCGCATGTTGAAAACCGAACAAGCTATGGAAACCCAAATACAAAATATATCGCTTCTCATTTCAAAATTCAATATATTAGAAGCTCAGTTGGAATCTGCCCGGAAAGAATATAAGGAAACCATCACAAAATTTGAAGCCTCGTTTAATGACAACCGTATATTACAGGAAAAACCTATAAATGATCTGGAACTTTCTCTGAAACAAGCTCCTAAAGGTGTTGATGCAGCAGAAGTATTAAATATTGTTCGAAAGGATAAGGCTAAAGATCTTTCTGATCTAACTGAACTTAGAGACAAGATGACAAAAGTAGTGCCTGACCTATACCGAGACATGCAAAAACTACATGATGATATTGCAAATCAAATGTTGGACCAAAATCAAAAACTTGAAGCAATCGCAGATAGTATTGCTGCAATTAAAAAGCATCATTAGGGTCAATAAAAACATGCCTTTGTCTATTTTTAAGCAGTATACAAGATGGTTCCTATAGCGAAACATTCCAAAGAAAAAGTTCAAGTCGTTAAGGAACTGCATAGACCTGTGAGACGAAAGTTTCCTCGCCAACGTGTAATAATCAAAGGTTTCGATGACTCCTGGCAGTCTGACCTCGCACAAATGGATCTCTATGCAAAATCCAATCGTAATTTGAAGTTCTTCCTCGTGGTGATTGATTGCTCTTCAAAGTACGTATGGACGAGACCGCTGAAAACGAAATCCGGTGAAGAGGTAACTCGTGCCTTTGAGAGTATTCTCAAGGAAGGACGACACCCGAAAAATCTACAAACCGACCAGGGTAAGGAATACTACAATAGTTGCTTTCAGAAACTATTGAGTCATACGGAATCAATCATTATAGTACATTTAGTGGACTGAAAGCCGTAATAGCTGAACGAGTAATTAGAACGCTGAAAGAACGGCTCTACAAGTACTTTAGTTTGAACGGCACCTACAAATGGATAGATATTCTACAGGAAATCGTTAAGGACTACAACCATCAAAAACATTCCAAGACAAAGATGAGACCTGCGGACATTAATAGGAAAAACGCTCGAGATATTAAAGTATACAATAACCTGAAAATTGCTGGACCAAGAAAACTGAAAGTCGGAGATGTTGTGCGAATAAGTAAAACCAAGCACGTTTTTGATAAAGGTTACCTTCCCAGCTGGATTACGGAATTGTTTAAAATTACGCAGGTTAAAATAACTAATCCAGTTACGTATATTTTGGAAGATATGTCTGGTACACCGATTCAAGGGAGCTTTTACGAAGAAGAATTGCAAAAGACCGCCTATCCTGATGTGTATCTCGTTGAGAAAATTTTGCAACGAAAAGGCAACAAGGTTAAAGTTCGGTGGCTTGGGTTTGATTCGAGCCACGACAGTTGGATTGGCACTAAAAACAGACTATAACACCAAGGTCAATCATAAATTGATAATAAATTATCATAAATATAGACATGTGCTTGCATTGCAAAATGAAAACTAAGGGTCAAAACATCACTGTAAAGTATTCGAAAAGTTTAAGCCAACATATCATCAAACTTAAACGATTACAGAAAGATATCAAATTTTATTGTGAAAAACAACAAGTGATGCAACATTTAAAAGCCTTACATATATGATGATAGTGATGGGGAACAGGGGAGCTCTTAGCAACAAGAGATCTACTTTTCCATCTTGGCGTAGGATCACATAATTGAAATCAACCGCAATTAGGTAGTGGAAGGGGTACAACTATAAAATTATGAAAATTCCCTACATATATTCCCAGTCCCAGTTTATCTCTCGAGTGATTTGTGAAAATAAGTAGTATCAGCAGTTTTGAAACCATGGATAGTGGTTATAGCAGTGATTCCACTATCAATTACAGTGCGGACTTGGATAGAGTGTTACAAGTGTATGATGAAGCTGCCAAAAAGGCATACTTGCTGCATTCGAGATTTCCATTACTGAATTCAGAGTATGATGTTCAATGTGCACTCAGTCCTGCAAGATCCTATTTTCCAGTGGTCATCTTGCAAAAAACACCGCTGGAACACCAACGAAAATTGTAATGACTATGTACGAGTGGGAGGATGTCATCATTGAGCTCAAGCTCCTGAAAACAAACCTTTTTTGAAAATGCCACACCTCCAGAGTTTGCTGCCCCAGTGACCTGCGGAGATTGTCTTCATCTATCCCAGATCCAGTATGAAGACGTCAAACAAGTGTTGGTGATGAAAAACATTTGCGCGCTCTATTTGGATTATAGTGATGTGGTTGAACTCTTAGCTATTAACCCTATTATCTCAAGTAAAATAATTTATTTGGAGCGCTTAAATTTCTGTACTTTTTATTATAAAATAATAGATGAAATATGTTTATGGTCAAATTTACTAAATCGTTTACCGATTGAAAAATTGTTAAAACCATTTTGTTTAGATGACGGGTCTCCATTATGTATTGCATTAAAAGAACATATTTATTATTATAAAAACATTATTTTAAGAGATATTGACACTAGAAAAATTGAATAAATACTTATAAATTAAAAACATTGTTGTTTATTTCATCAGTTCTACACCATGGAGTGTCGAGAATACTTCCAAATATATGAAAATCGATTACGTACCTTTGAAAACTGGCCTTCCGACTTCCCTGCTGAAAAGTTAGCAAGAGCAGGGTTTATCTACCGACAAGATGCAATAGAATCCGATGGCAGCTTAAATGATGCTGTTGAATGCCCATTTTGTGATACACGTGGTTTCAACTGGGAAGATGGTGATGACCCTGTTGCCGATCATCTGGACTGGAATCCATATTGTCGCTTTTTTGATTTTGATGACACTTACCACATCACCAGACCTATCGGACATAAAAGCAAAGTGACATTTGAGAGCAGACTTGAGACGTTCAAAGACTGGCCTATTGCCTTGAAGCAGACACCCACCGAGCTTGTCAACGCCGGAATCTTTTACACGGGCTACGGTGACAGGATCACTTGTCATTGCTGTGGCTTGGAGCTCAAGAATATCTTACCTTATGATGATATTACAGAGCTTCACAAAAAGGGATCAGCTAAATGTTTATTGCTTAGAGACTGCCCACCAAATCCCCACACTGACTCTAATCATAATACTTGTAAAATTTGCTTAACTAATGAAATGACAATTGTTTTTATGCCGTGCAGACACTTTGCTAGTTGCTTTGATTGTTCACTGAAAATAGATCATTGCTGCATATGTAGAAGGAAAATTGCAGGTTATTTAAAAATATATGTATGCTAAAAATAAAAAACAAAGTTACCAATATGCTGTTTTATTTAAAATAAATAAACATAGACTAATAACATAACTACATCAAATATTACTTATACTTATATCTTGAAAGTAAAAATGAATTTAGATGCTGTAGTGCCCCCAGGGTAAAGTATCATATGAGTCTTTTAACAGACAGCGCTTGTCATCAAAAGGATTGAGGGCGATTTTTGTCTGCTCTACACTAAGTATGTTATGAGCATATAATCTAATACAGCGTTGGGAAGCAATAGTTTGCGTGTATTCTTGCAAACAAGAGAGGTAATCATCAAACGTAATAATATTTTTAACTACATTGTATTTTACACCTTTTGACTTTTTGATGCATTTTCCCCCCAGGATTAGGTAGGTGTATATTTTCGAACGGAGGCCTACAAAATGTGAAATAGTGTAACCTTTAGCCTCATCCTTCATTAAACCAAGCACCTTTTTATTAACTAGTGAGATGTTGTAGATATTATCGGGGGGATAGTCTGATGTGTCGAAAAGATGGAGATTGGGTTTGACGAGCTCCTCATATATATCATCAGAAATTATCTCAAGCAAAAATGAATCAGTATCGATGTATAGAAGTTTGACTAGATGACGAGGGTACTTTTTATAAATGAAATCATAGAGGAAGTCATACATTAGGATTTTTGAAAGTTCCAGAATTGCGCACCCGATATACAGAAGTTTATTGAAGAGCAAATCAGTTTTGTTTAACTCAATTGCCATCAACTCATCATCGAATATGGTGCGACTGTGAAATGCTGAGCAAGCAATAAGATTTTTAGCACCGTATCGACCTTCCCAATGGTTGACTAGTTTAACGATACGATGCTTTCGAATATTCTCCATAGTTTTACCGAAGACTGCGTTATTCATCAATTTGAACAAATTCTTCTCAAAATCATTAGTCGCCTGAGCTCTTAGGGAAGTATTTAGATCGATATATGACTTAAGCCACGGAGACTGTTTGAATTTCAACACCCGGTGAATGTGTTTGAGAATGATGCCATTATCAAGAGCTTGTTTCAGATTTCTATAGTGAATAATATGTTTTTCCTTGTCATGCAAGGTAGTCATGAGTTTGGGAAGTTTAGAGCCGGGAGGGGTGCGGCGCTCCGGACAGAAGGGAAGGTCTTTATGATGATCATGCAGGTGCTTGGGATACTCCAGATCAACTTCCAAATAATAACCAATGTCTCAATCATCGGGAATTTCAATGACATCGATGTTGGTATGAGCAGACCATTGGAATCCCCCGTAGGCTAAGGGTTGACTTTGACTATATCCATATAAACTATTAGCGTCTACGTGGTAAATGAATTTGGAGGGTTTACTAGGATTATAATTGGGCATATACTTGTTATTCGCCTCGGAAAACCTATTAGAACATTGGGAAATACCTCCACGTATTCCACGTTCAATGAACATCAGCATGTCAACATTTTGAAGAATTTCCAATTGGCAACTTGTGTACTTGAGCATACACTGCCAAGAATATCCAGGTAGAGTGTAACAATGAGCTAGATCTAAGCCATATGTTTGATGGGCCCTATCACGGAAATTTTCAAACACGTCTTTTAAAAGAAGAATGTCCACTTTCATGTACAACTCTATGTAGTTGCGAATGGTTTGACATTCAAAGGAATCCCATACTTTTTTAGCATGTTCGTAATCAGCTTGAGAAACGTTCTGGTCATTCAATTTATTATAAAAATACTCTATAGACGGTAATTGAATTTTACTTAATTTTTCCAATGAATCAACATAATCATAAGGAAAGATTCCCTTTCGTTTAAGTATCTTTAGTTTCGCTAACGACACATGATTGAAGATTGAAGTTAAATTAGCAAATTGATCGGATTTTAAAGTGGATGCCAGCTCATCCAAAGAAGATCCCAGAAATCTAAATGAGTCTATAAATCTAAATTTTATTTTTGTGTCCTTATCATGTTTAGTAAAGGCAATATACTTCTCTTTATTGATTGGTACAAGAGTTATTTGATCATGCTTGGCGAGATCCCTAATTATAAAGTGGGAGTCGTATCCACTTAGGTTGTGGAACACTACTGGAACTATGAAGGACTCACGGTAACTGAGGTTACAATAATTATGTGAGTAGCCTCTAAATGCACCGGAAAGGTGAGAGTGTTCTCTAACGACCTTATCTTGAGGTAAAAATGTCTTCTCACAGATATGGCATGTGCTAGAGGCATCTTTGAGACTAACCTCCACATTGAGAGGTACAACATCGGTTAGTTTGGACTGCACGAATTTTGCCAAGTTTGCCATTTCAGTGGTGAACCACTCCATACAATTAGAGCCCGTGAAGCTCCTATAGAACGAGAAAGAGTCATCATAGGAACATTTGAAATAATAACCAGCACATATGGCTGAATGCTGCTGATATTTATGAGTTTTGGTAGAAGCAGTATCGGAAATTGGCAAAAGTATCGACTCAAAATCTGCATAAACAATAAAAGGAAGTCTTTCCTTGAATGAAAAATTATTAAACTCAACTACCGCTTTCTTAGGAGAAGATATTTTGCAATTATTTACATTTTTACAATATTCAATGTGGCTGTCACGGCTGCTGGAGTCACTAAAATAATTTAGACAACGGTCACATATTAATTTTTTACCATTATGCTTGCTAAGTTGGTTTGAAACAAGACGTGATAAATTTTTAATTAGACAAAAATGATATTTTATTTCCTCGTCATTTACTGTTAATTTTTTCGAAATCATAAACTTTAGGAACATATTTAGTTTGAATCATTAAGAGATTGACATGTTTGTCTAATTTACATTTAGTGACTCGAGCTGGAACTGTTTGATAATACTCATTATCTTTGGTTTTATCAATTCTAAGACATATACATTAATAGAAATATTATTAAGTTTCTCGAACTTAGTAATTTGCTGTAAAGTCATAGGAAATGTCAAACCAGTTAGATTTAATATAGTAGATGGCTCGGGGTAAGCTATTGTTCTATCAACATTAATGGCTGTAGGGTACAAATGAGCAATAACGCTGTATAAAAAACAAAGATCATCATCATAGTTCTTAATATTGATTACAGCATGTTTCTTAGAAATTGATTCTGGTAATCTTATGAAAGATGAGGCTCCATTTCCAATTTCAAATTTATTTATGTTTATTTCTAAGTTTAGAACTTTATACAAACTCCAACCTGATGTCTTTTCCTGAAATTCCTCTAATTTACGTAAAATTTCGTTCCGAATGTGGTCATAGAACCACCCATTCAAATCTGTACCCCTATCTATTATAGCGTTTTTCGTATTAAAATATTTATATTCCATAATTTCCTCCATTCCAGATTTCTTTATGAATTCACCACAAAAGGTCGTATTTACTTTAAGAGTAGGCATTGTTTTCAAAGTATTATTTATGCGCGTCTTAAAAAGGAAAATTGCATCAACTAAAAATTTAAAAATATTGATATGAATGAGATTAATGATTACTCCTGTTCGAACACGTGAGCGAAACGCTGACTCTATATCATACCATTTAACGCGATCACTTCTTTTTGACTTCTCACCAATTCCTCCACCCCTTTTGATGTTAGAATTATTTTTCAAATCATTTCTAAATCTTTTTATATGACTAATTTGAGATTGAAGCTTATTCAAAGTTCCTATATGTAAATCTGATCTCCGAATAGCTCTGTTACATAAAATTAATTGTTTTTTACTTAATTTCAGCCAGTTAGATATTTGCTCTGGAGAGCAACGTTTCTTTGAGAAAATTATATTTGATGCTAATCCAAACTTGTTAATAATATCGGTACTAATATTCGCTATAGCCTCTGAATTCATTTTGACTCGTATAACAATATAATAAACTATTACAAACGTGAGAAATATCAATGGAATATTAACAGTAAAAGTATAACTGAAGCATGCAAAATTTAAAATAAAAACTTACAACTAAATTTTTTTATATTCACTGCGCAGAAATTTGAAAAAGCACTCGGGGTTGTAGTTTGCCTCCAAGTTGCTGCAGTCCGATGAATTCGATGTGGAACTTTCCACCGCCAAATTTGTCTAGGTGTGGTTTATATACCTGAGTGACCCGTTTCGGCAGGAAGGTTACCTGGTCCTCTAATTCAAGTAAGATGGTTTCACCGTATCTTGGGTTGACCAGTTTGGCTGCCAGAATTCGATACTTCTGGTTAAGCTGCAAGTCTTGAATTTTTATTGCCGGCTTGTTGTCAATCTCTGCGGAGGAAACTGCATTAAATTCTTTCAAAAAATCCATTTTCTATAACAAAAATAAAATACTATGAACTTGGTTGCGTCTAAACTCTAATAATTTTTGAAAGACAGGCACAATATATTGGAAACAAATTACCAAAAATTTAGAAATAGAACATTGAAACTTTTAAGAAAAGCAGACAGAAACTACTTGATTCGAAAAACAATACTACAAATTTATACTGAATCTAAACACTCATAATAATTTTTGAAAGACACACACACAAAATATTAGAAGCAAATTACCAAAAGTTGGAACTAGAACATTGAATTGAAAAGCAGCCCCTATGAACTTGGTTGAGTCTAAACTCTAATAATTTCAAATATTTTGAAGGGCAGTCACAAAATACTAAAAGCAAATTAAAACAAATGAAATTAAGTAAATACTCACATAATGTTTTTTGAACAACACACACTATCACTAGATACACTTAAGAAGTAATCTCTTTGAAAGTTGAATTAGCAGTTAATTTCACACAGCACAAACACAATCACTGTAGTTGAAATGTGATCTCTTTGAGAGTCGAACTAACAATGAAATAAAAATTCGCAATTATTTTATTTATCATCATCGAACTACGTCATTTGCGTATAACGAAATTTCCGTTAGTTCTAGAAAACCACTAATTAATTCTTATCATATGGGAACTTCCTGCAAAAGTTTATTGCTGCAAACAACATGATAACCTTATCAAACCACAGCTTCCTGTAAATTTATTTAGCTCGACTTCATTTAGCGTAAACAAGATCACAGTTTCCTTTCACTGCGGTCATCACTTCCGTTGTGGATTCAATATCTAAAATACCAGATATAATGTGAATTTTTCGATTTTATTAACATTATTTTTTAAATACAGATTTGAGAATTTATTATCAGGAATTTTTAAACACATTTATGATTTTATTGGCATGAATTTTTAAATAAACACAGATTTTTATTCATCCCTCAAGACGTAAAAAATTCCTGGTTCCACCAGGAGTAAGCTAATCGTATCTGGGAACCCTCCTATTGCTGGGCGCTGAGTTTTACCTCCTCCACGGGTGAACTGAGCCTCTATGAAATCAGTACGACCGCCCATACCTGCACGTTTCATTTGGGGTGGTCCTATATCTATTTCTACCCCATTTGGTAATCGATGGCTAAACAAGCAAGTATTTCCAAACGGACATTTGGGTTTGCTTTTTCGGAAATACCTACATCGTATTTTCTTCATTTTTTCGTTTTTCTCAACTATATAACGATCTTTTTCCGCTTTCTGGTAATAAACCTCAGATTGATAGACATAAGGAGACACAATACGGCATTCTGGACAGCCTCTGCGAATATTCAATTCAAAGTCTTTATTTTGATGCCATCTTTTTACGCATGAGAAGCAGAAACAATGGTTACAATTTGGCAATAGCCCAAAATTATTAGTGATCTCTTCCAAACATATTACACATCTTTTATTCATAGTGAATTGAATAAGACTGCACCTATAGCCACAAAAATCTAATATTTGTAGTGTTTGCTACCGTCACACACTCACGACAATACGTTAAAAGAATTTATTTCTTTTATTCAGTCTTGAGTTGAAGCTGTAACAATCCAGTCATGAATTTGGAAAATTTACTTGATGACCACGAAAGATTTAATTTGAGTGCAGTGCCAACGAGAACTATATTGCCGAAAGATTTAACTGGAAAGCTAAATCCCGAAAAATGGATGTTACGTGGTACCAGACGTTTTAACAACTGTGATTACCTACAACGGGCGCACTTGCAAATATGCCGCAGTACCAGAAATTTTAACAATTAATATTACCGATACCGAGACCACTCTCAAAATTGGTGAAACAGTTCTACATTTAACGGTGGAGAGTTACACCGTGCTTAAAAAATACTTGGAATTTGCATATGGTTTCCATAACGATCCGTCACATGGAAAGGATGAACCTGACACTGTATGGGATGATTGCCAGCTTTGTTCTGATGGTATTTCTTTGGATTTGACTATGTGGTTGGATGATGGCGGCCTTACTATATATTGTACAAAAACAAAACAAAATATAGCTTTAATTATTAAGGATGCTCTGAAAATTCGTAATATACTATATGCTAATAAATTTATTTAAACATAACATAATATATCCTTTATTTTCACCTTAATTAAAATTCAGATGTTTGAAACAAATTTTTCCAAGTCTCAAAATTATTACGCTCGGCCTTGAATCATCCGACAAAATCAGAGACTCGAAGGAGTTGCCGTTCTTGCGCAGGTAGGCGCTCGCTTACGAAAACTATAGACACGAAGGAGTGGACGTTCTCGCGCATGCAGGCGTTCAATGCCTTGAATCATCCGACAAAATCAGAGACTCGAAGGAGTTGCCGTTCTTGCGCAGGTAGGCGCTCACTTACGAAAACTATAGACTCGAAGGAGTGGACGTTCTCGCGCATGCAGACGTTTGTAAAAGATTTTAAATTTTTTGACAGACAACAAAATACTAAGATTTAAAATTTTTTACAGACAACAAAATACCATATCCCCCCATCCAGCCCCCAAATATCCAACCGAACAACGCCCAAAACACGCGCCCGCGCAACAGGCATGTACTGTACCTTTTCAAATAAACATTTCTCGATTAACCGCATTAGCGTAGCTCGATGGACACCTGACTTTGTAATCAGGCAAGCCGCGTTCGATACCCGGCCAAGCTTTTTTTCTCTCTAACCACCACAACCAACAACAGATGGCGTGCACGCTGCAACCCACAATACAATGGCTTTCATTTATTAACAACAGATGGCGCGCACCTCTGCGACACACCCAAATGTCTTTCGCGCACCCCTACGACCACCCCCAATGTCTTCTTCTTCCCAATGGCTTCTTCTTTTTATCCAAACAACAACTACCAACAGCTCGGAAGCAGCTCCCGGCGAGAACTCGATGACTGGTTACCTTTATGCCCACTTCCGCTCCAGAACTCTCTTTGTTTAACTACTGAGATGTAATTAGAGAGGAAAAGAAAATATATATATATATATATATATATATATATATATATATATATATATAAAGGCAAAAAGCAGTAGCACCCAGCACGTGTTCCAATGGAAAGGTTATGCTCTATAAAAAAATTATAAAAAGATTTGATTCCTTTTCACCACCTAAACAAGAAAAGAAAATAGATCATGTAGAGTAAATACTCCTTTTAAACAATCCCACGAAGCTATATTATGAACTCTGGTCGGGAAAACATCTTCACACAGCTTCCGAATTTCAAGCTACGATAAAAAAATAAGACATGTGCATATATACATATATCTACAATAGATAAAAGTTAAATCGATATTTCAATTGATCGGTATTTGCACCATCAATTATACTATAAGAAACGGTACAGATAATTTAATCGCGAGAAAAGAATGTATACTTGCTTTACTCACTTTCTTCGGTAATCGAAACGGTAGGATAAGATAAAAAATGGCTTCCTGAAAATGCCAGGCAACATAATCGATCTGATCTCGTCGATTCACAAAAGGGAAGAGAGAGAGTCAAAACGTGAATTTTCGCCGGTACCCAGCAAATAAGTACCGCGCAGGTTTCTTTAATGCGGTAGACGATACACAGAGTCGAAAACATTATGAAAATTAATCATTAGGCGATATAAGGGATGAAGAAACATACTTTTTGGAATTAAATAATCAGCCATGCAAAGCAAATAGAATCCAAATTTAGGAATATTTAATTTAATAACAGCTAAAAGCGAGATACTAATGTTTTTACGTACCCGAGATGATATTCTGAACTCAACAGGGTTGGCGTACAAAATTTTAAAAAACCAAAATATAGAAAAATTATTAACATTTGCCCCAAGTGACGATATAATCGTTACAGCTTTGGCTGTTTTATCTTCATTGTGTATATCAAAGTAGGGTTAAAAGCATGTGGAATGATGAATTAAACTCGTCTTTTTTATGCTACCGGAGTTTTTTGCTTTGGTTGTGACTGGGTCTATTAGCGTTCTCCTGTGACAAATTCTGAGTTTTGGCTGCGTGTGGTGGTTTGTTACTTTGTCTTTCAACATGTCGAAAGCTAGCAAGCCATAATCCTTCATGAAAGCCTTCTAGGGGTCTGGCAGGGGTGTAAGTATGAGCTTCGATCTTTTTTCTATAATAACTTTGTCAAGCGTTACAGACTTTTATTTATGTTTATTATTCAAAGGAAAATAGCAGTAAAAGTTCTAGGACTTTTGTTTCCCTGAGCAGTCAAGAATATTTTTATATTTAACTTTAAGAAATATATTTAGTATTTCATAAATCAAGCAAATTGTTCCTACGTTTCATGGCGCCAAATGTCAAATTACCTTGTTTGTTGAATTGCATTTTTTAAGAGAAACTTTTGATGAGACGATGGTTTTGTTATCTCCGTTTTGAAGTTGTTTGCTACAACGTACTTCTGGAAATAACATTAGGTGCCTCTCTGATATCTTGTTAAATCTTGTTTTTTCATAACTTTTTCAAGCATAGAATTTCAATATCAACGAAGTTATTTCAACAACATAATATGAGATATATAAGTAAACATTTTTAAGCTTCCCCCCTTAAAGACAGCGTTCTTTGGTAAACACTTGTTTAAAGGATCGGCCTAATTTAGATTCAACTGTTTCAAGAATAGGAATACTTTGTACATTTTACTCTCATATCAACAATTCGTTGGAAGAAACATTTATAGTGAGTAGCAACAAACGATCTATTTTTCTTGTTTTCTCTTCATCACTAAGTACAGTATTTTGATGTTAAAGTTATAAGACCCAGCAACACTAGACAACCTAAAAAAAGTTTATTGCATTTATGGGCTTGTCATGGTGGCTTTCTCTTAGAAAAAAGTTTATGGGTTAGTACTGAAATTGGTTTTAATAATAAAATTTTTGAGTACCTGTCTTAGAAAAGGTTTGTTTGTTCCATCCTCTGGCAGTTTATGGCTAAGTACTGAAATTAGTTTTGATGCTAAAGTTTTGAGTACCTGTCTTAGAAAAAGTTATATATTATTCCCAGTATCCCATTTCCAACATTCTTACTTTTTGCAACGGATTTGTTTTAACAATTTCTACCCTTTGCAACGTTTCTGCTTCAACCATTCAATCATTTCTAACGGGTCCAGTCGTTTCTACGGTTACTGTCATTTCTACGGCCCTAACCTTTGTAACGGTTTCAAACATTTCTACCCTTTGTAGCGGCTTTGTTTCAACTAACCTACCATTTCTAGTATTTCTAGTGGCATAAAGACACTCATCAAATATGAAACGGAATCCTGCTTTGGAAACTTTTAAATCGGGACATATCTATTCTTTATAAGCATGTAAGATAAAACAAGCTGATGGTTATCAGGTGGTCTGCTAATAAACCAGCCAATGAGAGTGCAGTTTATGACGTCATAACCGGAAGGCCCACTTTTCAGGGCCAGCGACGCCAGATTTCCATATTTCCCTAGATCTCGGAAAATGCGTCATTTTAGTCATATGATTAAAGTGATGGAGCAACATTGCCATATTTCTCATAATATCGGAAAACACACACACACACACGTTTTATGGAGAGATAACAATGTTCGCACTAGCGTTCTAATTCAAAGGCATTTATGTTTAGAAATAATGCGTTTCAAGTAAAATTTACGACCTGCCAGAACCTAACTACTAGATTTCGACCATTCCGAACTTGCAATCTTTGATTCAACCAACTATCCCAATAAGCCAATTTTTTTCTATGTCATTTCGATAGCACTAATTTGGTTGTGGTTTGGTTCACGCCAGTTGAGTCTGTGTCTGGTGACCTTTTCCAGTGACAAATTCTCGGTGACTAAACTGGTGGCAATTGAATATCACATTTTTAGCTGTGATCGACTAGCTACCAATCAGGTTCCTCCCAGGACACTCTTCATCCTATGAGACAATTTTTTTATGTCATTTCTATAGCACTGATTTAGTTGTGGTTTGGTTCACGCCAGTTGCGTCTAGTAACCTTTTCCAGTAACAAATTCTCGATGACAAAACTGGTGGCAATTGAATATCACATTTTTAGTTGTGCTTGACTAGTAACTCTGTCCATACAATCTTATAATCACCCAATACGAATCACATCATTTCTCCAGCTGTGTTTTTTACGTTCGCAACAATTTCCTATCTTCTTTTGGATAAATAAAAATTTTGGTTTGAATTAGTAATTGCATCCCAATTCGAATCGATAATTAATTAAGAAAAAATTCACCATTTTGAAGGTTAAATCCTTGTATGTCTACCGTTGTTGTCTTCATTATTACTACCAATCAACTAAATAGCTAGATTTAATATAAATGCCAACTTTCCGAATGCAAACATGCTGAATTTTAACACATTGAATTTCTATATATCAAATTTTAACATGTTGAATATTATAACAGGCCATTATAAAGTATATTATGGGAGCATTACATTTGGATAGTATTAATCTCGAGTATTTTGTTTTAATGATATATTTGATGGTGTTTATTTTGACAAGAAAAAATCCTTTAGCGTAAACATGATATCACAGTGTCTTTTCGTTGCGGTCACCATTTCTGTTAACGGTATTAAAGACATACAACTAAATTATTATTTATTTGGATCTGAATATGTGGTTGGATGTTGGCGACTTTATTACTAAAACGTGTACAAAGACAAGATCACAAATAGTTTTAGGCATTAAGGATGTTCTGAATATTCATAATATACTATATGCTAACTTATTTAAACAATCGTCGCACGGCGTCCGACGTAAGTTGTCGTTCTTGCGAAGACAATTTTTTACTGCCAACAAAAAACCATATCCCAATAGCGCATTCAGACGCTAGAAACATTAAAAAATTTTTCTAAGTCTCAAAGCTCCACGTCCGACGAAAGTTGCCGATCTTGCGAAGACAATTTTTTACAGCCAACAAAATACCATATCCCAATACCGCATTCAGATGCTTGAAACATTAAAATTTTTTTCTAAGTCTTAAAGATCTAGTCTGACGAAAGTTGCCGCGCCATGGACTTGCGCTTTTTTACAACCAACAAAATACCACATTTCCCCATCCAAATTCTAGCATCAAATATCCAAATTCCCCATCCAAACTCTAGCATCAAATATCCAACCCGCCAACCGAACAACGCCCAAAAACAGGCGCACGCGCAACGGGCATATACTATACCTTTTCAAATAAACATTTCTCGATTAACCACATTAGCGCAACTCGGTGGACACCTGACTTCTTAATCAGACAAGCCGCGTTCGATACCCCGCCAATCTTTTTTCTTTATAACCACTTCAACCAACAACAGATGGCGTGCACCCCTGCGACACACGCAACCCACATTACAATGGCTTTCATTTATTATCAACAGATGGCGCGGACCTCTGCGACACACGCAACCCACAATACAATGGCTTTCATTTATTAACAACAGATGGCGCGCACCTCTGCGATACACCCAAATGTCTTTCGCGCACCCCTACGACCACCCCCAATGTCTTCTTCTTCCCAGTGGCTTCTTCTTCTTATCCAAACACCAACTACCAACAGCTCGGCAGCAGCTCCCGGCGAGAACTCGATGACTAGTTACCTTCATGCCCACTTCCGCCCCAGAACTCTCTTTGCTTATCTACTTACATTCAAGGGTGAAAACCAGCCCAAATTATGCAGTTGTTTCGAATTTAATGGTTTATAAATTTTTAATAATAGCAGCAGAATCTACGATTTACGAGCTTTTCAACGGTGTATTACACGATTACTTTACATGCTTCCAAAGGGGTGCAAACAACCCCCAAATTATGCGGTTATTTCAATTTTTATGATTTACATATTTAAAAACTCATCAGCTTAATCCGCCATTTATGAGCTTTTCAACGACACCTTACACGACATTAAAATTTTGGAAGGGGTGCAAACAACCTCACAATTTCGCAATTTTCTAACATTTGTTGATTTTTTAATTTTTACAACTACCATCCCCATTTACGATTTATGAGCTCTTCAACGGTTTGACGTGACTACTTTCAAATTATTTTAAGGGGTGTAAACAATCTCCAACATATACAATATTTTCAAAATATTTGATTGTAAGGGGTGCAAACAACCCCCAAATAATGCAGTTTTTTCAAATTGTGCGATTTTCGAATTTGAATTTTCATAACCACACTACCTACAAATCTACAAATTACGTGCTCTTTACCTGTATATTACACGACTGATTTTGAAATTTTCTTCTTCAAAACTACCATGTTAATCTACGATTTACAAACCCTTCAATTGTTGAGAGGGACACAAACATCTCCCAAATTATGTTTCAAATTTATTTCGTGACAGTCCAACCTTCAAAATTACTATCTTGCTCTACGATTTGCGAGCATTCCAACGGCCTCTATGAAATTATTCACAGAGGTTTGCACCTCTGTGAATAATTTAATCCCTGATCTACGATTTAACGGTGTATTACACAAGTACTTTCAAATTATTCTGAAGGGTTAAATCGCCCCCAAATTTTGAAATTCTTTTAAATTTTGTGAATTTAAATTTAGAAAATTGCCCAAAATAATGTATGGGGTGCAGATAACTGCCTAACTCTGTATATTTTTAATTTCGGAATCTGATAACTACCAAACTATGGTTAAAAAATAATTCGGTAATATATTGAATTGCACTGCCATACCCTATCAGGTACCAACCTCCTAGTTTATATTTGTTGTATACATTCACCCGGTTTTCTAATGGTCGGGGTTAGACAAAAAATAAGCATAGTATTTGAATTATATATACATATTTATATTCTTGTTATCTGAAACTGAGTGAGCTCGGATACAGCATACCTGAAGCTACCCTTTGAATGTGTGTTAAGCTAGCAGAGCCATTTCATAACGCTCAAATGGGACCTACTCCAGAATTTATTGCTAATTTATTGCCCAAAAATTAAATTTATTGCTCCCACCCCTCCCGGAAAACAGTGGCTATGCTAACTTTAGACTAAAGTTAGCATCATTGCACATGTCTAACGCTCACACAAAATCATTGCGCATGTCTAGCATCCATACAACATCACTGCGCATGACTAAGTTCCAGCCATTCAAACATTTTCCTTGTTACGCCGTTCCTACCATTCCCGTTAGGGTGATTCTAGCATTTGCAACTTTTCTGCTTCAACCATTCAACCATTTCTTCCCTTTGCAATCGTCCTACTTCAACCATTCAACCAGTTCTACTATTTCCAACATTCCTGTTCCTGTCATTCAAACCTTTTCCTTGTTTACATCGTTCTTACCGTTCCCGTTAGGGTGTTTCTAGCATTTGCAATGTTTCTGCTTTTACTTTTCAACCATTTCTACCCTTTGCAACGGTCCTACTTCACCCATTCAACCATTTCTACCCTTTGCAACGGTATAACTTCAACAATTCAACCAGTTCTACCTTTTCCAACATTCCTGTTCCAACCATTCAAGCCTTTTCTTTGTTACGCCGTTCCTAGCATTTCTCTTTCCAGCGTTCCAGTTTCCAACATTCTCGCTCTCAATGTTTCCAGAGTTCTGTCAACCAACTTCAAACATATTCCGACCATTCAACTTTATGGTATTTCCAACATTCCGACTTGCAACTGACTTGTTCCCAGCATTCCAGTCTTTTCCATCATCTCCATTTGTAGAGCCTCTGTTTCATCCATTCGACTTCCCGACATTTCTACCCTGTTTCATCAATTCAACCTCTTGCCGTTTCTACCTTTCCCACTAACCCATTTCCAACATACCTGTTCTCACTATCCTATCATTTGTGTCGACCCCACTTCATCCATCCTACCATTTCTAGCATTTGTTACGTGTCTATTATAACCATTTACCGTTGCTACCATTTCTAACATTAACACTAACCCATTTGTAGCATCCCTGTTTGTAATGGTTCTGTTCCAGTCATTTATATCATTTGTAACGGCCCCGGTCCAGCCATTTCAAGCATTTATAGCATTTGTAGTGGTCCTGCTTTAACCATTTTTACCATTTGCAGAGAGACTGGAAGCTTACCATCCAACAATCCTATACACCAAATACATTATTCCTGTATGCTGGCTCCCCAATTTCCGCGTCTAATTTCTTGAATTCTAGCATCTGCTATCCCATATCCCAGCGTCTATTATCCTGAATTTCCACATCAATTATCCTGTATCTATTTTCAAACATTTCATAAACAAATTTGCCATTATGAACACACCCTGTATTATTCTGGTCATAAAGCATATTTTCCGAGACTCCCTGTAATTTTTATTAGTATATTTCCTTTGATTTAATGTTTTGACTGTAAATGGAACGCTATCTATCGACACGATAACGCACATTGTGTATATTACGCGTTGCTACCGGAAGTCTTCTACACCCAAATTGTTTTCACGTTTGTCCGATCTCGAACAGATGCTGTGCAGTCTTCTATACACGCGATGTTTTGACCTTTGTCCGCTCGCCAACAGACGGAGCGAACTGGTACGTCTGACCGGCTACCGGACTTGTTGTCGATATGTGAATTTCGGCAAGGTCGTCGTGTCTGCACCCAACAGCTACCTCTCTACGTTGCTTGCCTGTGACTGATATTATAACTACGCGTCTTAAACGGGTTTTTATCCATCATACTATCAACTGAAAGAAAGAGTACCTAAGATCGCCTTGTTGGCACATATGCTAAGTGCTTACATAGGAAACCGATGGACTGGGGTTCGATTCCCCATCACTGCTACGGTTTTTGTAATATAAATATATAAATTATTTTGTACATTATTGAAATTTGGTGCGATTGCACAGATCATCTGGTCACTGTTGACCAATGAGAGCTTAGTATGGCTAAGCACGTGGTAATTAACCAATGAGGGCGCTTCAAGGGGTAACTGCTTATCTATATTACGTCATAACCCGTCTGTAGTACGGTCGTTCTGTACCTCTATGGCCTACCTGTCAGCTGTCAATGTTCCGTGCCATCGTTCTATGCCACACGTCAACGTCCCATACGAACGTTCCGTGCCATACGTCAACGACCCAACTCTATGGCCTACCTGTTGGCTGTCATTGTTCCATCGTTCTATGGCTTACGTCAACGCCCCATAACCCCTAATAAATCCGACATAACCTAACCTCTACGTGGGCCCCCATCCATCCACGTCAGAGCAGCCCTACCCAATAGTACATAACCTCCATTACATCACAGTCTGTCATCAGCATCCTAACCGATACACGCAACCCATCCATCTTCATAGCAGCACTGGGGCCCTTATCGGAGCCCTAGTCAGCCGTCTTCAACACGTCACAGCAGCCCTAGGTGGGGCCCCCGCAGCCCTGGTCGCTTCGCTACGGCCGAGAACGGGGCCCCCATGTTCGCAGAACAAATGTCACCCTCGATCGAATTTCACCCCCGTCAATTGCCAAAAGGGCCTTATAAATGATTAATGCACACCTAAATATACCGTTTACACGCCCACGTTAAGCCAAAATGGCACTAATTGCACCGTTTCTCACCCCTAAACCATGTGCATTTCCCCAGCCCCCCCATATCGCCAATCAAAAAAACAAATACATAGGAATTTTGTAACAATTTTGTACAATTTTGTAACAGCATTGTTGAATTTTGTACAAGTCGGGGTCACGAGTTATTAACGTGTCAGATGGGGGGGGGCTGGGGAAATATTTCTCCAGCCACCCCATTGTGGAATCAATAATTTAACAACACTATCAGATTCGTTGAATTTTGTACAATTTTGTAATGGCAATTAAAATTTTGTTAATTAATTGTTTATAACAAATTAGGCCAAACATTTTGCAAGCCTCCCATATGCCAAATCAAAAATTTGACAACGCTCTCTGATGCGTTGAATTTTGTACAATTTTGTAACCGCAATTAAAATTTTGTTAATTAATTGTTTACAACAAATTAGGCCAAATATTTCGCCAGCCCCCCCATATGCCAAATCAAAAATTTGACAATGCTATCTGATGCGTTGAATTTTGTACAATTTTGTAACAGCAATGAAAATTTTGTTAATTAATTGTTTATAACAAATTAGGCCAAACATGTCGCCAGCCGCGCACTCCATATGCTATGTCAAAAATTTGAGGACTCTATTTTGAAGTTTGTACATTTTTTTAACAACAATGAAAATGTTGTTAATTAATAGTTAACAACAAGTGAGGCTAAATATGTACCCGGTTCTTCCTTTACTTGCTCTGAAAAATCGAAAACCTTGTCGGATTCGTTGAATTTACTGCAATTGTCTAAGGGAAATGAAACAGTTATATGAATTTTTCTTATTAACTTTTGAAATCGAAATATGTCATTTACATTTCAAGGGTAAAACTATTGCCTTTATTAAGGCTTAAGGTGTGATAACACGAAAATTTTATTTTTCCATATTGTTTGCAACAATCGTAAAGGGCTGATTTTATGCTTTTTCACTCGAAAAAAGAGTGGTAATCACTTGAGACTGAACAGTAGAAGTGAAAGCTTCCTACGAATTATACTTTCCGGCTTTCGTTATTTCCCTGTCCCAGTTTCTCTTTCTTTAGGCCATTCTTATTAATGGATATAAATTTCAGGAGTATTAAAATAATTGGCAGTATTTTGTTACCACTCGAGTATTAATCCAAATATATAATTTAATTTTTTACTTAATATAAGCAAAAGGAACATGTTAATTTATATTTAAAATAGAAAATTTGTAGAATTATAATATACCATAAGTCCTTCACCTATTCATTATTCTGGCAATACGAGGTCATTTAATTATAACATACTAATTTGTTGTAACATAAGCAAATGTTTTTTAATTTTTAAATATCACATCTCCAGTCTATTCTTCAAACGCCAAAAGTTTTTGCACTATTTCATATATATTATGAAGGAGCTATCTATTTTACATACCTTGGTTAAAAAACAAGACAAAACCGGTGGCTTAACATTAGTATTATTTTTTATTTAGCAGTTCACATCTTATACCCTTTTCTACACAAGAGCCATTCTGGTCACTTTTTGAACTTATTATTTAATGCTTTCAGCTGGACACTTTTTCAGTTTAATCCCCATATAAGTTTGTCATTCTTGTCTCTAGCATCTATAAACTGACCTTTTTTGTGGAGTTCCAGTTTATCAACCTTGTTTCTACCATCCATAAACTTGCACTTTTTGTGCTGTTTTGACTTAGATCATTTACCATCTATATATAGACTGCCAAGCAAAAAATCGTGGTAACGCTAGAAAGAGAGGGCAATAAAGACAGTAAGAGGCTATTACACTTAGTGGGTGAAAGCAGCCAATGAACAACATGCTGAACGTATTTCATTGGAAGAAGCTCCCAACCGAGTGAAATAGCCTTTTGCCCTCTCTATTGCTCTCTCTCTTCTTAGTCTTACCACGGCATTTGTGCACTGCAGGCTATCTCCAGAAAGTACATGCTCTAAGTGTTTTGACGTAAGTCAAGTTTGAAATTTAAAATATTGCAAACAAAAAATTGGAATGTTTAATAGAACGAAACGCACATTTTGTTCTGGTATCATATGTCAAAATGGATGGTGTTTATTTACTATAATTTATTGATTTCCTGTAAACGAAGAGGCTGTTAATTTATAATCTGGTCCCTATGTCTTACATACAAAGTTGTGTGGGTATTTCAAGTTTATTATCAGTCAGAACGAAGTGTCGAAACAAATGCCACTTCAATTTTGGATTTCAGTGTTGTATTGATCTAATTTCTTATGTCTAAGTGTGGACCTCCGTTAAGAAGCTTTCAGTTCAATTACTAAGGACATTTTTTGTTTAAGATGAGCCAAATAATCTAATTAAAAATTAAAGCATTTAGAGTTCTAAAAATGTTTTACGTAGTCTGCTTTAAAACATTGCTTACACAAATAGAATATGGACGACATCTTGATTGTAATTTTCACGCATCTTTCTGAAAGATGGCCACGTTTTCGCATTGTCCACATAGTATTAACACCTATATTGTGTTAGTAAAAATTTTATTAACACTCTTTGAGAGTCGATATTTTTATGGGAAAAAAATTTCGTGTACCTATATGTAGCGTCTCAGTTCTTCGTTACCTGTTTTTCTCATAATAGTTTGCTTATGTAAAGGGCAAATAAAAGTTTGTCGGTTAAAATAAACGAGACTATCATTTACTAATTATATTCTGTGCATATTTAAATTTAATTAAAAGGATCTAAAGTACCTTAGTCTAATATTGAACAGGAATACTGAAAACTTTAGACTATTTTAGCTAGTCTATGATGAAAGTGAAAACTATACGGAACAATTATTTATTAGTGAATAAAATATTATGCACCCCAACATACAAGTGTGAAAAATATTGGTTACATATGTATACGGAAATGCCTTGACGAAATATTTAATTCTATTAACAGTGTGTGAATGTGTAACTTTATAAATTAATATATATTTTTGGTTAGGTAAATGAGAATTTCTTAGATGTGATAACTGAAATGAACTTAATATATATGCCATTCGATTTTTATTGTTTTATTACCTAGAATTAAAATCTAAATGGCATCAACGGTGAACTTGGTGACAAGTCACAATTTATCTAAACAATATTTTAAAACAAATTATGAAAACATTGTTTCAATCCAAAAATTCATTATTTTGACTCATGATTTTAATGCTATAGATAAAAAAGCGGCAGTCATTTGAGACTGAACGAAGGAAGCGAAAGCTACTTACCAATTATACTTCCCGTCTCTTCCTATCGCTGTTTCTATTTCCTTGTTATCATTAGTAATGGTTATACATTTCAGGAAAATTAAAATAATTGTCACTATTTTGTTATGACTCAAGTATTAATCCTAATTTGTAATTTAATTCATAATTTACATTTCTATACCTAAGTGCCAAATAAATTTTATTGAATTATTAACTTGCAAGTTGAAGTTCACATCCGGTGAATAGGCCTTTTCATATCCGAATTTTTTTTGTTCCCATGCATCATTTATTACTCTCTTCGAGGTGTCATCCTTTTGTAGGCAAGACAATATATCTGATTTATATTGTTTCTGGTCGGGAACTCTCATCAGTTGCGCTTCCCACAATAGAATGTCCTCTCGAACACTTATTTATGTATTTCATACATAGCGTCTACAAATATAAATACAATGTTTTTTGCTCGAAAAAAGTGACAAAACTTGACGTATGTCCACTAAAAACTTTCGAATATGAACAGGCCTATTGTAAATGTGGGAAAAAACTAAAAAAAGGTGTACTAAACTAATAGCGTTCTTTCTGATTTCTGACATATGTCAAGTCCCTAATGCAATATATCGCGAAGAGAGAATTGGAGTTTTTATTAGAAAAGCAAATTTTGTGCAGGTTTTCTATATTAATTGGATTTTATATAAGTTTATTTCCTATATATTATTGATATTCTATAAAAGAAGAAAATCTATTTTACCTGGTCTCTGTTTCTTACACAGTGAATTGAATTGTATGGTATTCAAGATCAAGGTAGTGCGTGGTGTTGGTGTCGGCGTCGAAGTAAATGAAATTTGAAGTTATCCAATTCATTTCCTTGCTCATCTAATTTCATATGTTCACGTTAGACTAGGTAAAGTAGTCTAAAGTTTTCAGTATTCCTGTTCTATATTATACTAAGGTACTTTAGATCCTTTTTAATTAAATTTAAATATACACAGAATATAATTAGTAAATGATAGTCTCGTTTATTTTAACCGACAAACTTTTATTTGCCCTTATGCAAGTAAACTATTATGAGAAAAAAGGTAACGGGAACTGAGACGCTACATATAGGTATACGAATTTTTTTTCCCATAAAAATATCGACTCTCAAAGAGTGTTAATAAAATTTTTACTAACACAATATAGGTGTTAATACTGCCCGTTTTCCGATTACGACGCACAGAGAGGCACGGTGCGTACCCTAAAACACAAAAATTGAAGGTGCCTGTACAACAAAGCACACTGTGCTTGTGTAAATGGCGATAAATGGAACGTGATTTAGTTGTTCAAATACATTACAAATTTCATTGATGGAAAAAGTTATTACAAATAGGGAAACAAAGCACATTTAAATAAACTACTATAACTATAAATTTATTATAAATAACTTTTTTGCAAAATCACTGAAACAGACAATGTGGTGTTGTCACTTGACTGTATATCACCTCACTCTATGGCTAGTATGGTTATATATTAGTCTATGACTTCTTGCACATCCGATACATACAAATTTTTCTTGTGCGTCTCTGTGCACAAACGGTGTCATGCTGGAGTACTAATGGAACAGTGAAAAATGGCGCACTGTGCCACACAGTGCGCCTGTGTGTGTAATTGGAAAGCAACCACTACAGATCATACCAAGAGAAGCCACCACGTGGCCACCACACAGTGTGCTATGCTGTGTAGGCACAGAGTACGCACTGTGCCTCTCCGTGCGTCGTAATTGGAAAGCGGCCACTATGTGGACAATGCGAAAACGTGGCCATCTTTCGGAAAGATGAGCGAATATTAGAATCAAAATTTCCTCCATATTCTATTTGTGTAAGCAATGTTTTAAAGCAGACTGCGTAAAAATTTTTAGAACTCAAAATACTTTAATTTTTAATTAGATTATTTGGCTCATCTTAAAAAAAATGTCCTTAGTAATTGAACCGAAAGCTTCTTAACGGAGGTCCACCCTTAGACATAAGAAATTAGATGAATACGACACTGAAATCCTAAAATTGAAGTGGCATTTGTTTCGACTCTTCGTTCTGATCGATACTAAACTTGAAATACCCATACAACTTTGTGTGTAAGACACAGGGACCAGTTTATAAATTAACAGCCTCTTCGTTTACATGAAATCAATAAATTATAGTAAATAAACACCATCCATTTTGACATATAATACCAGAACAAAATGTGCGTTTCGTTCTATTAAACATTCCAATTTTCTGTTTGCGATATTGTAAATTTGAAACTTGACTTACGTCAAAACACTTAGAGCATGTACTTTCTGGAGATAGCCTGCAGTGCACAATGCCTTGGTAAGACTAAGGAGATAGAGGGCAATAGAGGGGGCAAGAGGCTATTTCACTCGGTTGGGAGCTTCTTCCAATGAAATACGTTCAGCATGTTGTTCATTGGCTGCTTCCACCAACTAAGTGAAATAGCCTCTTACTGTCTCTATTGCCCTCTCTTTGTAGCGTTGCCACGATTTTTTAAATCTATGAAATAGTGCAAAAACTTTTGGCGTTTGAAGAATAGACTGGAGATGTGATATTTAAAAAACATTTGCTTATGTTACAACAAATTAATCAGTTATAATTAAATGACCTCGTATTGCCAGAATAATGAATAGTAATATGATATATTATAATTCTACAAATTTTCTATTTTAAATATAAATTAACATGTTCCTTTCACTTATATTAAGTAAAGAATTAAATTATATATTTGGATTAATACTCGAGTTGTAACAAAATAGTGACAATTATTTTAATACTCCTGAAATTTATATCCATTAATAAGAATGGCCTAAAGAAAGAGAAACTGGGACCGGGAAATAACGAAAGGCGGAATGTATAATTCGTAGGAAGCTTTCACTTCTACTGTTCAGTCTCAAGTGACTACCACTCTTTTTTCGAGTGAAAAAGCATAAAATCAGCCCTTTACGATTGTTGCAAACAATATGGAAAAAAAAATTTTTTCGTGTTATCACACCTTAAGCCTTAATAATGGCAATAGTTTTACCCTTGAAATGTAAATGACATATTTCGCTTTCAAAAGTTATGATAAAACACAAAAACACCTCACAGCATAGTGTATCATATGCTGAGTTCGAAAAGTTGTCATAACAATTTTTGGTGTCACGTTTTGTATTGAATGTGCGTATTAGGAATATAAGGCGTTCTTACGTCTCATTGCCGAAGCGTCTCAACCATTTTTATCGCATGAAAAAAAGTCCCGTTCCCATTAATTTGAAATATTCATAGTTTGTTTTCTGAATGTTATTTGTGGCATCTTCTAGTTTATTTTAGATTTTCTTGGGAATAATACCACATCAGAGTTCAAACTTGTGTATATTTTAAAACCAAACGTTTCAAAATCCTGTCGGATTTCGTTTTCAATGGATATAAATTTTACTTTATAAATTTATATCCATTGAAAACGAAATCCGACAGGATTTTGAAACGTTTGGTTTTAAAATATACACAAGTTTGAACTCTGATGTGGTATTATTCCCAAGAAATCTAAAATATTCATAGTTTGGCTCTAAGCTTGTAGTACCTAGTTTTAACAGATGTAGGTATCTGAAGGTTAAACATAAGTTTTCATAATAATAAACTCAGGCTGTGCTAGATATGTCTTTTTGTTTACATTCTTTATATAAGGGAACTATATGAACGGTTATGTAAATAATGAAGTTCTAATCAGTGTATTACCCTTTAAAATGTGGTAGAACGATCAAATTTCGAAAATTCTGCCTATGGCCTTGATTAAATCCAGGGGAAGAAGCATCACAAAAAACTTTCGTAGTCCACCTTGCGTTACACCACGCCGTAAGGTGCTTACGTATGATTTATTATTAAAGAGTTAACATTATTAATTTTAAACATATGTTGACATTGAACATTTAATTTTGGAGACATGCTTAAGGTTGATGTTGATAAAAATTTTAAAATTAATATGTAAAATTCATATAACTGTTTCATTTCCCTTAGACAATTGTAGTAAATTCAACGAATCCGACAAGGTTTTCGATTTCTCAGACCGGGTACATATTTAGCCTCACTTGTTGTTAACTATTAATTAACAACATTTTCATTGTTATTAAAAAATTGTACAAATTTCAACGAATCAAATAGAGTCCTCAAATTTTTGACATAGCATATGGAGTGCGGGGCTGGCGACATGTTTGGCCTAATTTGTTATAAACAATTAATTAACAAAATTTTCATTGCTGTTTCAAATTGTACAAAATTCAAGGCATCAGATAGCGTTGTCAAATTTTTGATTTGGCATATGGGGGGCTGGTGAAATGTTTGGCCTAATTTGTTATAAACAATTAATTGACAAAATTTTCATTGCTGTTACAAAATTGTACAAAATTCAACGCATCAGATAGCGTTGTCAAATTTTTGATTTGGCATATGGGGGGGTTGGCGAAATGTTTGGCCTAATTTATTATTAACAATTAATTAACAAAATTTTCATTGCCGTTACAAATTTATACAAAATTCAACGCATGAGAGAGTGTTGTCAAATTTTTGATTTGAGATATGGGGGGGTGGCGAAATGTTTGGTCATATTGTTATAAGCAATCAATTAACAAAATTTTACTTGCTCTTACAAAATTGTACAAAATTCAACGAATCTGATAGTGTTGTTAAATTATTGATTCCACAATGGGGGGCTGGAGAAATATTTCCCCAGCCCCCCCCCCATCCGACACGTTAATAACTCGTGACCCCGACTTGTACAAAATTCAACAATGCTGTTACAAAATTGTACAAAATTGTTACAAAATTCCTAAGTATTTGTTTTTTTGATTGGCAATATTGGGGGGGGGGGGGCTGGGGAAATGCACATCCCTAAACCGCCAGCTTACGTTGGCGATTTCAAGGTCATCTTGGTAAATTTTCTGCAAAATGAACCTAGAATCCCATATAGGAAATTACATGTAATTTAGGTCGATTTTGCTCTCGAATCGGCATAGCTTATATACTACCGAGGATCTAGACCGTTCGCAAAATGGTTGCGAAATTTTTCACGGATAAGCTATCTAATGTGGGTACAAAATCTCATATCTTGCGTATGCAACATTTTTGGGCCGTGATTTTTTTCTTTGGTCTTCAGTTTAATATTTTGAAGCAATATAACTGAGTATCTAGACCGTTTACGACATAGTTGCGATTTTTTTCACGGATAAGGTATCTAATGAGCATACAAAACCTCATATCTTCGGTATGCAAAATTTTTGGGCATGATATTTTGTATTGGTATTCAGTTTAATATTTGAAGCAATATAACCGAGGATCTACACTGTTCGCGAAATAGTTCCGAAATTTTTCACGGATAAGGTATCTAATGAACATAAAAAAGCTCATATCTTAGGTTTGCAGAAGTTTTGAGCCCTATTATTTTTTCTTGATATTCAGTTTAATATTTTGAAGCAATATAACAGAGGAAGTAGACCGTTTGCGAAATAGTTACGAAATTTTTCACTGATTAGTAAGTAAATAAGCTATGTCGGTTATAGGCCAAAATCGACCAAAAATACATGTAATTTCCCATAAGAGTTTCTAACGTTAAAATTAGCGAAAATTTACCAAGATGACCTTGAAATCGTAGAATTGAGCGGGAGGTATAGGGTGGGAAACGGCGTAGTTAGTGTCATTTCGGCTTAGCGTGGGGGTGTAAACATTATATATAGGGGTGTGTTCATTATTATAA
Organism: Octodonta nipae; assembly: GCA_034190945.1. Lineage (NCBI taxonomy): Eukaryota > Metazoa > Arthropoda > Insecta > Coleoptera > Chrysomelidae > Octodonta > Octodonta nipae. The sequence goes on from CM067221.1 coordinate 63,104,541, forward strand.
GGCCCTTTTGGCAATTGACGGGAGTGAAATTCGATCGAGTGTGTCATTTGTTCTGCGAAGTGGGGGCCACGTTCTCGGACGGTGGCCAACCGCGGGACCCCGGCTGCTGTTAACTAGGGTTCCGATGAGGGCCCCAGTACTGCTATGAAGATGGATGGGGGCCGCGTATAGGTTAGATTGCTGATGACAGGCTGTGATGTAATGGAGGTTATGGACTATTGGGTAGGGCAGCTGTGACCTGCTGAAGGTGGATGAGCGCCGGCGTAGAGGTTAGATTATGTCGTTAGAGTTTAGGGTTAGCGAAGTCGGCATATAGGTTAGACAGCTGACAGGTAGGCCATAGAGTTGGGGCGTTGACGTATGGCACCGAACGTTAGTATGGGGCGTTGATGTATGACATAGAACGATGGCACGGAAAATTGACAGCAGACAGGTAGGCCATAGAGTCAGAGGTACGGAACACGAGTGACAGAGGACGTATTGTACTACAGACAGGTTAAGAGGTAATAGATAAGCAGTTACCCCTTGAAGCGCTCTCATTGGTTAAATACCACGTGCTTACCCATACTAAGCTTTCATTGGTAAATAGTAAACACCTGATTTGTTCAATCGCACCAAATTTCAATGATCTACAAAATAATTTATATATTTATATTACATTAACCGGCGCAGTGATGGGGAATCGAACCCCAATCCACCGGTTTCCTATGTAAGCACTTTGCATATGTGCCAACAAGGCAACCTTACTTACTCTTTCTATCAGTTGATAGTATGTTGAATTAAAAGCCGTTTAAGACGCATTAGTAATAATATCAGTCAAATAGCTGTTGGGTGGAGACACGACGACCTTGCTGAAATTGGCAGATCGACGACAAGTCCGATAGCCGGCCAAACGTACCAGTTGGCTTCTTCTGTTGGCGAGCGGGCAAAGGTCAAAACATCCCGTGTATAGAAGACTGCACAGCAACTACTGGAAGCGAGACGCTCCCTCTGTTCTGTGTGTTCATAATGGCAAAGTTGTTTATGAAATGTTTGAAAATAGAGGCATGATAATTAATTCGGGGAATTAGGTTTAGGAATAAGGAATACTAGATACGGGAATTCAGAACAAAAGGTTAATAGATTCAGGAATACGGTATAATAGATGTTTGAATTCGGGAAATTAGATACAGGACTTCAGGGAAATTAGATACAGGGATTCGGGGAGTTGATATGCTCGGTAGGGAATAAAGTATTAGGTATATAATCAGTGGATAGCGAGTAGAGAGAGAAAGAACGAAGGCAGGTATCAGTTTCCTAGGGTGCCAATGTATAAGATAGGAGATGTTCACTTAATAGGATGATATCACTGGATTAGCCCATCCTCATACAAGTTAGACAGGGATAGCTAGCTAAGCTAAACAAGGATAGATAAACAGCTAACAAACAATAAGAAATTAAAACTACCAATAAACGATAAGCTGGAAATGGGAGTGCTTAAACGGGAATTCTAGAAACGGGATATTGGAACGGAAATTATGGAAAAGGCATGGCGGGAACAAGAATGCTGGATGTTGTTGTTAGGACATGCGCAGAGATCTTGTATGGATGTTAGACATGCGCTGTAAAGTTGATGGACATACCCAGTGATGTTTTATGAGTGTTATACACGTGCAGTAATGTTGTGTGAGTGTAGTGCAGTGAAGACGTATGGATGTTAGACATGGGCAGTGATGTTGAATAGATTGTTAGAAACGCGCAGTGATGTTAGGCATGCGCAGTAAAGTTGTATGAGTGTTATATATGCGCAATGATGTTGTGTGAGTGTTAGGCATGTGCAATGATGTTGTAAGGATATTAGGCATGCGCAGTGAGTGAGTTACATGAGTGTTAAACATGAGCAATGATGTTAGGCATGCGCAGTAATGTTGTATGGATAGTTGGCATGCGCAATGATGTTGTGTGGGTGTTAGGAATGCGCAGTAATGTTATATGGATGCCAGACATGCGCAATGATGTTGTGTAAGCGTTAGGCATGCGCAATGATGTTGTATGAGTGTTAGACATGCGTAATGATATTGTATGAGCGTTAGACAAGTGCAGTGCAATTTTGTTTTATGTATGTTAGACATGTGTGAGTGTTAGGCATGAGCAGTAATGTTGTGTGGATACTAGACATGTGCAATGACATTGTGTGAGCGTTAGGCATGCGCAGAAATGTTGTGGTGAGGTAGACATGCGCAATGATGGTGTATGAGTGTTTGGCATGCGTTGTGTATTGTACGTTAAGTGTACATAATTTGTCAACAACACCCTAGCTGTTACTTTTTGTCTTAACCATTGAACGCGGTGATTCATACAAATCACGTCTCTCTCAATCATGGTTTTCCGAGATCTAAGGATTTTTCTCATCTACGCTATAAGAAGTTATAAATATTCTCTTCGAGGTGTCATTCCTTTGTACGCAAGACAATATATATTATATATAAATACAATGTATATTGTTTTTGGTCGGGAACCTTCATCAGTTGCGCTTCCCACAATTGAATGTCCTCTCGAACACTTCTTTATGCATTTGATGCATTTCGTTAAATTTGAAGACGCGAGATGTAAGAAAATCCCAGATGTCGGTCTTACATCTCGCATCTTCAAAGTTATAAATATGTTTGATCTTGCAGCTTAGGGAAATATATAAGGATCTGACGTTAAAAGCCCTACGTAGAGAGTTCTATGTTGTCACAAGCTAATGTTATATAGGAGACCAGATCCAAGCATTAAGCATACAAAATTTGAAATCAAAATTCTAAAATATACCAACATTTCAATGTTACCTATCTGATTCAACATTACCGTCATAGGTATCAAGCTCCGCAACTGTTGTCTGTGACGTAATAGAAACATTAAAACGAGCAGCCCTCCACTACCGTGTTTGTGACGTCACCAGTCTTCACTCTCACTAGTCATTTCAAACCATTGTCAAGTAAATAATTTCATTCAAATTTGATGCTCCAACAGTCTTATGCGATGAAAATACTATACGAATCAATTCACTCAAGTATGTGTCTTTCCAGGATCTAGGGAAATGCCTCATCATTGGTATAATGGAATATAAGGGGTAATTTGCACGTTTACCCTTCATTTAAACAAGTTTTTCTTAACCTCTATAAGAATCAGTAAATTGAAAGGATTCTGAATGACAAGAACGGGATACGAGAAATTAAAGGATCTGTCCAAACGGTTGGATTCTGTTGTCCGTTGATAATCAAATGGAGGTATTGAAACGATGAATGACAGGAGCGGGATAGTGAGAATGGACTATACTACGTTGATCTATGTTGATTACGAGGGATAGCAGATATATAAATAACTGGAATTCGAGGAACAATCCCAATAGTTGAATTTCATTGTTGTTGGTTATTGAACTGAATGGTAATAATGAAAATCAAGAATTCAAGGAATGGTTCTAAAGGCTGGAATGAAAATTAGAAAGTTAATTGACAAGTACGGGATACTCAAGGAACTGTCCCATCGTCTGGATTATGTTGCTTCTTGTAATCAAGTGTGGTATTGGAAGGTTGAGTGACAAGAACGGGATATGTTGGACGATGTTGATTACGAGAATAGTAGAAAGGTCGACAGGAGCGGAAAATTCAAAAGATTGATCCTAATAGTTGGATTTCCTTGGTCGGTAGTTATCATGTGAGAGATTCGAAGGTTGAATAATAATAAGAACGCTCTAATGGTTGGATTTCGTTGGTTATCACGTTTGAGTAAAGAAGGTGGAATGTAAAGAATGAGATAGCAAGAAAGGAATGAACGCTTTGAACGGTTTGAGTCAGTTGACCATTGATTATCACGTGGGGGTTGGAATTTTGACTCATAAGAACGGTATACAGGGAATTCAAAGATCGATTCTAACGGCTGGATTCCGTTGTCTGTTGGTACTAACGTGAGAATCTATAAGGTTCAATGATAAGAATGGTCCAATGCCTTCCATTTCATTGCCTGTTGGTAATCACGTGGGAGTCTAAAAGGTAAAAAAAGACTAAAATAGCAGGAAATCAATGAGCGGTCCTAATGCTTGTATTTTATTGGCTGGTGTAGGTTACAGGTGCAGTTGAAAATTGGATGGTAATGGTAGGAGCGTGGATGTGAAAGCAGGTATCGGACATCAGGATTGCAAAAGGATGCTCCTAATGGTTGGATTTCGTTGGTCGGTTGTTATCATATTTGAGATTAGAGAAAATAGGAGATTTGAAGTTTGAATGATTGGAACGGGATAGCAGGAATCAGACAAACAACCTACCGACCCCTGTGTGATTGATCGAGATTGCATAGCTACGTTATATTGCCGTTGGACGGTAGAATTATGATGACAAAACTGAAAGAATTTATGCTAGTGGTTTTAATTATATACTGATGAGGTCCTTAAATTATGTAACAATTTTTTTCTTAGACAGGACTTGAGCACGTTAGGTACAAGTACTCAATGTTCCACTGTGTTTACCTTAATTTCATAACTTTAACTTAAATACATTAATCATTGAACAACACTTTCATTTGAATCAAGCCTCTCTAGTGTGTTTTCCGAGATCTAGGTATTTTTCTCATCAATACCATATATAACAGAGCAACATGTGTTATTCCGAGATGTTAGGAGATTAGGAGATATATGACAATCAGACGTCAAAGTATACCAAACCTTGTTACGTAACAAGCAGATGGACTAGTTTCTAGTTTATCTGATTCATACAGCATAATGTTTGAAATAAATGCATACCACCAGTTCAATTCTTCAATGTGTTTGCTTTAAACTAGGCAACAATGCACCAGTTGCTTTTCATCATAACTATTGAACACCAATTTCATTCAAACGAAACAGTTCGAGTGTAATTTGCCTAGATCTTGGGAGTTTTCTCAGAAATATCATAACTTTTCTATATCGTCACTAGCCATCACTTTCATTGGGTTGTTCATACAGTATAGTGTTTGAAATAAATACATTTCACATTCCACGTACATATTGAATACTTCAGTGACTTTGCTTTATATTTGGCAGCAACGTTCCATCTCTTTACATCTTAACCATTGGACCGCAATTTCATTCGCAACAACCTGCTCGAGTATGGTTTCCCTAGACCCAGGGATTTGTCTCATCAATACCATAAAAAGACATACATCTGTTTTCTGAGATCTAGGGAATTATATGACATGTGATATCCATCAAACGCTGTACGTATACAGCCCCTGCTTCAGTGTTTGTGCCCTCATCAGTCGTCACTCTCATTGACCAGTTCAAATCATGATTATGTTACGCTATAAATCTGTAATTTTTCTCCAGATCTAGCGATTTTTCTCATCAACGCTATACGAAGTCACACATATCCTTGGCTGTGATCTAGGAAAATATACTACACCTGACATTATCCGTTGGATGTATACAGCCTATTCAGCAACGCCGTGGTCGAGAAAAATATCTTTACTGGTAGTGGACTAGCATCCATACATCTTAGAACTTAGACCATTAAGTTTGATTAGAAGAGCGTCATCGAAACGGGCAGTGGAGAACAATACAATTGTCCAAGATAAATGACGTACACGAAAATCTCTTCTGTTGATAAATCTATCACCAAGGAGTTGTCAACAGGATCGAATAAGCAGAACAGAGCTAATGACTAATGGGGACAAAACGAGCTGTTTTATCTGATATGTGTCGTTAATTGCAAGGTGAAGTATATCGGTGGAAACTTCGTTCGAATTTTAACTCTTCTAATAAGCTTTTCCCTGCTGTAGGTCACTTCGACATATTGTTGTCTTGAGAAAAGCCCAAAAATTTCGATGCTAGAAAATTGATCAATATTATAATGATTTTCTAATGATGTGTATAGAAATATCATTTTGATAACATAACGAGAGATTATTAAATTTGAATTAAATAAATACTTGACATCCATTTGAGAATACCAATGAGAGTGGCGACGTCATCGAGTGATGACTGGTGACATCACAGCCAACTGAAGTGGGATTAATATATACAGCTGAGATG